>CM046875.1:24959732-25384046 GCA_025667525.1 Glebionis coronaria
ATAATAAAAAAATCACGACGCAAAACCATAACACGAGTCACGATGTACTATTTCGCGTCATGTCCTTACATTATGGTCACCATTTTAGACAGATAAGTACACGGTAAAAGGCTATAACGCCACTTAGAGTGCGATCTCTTACGATGTAAGGTTGGCATTCTGGTCGTACCCGAATCCATGACTTATCATACCTATAAAAGGAGAGAGCTTAGTTTTAACATCTTCTTCTAAAAAACATTTGTAACACCCCACTTGGATAAGTGGACCGTTACGTGTATTTATGGCGTGTCATCAAAGCATAAGGTAAATGTCCTAAAACATTAACTGACCATAAAGGAAATACCGGAATCAAACATCGGTAATCCAAACATAAGCTCAAAACATGAAAAGTAAAATACTGAAGGAAAGGACTAAACAATATCCAAATAAGAAGAATAATGTAAGAAGTGCATAAAGTAAGAAGTCCAGATAGCTTCCTTCAATGCACATGCTATCAGAATCCAAAGAGCGTCCTGGTGTACCTGCCGTTAAAACATGAAAGAACTACGGCTGAGCATAACGCTCAGTGAACGGATATAAAGCATGATAAGGAATTACTGAAATGAAACGGATGATAAAATACTGGAGCTGTAAGACTGATAAGTAAAGTTGCAGCGGAAATCTGTGTATAATCTGTAAAGTCTGATTTATATATAATAAAGCTGAACTGTTATCTGTTAAATCTGAAAACATGCATTTACTGTATTTTAATTGCAAGAGCTTATATAGGTCATGTGTTGTAACAACGGTGCATGAATAACTGAAGGGGTGACCTCATCATGTTGTAGAGGGGTCACCTCTAAATAACTGTAGAGGGGTGACCTCTAAATACTGTGCTGGATGGAGGGATCAGCTCCAATGTGAAGGATGTAAAGCACACATCACATTCACCCTGATAACTGTAAACTGATAAGCCTAGGATGCATCCATACGCCCCACTAAAAATCCTGATAAAATGGCCAAACTGAGCTGAGTGGGACGATGTAGGATATCACTCTCTTGCATGTGAGTCATGACACCGGTGCCTCTAGTGCCATGGTTACGGTACCTCCGTAACTAGTACATAAACTGGTCATGCTTGTATATAATGCTCAGGCAATTTATTTAGTTATTAACATGATTACTGATAAGCTTAAACATATATTGGGGAAAAACATTTGGCTGAAGACAGGGAATCCTAATCATGCATAGAAAGGAAGTCCTTACTGAAAAAAATGGAGAATCCATACCTCGTGTCCCGTAATGAATTAAGAACGAAAGCTGAAAGATCTACTCCGACTTCACGGATACTAAATAAATAAAGGACGCGAACATAAGTTAACTGATATTTGTTTAGTTTACTGATTTTTTTTAACTGTTCTTAGCTTGATTTTATTCTCGTATTATTGTTTGTGTAAAAATTGATAATATCTGACTATTCGATAATATTACTGATTAACATAATTTTTTTTTTTTGCATTTCTTGATTACTGTATAAAGTATAAACTCGTATTAATATAAATAGTAACACGCTTTAATAAGAAAGTTGCTAATATTAGAAAGATTTTCTAAATTTGTTTCTTTGAAAATAATCATGAATTAAATCACGCGTTTTAAATAATTTAAAGGATAAAACCAATATCAATTAAATTTTACTAATTAAATTAATAAAACAAAACTACTTGATTTATTTATTTATAAAACTAATTTTATAAAATGATGTAATAAAATATTAAGATAAACCTCGTATTTCAAACTTACACGCGAGACCCCGAAACCCGTGCTAAAATCCTTCCCCGAGACACTCATGTCTCGGGTTAAACACAACCGGGCCCACATCGTGGTCGTCAATGGCTACTGCTCTCACGTTATTCCCACTGCTAGTTATATGGTTCCCACTTCTAGTATCAAGTTCCCACTGCTGGTATAAAGATCCCACTGCTGTTGGCTTTGTTCCCACTGCTAGTATACCCAAACACCCCCTTAAGGTTCATACACACTGTCTGCGAATCCAAACACCCCTGCAGTCAATTCAAACATCCCTGCAGTCAATCCAAACACCCATCTTTGTTTCTATCTACTGTCGCGGGCATCAAGACCACCACCGAGAGTCAAGGACTCTCGGTCTTCCTGAAACCAACACATACCCGACCCTTGCTGGATTCATGATGAACAAACAAAAACAAAAAGGAAGAACGCGAATTGAGATTTTTTTACCTTAATTTGTGATTAAGAATTATTTACAACATATGACGGTATTAATTGTAGAAAAACGAATTCTTCGCCTCCGTTTTGATCTCCAGCCGTCGGCCACCATGAACAACATAACCCTAATTGGTTTTTTTTTACATCTGGTTGTGTAGAGGGGTTATCCCCGTTCTTTTTCTTTTGCCAAAAGGCCGGCCCAGGCCCATTTCTTTCTCTCTTTCTTTTTTTTCATAAAAATGGACTAAAGCCAAATATACTTGATGTATATAATTTGTTTTTATTTCATTTATAACCTTTATTTGTGTTTGCGTGTTTTAAATCCCGTCATGAATTTATTTATTTATTTCCTGAAAATGAATACACACATAATACTGAATAGCTAGTAAATAATTTACTAACTAATAATAATTTTCTGAATGAATAAATTACGCCGCGATATTAATTAAAACTGAGACTGCGTGATTCCTGTTAACGTTTAATTATTTTCTGTATAATAATTAATACATACGTTATATTTTCTAAGATCTAATAAAAAAATTTCTGAATAATTATATATAGTTATAATAAACCGAGATTGCGCATTTAATATTCGACATTTTAAATGCGGATTTTACAATTCTTCCCCTCTAAAAAAATAATTTGTCCTCGAATTAAGGATGCGATTATATTGTGGTTTTACAATTCTTCCCCTCTAAAAAGGAGAAATTCGTCCTCGAATTACAGGTAATAAGCTGATGAAGTTATAAGAACTGAAAGAACACGTAAACTGAAAAGACATGTAAGCTGAAAGGACATGAAGGTGACATGACTAAAGAGAACATGGAACGTAATCATGACTGAAAGAACATAACTGAATTATGGAAGGAAAAGTATGAGAAGTCCGGATGGAATCTTCCGTTATAAGTGGCTTCCCGCTAGAAACGGTTCCTCCAACAGATCTTGACACACTGAAAATCTTGGTCCTAATGAGCCTGTCCTTGATGATGCTAAAAAGTTTCTACTTTCATACTTAAGTTGGATTTCCTGAATCTGATCGAATGAATAAGATATAACATGTAGGATACATGAAACGATACGTACAATAACCTGAAAAGATAACATTTATAGCTCTGAGCAAGCTGCTGAAACATATAGGGACGAACTACGTGAACAATTGTGAACGTGTTACGTGAGCAATTGTGAACGTGGTTCGCGATTATATGAGGAATGTTGAGCATGAAGTATATCATGAATGTGATACGCGAAACATATTGTGAACGTGATACTAGAACATATCATGAACGTATGCTGACTGAGGAAGGAATGCCAAACGATACGGCCTGAGATGTGAAACGTCTGCCTGGTTATGGAATAGTTGTGCTAAACTTGAGTCTGGTTTCTCAAGCTTTCTGTAACCGTATTCGGTAATCTGTGAAACGTGTATCGCGGAATGGAACACGAACTTGAACGTGAACAATGTTATGAACGCAAACGTGAGCTTAAATCATGAGATAGCACAAAGCATGAACTGAAACAACATCATACTACGAATGAGACGTAAACGTGAAAGTGAAAATAAACATGAACGTAAAGTGAACGTAAACATACACGTGATCGTGAACATGAATTCTGTCTGGTATGATGGTCGATGGAATACCTTGAAATCGTACGATTTACTGCTGAATTTCTGCAGGTCCGCTACTGCGTCATCCTTTCGGATGAAAGAAAACGCGTAGGCTGATTACATGGTCGACAATGACTTAGATAGTATCATACTTTTTTTGAGTCTGTGGTGATAACAATCTATATGGAATCTTGTCTCCTTTCTGTCCAGAATTTCTACTGGTAGTAATAACTCGATAGCATGACGGCGTTCTATCTTAAACCTGTTGGAATGGCAGGCATTAGATATGAACATAGCTGCCTCAACGTGTTATACTGTTTCTATCAAAATCCTGCCTGTAGTTTTGGTACATTCTGGTGGAATCTGGGTGAATAGACATGAAAGAGTTATGAGTCTCGGTAATTTGGACTTCTCCTAGCATAGGATCTTATAGAGTCCAAAATATTAGTGTAGGTCCTCTCCTTTATGCATAAGCTTAGCCATGGAAAGCTAATCGTGAGAACGGTCAACAATTTCTGCGGTAGTAGTCACTATATTCTAGCGAATTCGTACTTCAGTTTCAGACGTCGGTTTTGACCATCTGGTGATGGCCTTCACTTTGGCAGGGTTTCTAAAATGTCTTTCTGCTGAAATAATGTGGTCCAGAAATGCCACCTTGTTCTACTGGGATTCATATCTAGAAAGCTGCGTATATAATTCTCCTGTCAGAGATTCTGTACAACTGTGAGAAAATGATTCTCTGGTACTTCTCTTAGAATTTTGTAGATTAGAATGTTATCAATGAATATACTGACAATTTTGTCTGAGAAGTCATGGGAAAATTTTATTCATAAATTTTATAACATAGCTGGAGCATTAGGGAGCTCAGAAGTATAAAATCAAAATTTTTAGAGAGACTGCAATATGTGCAACAGCAGTCTGGAAAACATCAAGTTCTTCTCTCACCACTACTGGTGTCACGGTTGCGAATTGTTCTGGAAAATATTTAAGATATCGTAGCAGGTCAGGTAACCTCTTATTCGTGGAATGAGTATCGTTTTATGAATGGCGATCTTGTAAATTTTCGGTGATCGATACATGATCTCATGTTACCGGCCTTCACTCTGATAGACAGAACGGTACACCTCCTAGTGGTGCGTTAGGGCGAATACAGCCTTGTTCCGGTAACTCTTGCAGTAAATGCTGCAACTCTTTAACTCAGCTGAAGTCCTGCGATAAAGAGTTCTGAAAACAGTTTCCGTCATTGAGACAAGCTCGATGTTAAACTCTGTCTCGTGGTTAGGAATGAATTTCTGGAAACCTTCTGCAATGACCTTTGGAAAACTTTGGGATAATTTGCTGATCATGAATTTAAAGAGTTTCAGAAGTAACTTTATAACTGATAGTTATAAGTCTTTGTAGCTATGGACTGCGAATTCACACACTTAAGGCAGAAAAATTTGTACTGATTTTCTGGCCGAAATATAAAGAATATATTTGGGATCTAGTAAGACGGATCTCGTCGTTAACTGAACTGAAACCCTTCATAATTACGGTGTGTACTGTGGATTCGTTTCTGGTTGTAAGGTAGATAATGTCTGATTTAGATAAAGCTGACATATGAATACATTAGCAAACATGGCAAATTTTGTTGAATATGTTTGTCTGTAACCTTACAGAATGAGCTCTGCGCGTTTAATCTGAATAATACTCTAGTAGTGGTAGAGTTTTTAATTATCTGATTTAGGCGTGTCATGACAAAAACGGTATACTCCCTTAGAGGGTACCCTGAATTTCTGAGAGCCTGATTTAGCAAACATACAGAGTTATGAGTTCTGACTCGTACTCTGAGAAGATATTCATATGACGTGTACCATGACTGGTGTCCTAATATGTGTCTTCCGAAATGATACATGAGACCTGTGTCTTAACTATTGTCTAGACATGTATTTTAATGGTGAGTCTGAATAAGGTTAAGAATTTCTGGTAACTGCCGGAATTGGCGAACCGGCTAGACTACTGACCTTTGTATTTCTGGTCCCGTCCGTTCCGGAGTTCCGATGGTTACTGTCTGATTATTTTTAAGCACGGTGGTTGTCATTACCGCATTGTCTATCAGTTTCAAGACGGTCATTATTACTACCATGATTCCTGTAGCTATTCTGCTGAGTGGCCGGCTGGGTTCCGATTCAAACTCTTCTGAATGAATGGTTAGCTGAGTGAAGTGCGACATCTAGCTAAAAAAAGTGAAAGCATGGAATGGAGTGGTAGTGTCTGATGGTTGAAATTTATTCTTGTCAGAAATTTCAAATTTATAGTTTTCGTCCTTGTTCTGCAGAGTCTTCATAGTATAAACAGCATCAGCATCTTGAGAAATCTCCAAAGTATCAGCAGCATCAGCATTTGTGAGGTCTTCCAAGTGTTAGCGGCATCAGCATCTGGCAAAATCTTCAACTCACGAGCAGCATCAGCATATGGTAGAATATCGACAAGCGGAAATGCCTGAGGTGATTAAGGATTGATTAACAGTACAAATGGTGTAAGGTGCATGAGGTACACCTGAAATACTCTACGTGAAGTACACGATGAATACTATTCATGTGGTACCGCTGAAGGTTTGCTGATATGATCGATACTGGTGTAAACCGTCTGACACGGTCAATGGAAAATAATTTGATTTAACTGGTTAGCAACTGAACCGAAGCAGTTAACATGATAGGCTGAAAATTTCTGTGTAGACTTAATGCTGGTTGTATAGAGGCTGAAAAGTATGATTAAACGGAGTTTCATCAATGTTTAGTATAAGGACATGATTGATAAAGACCAGAACATGATTTATCATGAAATAGTATTTTACTATAATTCTTCTGTATCTTAGCATGAAAACATCATCACCTTGCTGAAAACGTAATCCTCTTAAAGAGACGTGAACTTAATCAGCATGAAAACAACATCCACTTGAGAGTACAAACTTGACTGATACAAAGAACATAGAAGAATAATCAACTGAGGTTTAACATCAACTGATGTGGATAGTTATGGTTTAGTTCACAGTATTCATAGTAGGAAGCATGTGAATAAGTATGGGTTATTCCTGTTCGATCCATACTTGTCAAAATTTCATGAGAACTGTCATGTATAGAATTTACAATATGGGACTAAATATGGATGGCGGTTGTCCAATCCATACTTGTCAAAATTTTATAAAAAGTCAAGATATGAGCAAAGGTGAACAACTATCGATCGGTTCACAAAACATCATTTGACTGAAAGCATGAAATTTGACTTGAGAAATGGTGAATGTTTATGGCTGGTTCACCAAGTAATATTTGACTGAAAACATGAATCTGTCATGAGTAAGGGTAAACGCCTATGGTCGGTTTACCAATACAAAATCTGAACGGCAAGGGTGAACGCCTATGGGTCGGTTCACCAAAACAAAATTCGTAGAAAAGCACATGCGACCAAATATGGCCAGTCCTGTACCAACCTTTTACTTAGTCAAAACTTTAAGAAAACTGATTGATAAATGAAGAAAACTAACTGAATAATCTATGAGAAACATGAAAGATAACAACGCCAAAATCTGGGAAGTTCTTGGTGACTACCCACTAGTCACAGGTAAAGTTTTAGAGCCTACAGGTCGAACCTATAGCTCTGATACCATAATTGTAACACCCCACTTGGATAAGTGGACCGTTACGTGTATTTATGGCGTGTTATCAAAGCATAAGGTAAATGTCCTAAAACATTAACTGACCATAAAGGAAATACCGGAATCAAACATCGGTAATCCAAACATAAGCTCAAAACATGAAAAGTAAAATATTGAAGGAAATGACTAAACAATGTCCAAATAAGCAGAATAATGTAAGAAGTGCATAAAGTAAGAAATCCGGATAGCTTCCTTCAATGCACATGCTATCACAATCCTAAGAGCGTCCTGGTGTACCTGCCGTTAGAACATGAAAGAACTACGGCTGAGCATAACGCTCAGTGAACGGATATAAAGCATGATAAGGAATTACTGAAATGAAACGGATGATAAAATACTGGAGCTGTAAGACTGGTAAGTAAAGTTGCAGCGGAAATCTGTGTATAATCTGTAAAGTCTGATTTATATATAATAAAGCTGAACTGTTATCTGTTAAATCTGAAAACATGCATTTACTGTATTTTAATTGCCAGAGCTTATATAGGTCATGTGCTGTAACAACGGTGCATGAATAACTGGAGGGGTGACCTCATCATGTTGTAGATGGGTGACCTCTAAATAACTGTAGAGGGGTGACCTCTAAATACTGTGCTGGGTGGAGGGATCAGCTCCAATGTGAAGGATGTAAAGCACACATCACATTCACCCTGATAACTGTAAACAGATAAGCCTAGGATGCATCCATACGCCCCACTAAAAATCCTGATAAAATGGCCAAACTGAGTTGAGTGGGACGATGCAGGATATCACTCTCCTGCATGTGAGTCACGACACCGGTGCCTCTAGTGCCATGGTTACGGTACCTCCGTAACTAGTACATAAACTGGTCATGCTTGTATATAATGCTCAGGCAATTTATTTAGTTATTAACATGATTACTCATAAGCTTAAACATATATTAGGAAAAAACATTTGGCTGAAGACAGGGAATCCTAATCATGCATAGAAAGGAAGTCCTTACTAAAAAAATGGAGAATACGTACCTCGTGTCCAGTAATGAATTAAGAACGAAAGCTGAAAGATCTACTCCGACTTCATGGATACTACATAAATAAGGGACGGGAACTTAAGTTAACTGATATCTGTTTAGTTTACTGATTTTTTTTTACTGTTCTTAGCTTGATTTTGTTCTCGTATTATTGTTTGTGTAAAAACTGATAATATCTGACTATTCGATAATATTACTGATTAACATAATTTTTTTTTGCATTTCCTGATTACTGTATTAAGTATAAACTCGTGTTAATATAAATAGTAACACGCTATAATAAGAAAGTTGCTAATATTAGAAAGATTTTCTAAATTCGTTTCTTTGAAAATAATCATGAATTAAATCACGCGTTTTAAATAATTTAAAGGATAAAACCAATATCAATTAAATTTTACTAATTAAATTAATAAAACAAAACTACTTGATTTATTTATTTATAAAACTAATTTTATAAAATGATGTAATAAAATATTAAGATAAACCTCGTATTTCATACTTACACGCGAGACCCCGAAACCCGTGCTAAAATCCTTCCCCGAGACACTCATGTCTCGGGTTAAACACAACCGGGCCCATATCGTGGTCGTCAGTGGCTACTGCTCTCACGTTATTCCCACTTCTAGGTATATGGTTCCCACTGCTAGTATCAAGTTCCCACTGCTGGTATAAAGCTCCCACTGCTGTTGGTTTTGTTCCCACTACTAGTATACCCAAACACCCCCTTAAGGTTCATACACACTGTCTGCGAATCCAAACACCCCCCCCCCCCCCCAGACAATTCAAACATCCCTGCAGTCAATCCAAAAACCCTTGTTCGTTTCTATCTGCTGTCGCGGACATCAAGACCACCACCGAGAGTCAAGGACTCTCAGTCTTTCTGAAACCAACACAAACCCGACCCTTGCTGGATTCGTGATGAACAAACAAAAACAAAAAGGAAGAACGCGAATTGAGTTTTTTTACCTTAAATTGTGATTAAGAATTATTTACAACATATGACGGTATTAATTGTAGAAAAACGAATTATTCGCCTCCGTTTTGATCTCCAGCCGTCGGCCACCATGAACAACCAAACCCTAATTGGTTTTTTTTTTTGGCATCTGCTTGTGTAGAGGGGTTATCCCCGTTCTTTTTCTTTTGCCAAAAGGCCGACCCAGACCCATTTCTTTCTCTCTTTCTTTTTTCTTCGTAAAAAATGGACTAAAGCCAAATATACTTGATGAATATAATTTGTTTTTATTTCGTTTATAACCTTTATTTGTGTTTGCGTGTTTTAAATCCCGTCATGAATTTATTTATTTATTTCCTGAAAATGAATACACACATAATACTGAATAGCTAGTAAATAATTTACTAACTAATAATTATTTTCTGAATGAATAAATTACGCCGCGATATTAATTAAAATTGAGACTGCGTGATTCCTGTTAATGTTTAATTATTTTCTGTATAATAATTAATACATACGTAATATTTTCTGAGATCTAATAATTTTTTCTGGATAATTATATATAGTTATAATAAACTAAGATTGCGCATTTAATATTCGACATTTTAAATGCGGGTTTTACAACATTACTAAAAGTTTGAGCTTACCAAAAAGAACATCTCATATTATATTCTTGCAAACTGTAAAAGGTCCAAAAAGTGTATGATCCAATATTTGAATCCCGAAAAGGTCCAAAAAGAGGTATATAGTAAGTAAAAGGTTTTTTATTGGTATTTTTGGCTATCCCAAAACATCCCGAATAGATCAAGTCAAAAGTTTGCAAACAGAAAAAGGACCAAAAAGAATCCTTGTTCCCAGGGCTGGCCCTGGTTATGGGCAGCGCGGGCGAGCGCCCAGGGCATCAAAAAGAGAGGGGCATCAAGTTTTAAACATTTTGAATCAGTTTATGTAAATAAAGAACGATATCTTGAAAGTATCACTAGCTTGGCTTCTCTTTGACTCTAATTTGATTACGAGAAAGTAAAAAACATAAAAAGTGTGTCGGACATGAACGTCGAAGGAAAGAAGGAATCCAGCGTCACAGTTGAGAGGAAGAAAGAAGTGTACTTTGTATTACTGTATTACTATTATTGTTTTTTTCTCATGTGATTATTAAGACTAGTTTTTTAAAAGATACCTAAAACTTTCAACAAAATTATAATAAAAACCTCTTAGTTTTAATACATTCATTTTTATCTATATACTCTTAACATATTTTCCTATTATTATGTATATCATCTCTTACAGTACTCTTATTTTCTAGAATTGCATCACAAAAAATTCCTTTAATACAATACCAATTTATGTAAATTATTTTGATTAGTTTTCTTAGTTTCATCTAGGGATGAGCTCGGTACCGGTCCCGTCCCGAACCCGTCCCGAATTAGTGGTACCGATTATTTCCCGAGCATAAATTTATGGTACCGGTACCGTACCGAACGGGATTCGGGTATCGGTACCGGTACGGGAATCGGTACCGGTACCGGGAAATCGGGATTTTCCCGTTCTTTTTCGGGAATTTCCCGATTTGGTACCGGTCCCGTCCCGAATTAGTGGTCCCGAATTTTTTTTCACCTTATTTCGTAGTCCCGGTACCGTACCGAACGGGATTCGGGTATCGGGAATCGGTACGGTTCCGGGAACGGTTCGGGTTCAATTCGGGATTCGGGTCCAAATGCTCATCCCTAGTTTCATCACAAATAAAATAAGTTATTTTGCTAAAAAAAATTATATATATTACTATCACTCATCTTGTAACATTCTTTTGATTATATGCAACATAATCCCACATATGATACGAACATATTCTAACTTTTTAAGATATCCTTTTGTGATATAATGACACTTGCAACAACATATAAAGTAAATTAAAATTATTTGTTGTCTACCGGAATTTGTTTTTATGCCAAACATTAAGGCATGGGGGCATAGTTTTAACATCTCGCCCAGAGCATCATGTAACATTCGAAATCTCAGGACCGGCCATGCTTGTTCTTAGGGGTGGAAATGAGCCGAGTCGAGCCCGAGTTCGATAGAGCTCGAGCTCGGCTCGTTTAAATTTTACAAAGCTCGAGCTCGGCTCGTTTCGAGCCTTATTATATAGCCACGGGCTCGGCTCGTGATATGGTAAATAAGCTCGGGCTCGGTTCGAGCGCGGCTCATTTATACAATTTGGCAATGTAAAAACTAAACTTGGCTCGAGCTTAGCTGGTAATATATCTAAATTAGGCTCGTTAAAAGCTTGTTATTAAGCTCCTTAAGAAAATCGTATATAAAACATTAGGCTCGTTTATGCTCGCGAGCCCAAACGAGCTTTGTATGTAAAGCTTGTGTAGGGATTAAATACGAACCTATCCCATACTAGGCTCGTAATCGGTTCATAAGTCCCAAGTGTAGAACTCACTCAAAAAACTAGCTTGTTTGAGGAGGGGACACCTGGACATTATAAACCATCAACCATTCCCATACATGGCCGATGTGGGATCATAATATTACCCGACCCTTTGAAGAACGAACGTCCTCGTTGGTCACGGCTATGTTGGTCACGGTTGGCACCCCCTTTGGGTCCAAGCCACCACTCGATAGGCCACCACTCCGAGCTCGTTGGTCACGGCTATGTTGGTCACGGTTGGCACCCCCTTTGGGTCCAAGCCACCACTCCATAGGCCACCACTCCGAGTGTTGGAACCTCGTAAGGTAGGGCTAGCTCTGATACCACTTGTAGGGTTTAATCCCTACAACCCTGATTACTAGATGCGGAATACACGATCGTGAAGACAAACCCACAAGAAAAGTAAACACAAGGTAAATCCATAATCGACTCCGATTAGTTTATTGAAAGAATGACGTAATTGGTTTGTTTCCCCCCACCTCCTTTTATAGAGATGAGGGGGAACCGACTATTACAAGTCCTACGGGCCGGGTTGGGCTTAAACATTGCCAACCGACCTTTATTCTTAGTTATTATTAGGCTACACGACTCTTATTATCCTAGACACGACTTAAGCGAAAATATAAGACTAGATATAACAGCTTGGACTCGAGCTCGTTTAATAAACAAGTTACAACCTAAGCTCGGCTCGTTTGAACTTTTTACCGATTCAATTTTGAACTTTTCACGAGCAGCTCGGTTTAGTAACTTTTATCTACTAGTTACTGAAATAAAGAGACATTTTCGTTGCATATCATAATAACATTTACAGAGAGTATCTTAGAGAATTATACCATCAATTGCTCGCATTCACAAACCTTAACGCTACTTATTATTATGATATGAGTAGATCCAAGATTTTTTTTTTTGTCAAAAACTCATACGGAGTAACTCATAAATTGACACGTAGTGCTTTATATAAACATAAGTACATGTCATTTGTTCCGGTTCAAAATATTAAACATGTCGTCGAGATGAGTTCAAGTAAAAAAATGTCTTATATTAAAATAAATAAAGAAAAACAATCATAAAATATCTTGACTTTGACTTGACATATGACCAGAAACGTTTGCTTCTTTTTTAACATCTTCTTAATATTCATCATGTTCAGGGATGAAGTGAGGAGATGTTTTCGTAATTGCTTAAGACATCTATAATTCTTTTAACTTTGTGTTTATTTAAAAAAACTCTAAAAAAATTTTAAATACATTTGTTTTTCAAAATATGTATTTAGTTTTTTTAGTTAGTATATTTTCAGATAAAATATAATTTTTTAACTTTTATATAGTATTATGGTTCAAAAATATTTATACACGTGATGATATGTAGTTCTGACTTCGTCTCTCCGTTTATGAACGTTTTAAGTCTCCACCTATGCTCTTTTCACTGTTATTCTTCGAATTATTCGATCTCAAATATATTTTCTTCCAAAAAGATGGTGATAATTGATGAAATTTGCCAACGGAACATCATGCTGATGAAATTAACAATGATGTTGAGTAACCATAACCATGTAGAAGACTCATGGGCAGAGGCAGACTCAAGATTTATAATAGTGTGTTACATAATTTTTTTATGATTATTAGTGCTAAATTAATATTAAAATTGCGTCACATTATGTAAAACTGAGTGTTGTACACATTCTCGTCGCACCTGATTATTTTAATCTTGTTTTTTTATTCTCGCTAGTAATGTTCATCTTGAGGTTGAACCTGATGATGATTACGATATAATTTACGGGAAAACTCGAAACCCAGAATAATTGGGGCGGGGCGGGTTAACTTTATTAGGTTATGGGGCGGGTTTGGAGCTTGAACGGGGATTTTTAATCGGGTTTAGGGCAAACGCGGGTAATAAGGTCTCCGACCCGTCCCGTCCGATTAATACACATATACAAATATAAGTATTTTTAAATAGTATTTTCTTACTATTTACATCATAATAAATATTTCTTTATTATTTTATCTTTTTAATATTGCAAATTGTTATTACAGTAACTTGTTTAATTTATTGTAAGTTCTTTGTGGTATAACATATCATTATTTATGTATAATAGTATCGTTTTAAACCTTATAAGTCTTGTTTGTAATTCATTACTATATAATTAGTACGTTTTTAATACTTCAAGCTTATTTCTAAGAGTAAAAATAATAATAAATGTAAAATGATGCGGTTTTGATAGAAAATTTCACCTAAAGAGGGTATCCGATAAGATCCTCGATTAGTACGGGCGGGTTTGAGGAAGCATTATGCCCCAACGGGGCACCCCGATTAAAATCCTCGACCGGGATCAGGGCGGGTTTGGAGAGAACTTTACTAATCGAGTTTGGGGATGGGGACGGTCGCCCCGCCCCGTTGCCATGATGCATCATACATGCGTAATCTACGACGATGCATTATACACGGTTAATCGTAAAGATTATTGATGACGATGAATATTATTAAAAACAAGTGGAAATGTGGAACCAAGAACGTCACAAATTTGAATCACGGAGTATATTTGTTTTCAAAAGAGTCGATTTTGGATACTTGCAACCCCAAAAATAACATAACCCTTTTAAAAACACACACCTCAAAATCCTAGCTACGTCGTTGATTGGTGCAGTGTTTTCGGTTCGGCCTTTTAGGTAATTTTATTTCGATTCAGTTTGTCGGTTTTCGTGTTTACCCGTATCATTTACGACTAGAAGTGTACAAAGCTTGAGCGGGACATGCTTGGACTGGGCCGAAAAAGACCACGCTAATCCGGAAAGCATCTTTCGTTGACACTTTCAGAACCCTAATTCAGAAAGCATGGCTATAACAAGTTATTAGTATGTTTCTGTTTACTTCAGATATCCAGATAATGTACAAAGTTGCGATAAAGTTTTGCAAAAGGAACAATTTAATTAATACCTAATCATATCTTTCTGTGTTCAAGTAGCATGAAATTTAGATGTTGAAAAAGGTTAATTATCTTAAAAATCGGTCAAATAATCTTCTTCATTATAAGCAGTATCAAGTAAGAAAAATTATATATTGTGATGAGCTCGAGATTGTCAAAGCTCGAGGGTCGCCTCGTATATAATCATAGAACTCGAGTTACGGGTCAAGCTCGTTTCAAGCATTAGATTTGTAGCTTTGGTCCAGCTTATGAAAAATATTGCAAGCATAGGCTTGGCTTGAGCCCATCTAATAACTGTTGAGATATGCGATCGTTTAGCCATCGGTAAATGCGTGAGCCTATCGGGGGCACACACTCAATACGGAGAACACACGTTTATTTACGTTTTATTATTTATAATTAAACGTATAATAAAAACTTTACGTTTTATTTAATTAACGGTGGTTTAATTAAATACGGGATTTAATTAATTAAAGGCGAGTGCGTTATTTAAATTTAAGGAAAGGAAATCGACTTCTAGAACCTTCTGGTGCCCTATAGGCGGCCGAATTCTATAAGGGGTCTAGAAGATCCTTTGTTTGTTGATCAATTAGGTGTTGGGTTGGGCCTAATTAATTTTGAGGAGGTTCAAGGATGTGTATAAATACAATCCCATACCCCTCATAATTTTTCATCCTCTCCCTCTTTGTTTGTCTTGGCCGATCGACACAAACACAACACCCAAACCCTTACGAACTTTTCCTTTAACCCTAAATTCACTTAAAGTGTAAACCTTTGCAAGATCAACTACCTTAGGGTACTTACTTGTGAAGTTTCTTAGCCTTATACTAAACCTTTGATCCTCGTATCAAAGTTTTGGTCTCTTGTTTGGTTCCCCTTGTGGTTCGTCCAAACCCTAACCCTAATTAGGGTTTCCGGTGAATTTTTCCAAGTATCTTGTTTCTATCTATAAACCGTATCCTTAACCTATCAAATTAGGGTTTTGGATATTAGGGTTTCTAGTTGCAAGATAATCGAAGTGAAGTTACCACTAGCATCGTGGTGTGTTCATTTGACGTGTCGTGTGAGCAATCGCTAGAGGACGGTTACTTTACCGTTGTAGATTCAAGATCAAGATCAATTAATTGATTTATTCAATTAATTAAAAGGTTGGTTTTATTATTGTTTTATTATGTGTTAATCATGAATATTATACTAGATCCATTCCGCTGCGCACTCGTAGTTAATGGTTTAACTAGTTCTAAATCCCAACAGTGGCATCACGAGTCAAATCGTATGGCATTCATGGGTTACACATAGAATAAAACACGCTTGCTTCGCTTTAAAATCTCTTTTATTTATGTTTTTATGACAACTACATGCATACTTGTCATAAAGTTTTAATCTTGATCTAGATCTATTAAAATTGGGTAGGTTAAAATTGAACCGGTTAATAATTACTTTTGTTTTTATTATCCGTCAAAGACCCTTGCATCTCACTTTTGTGATACTTTGCACGTCATCAAGTACCTTGCTCGAAAACTTGATGAGGGTCTTTGGTCCTCAATTTGGGGAAGACTCATTCGAGACTTGGATCTTATATGATTTACCGCTTTCATATAGAGTCTGTCTTCTGCTTCTACCCCCTTCTGTCTGTTTTATGTGCTTATTTGTTTTCCATTATGAATTGCAAAACGTAATAACTCAAGATTCTAGGAATCATAAAAACGGATGGTACTTATATCGAAACTAGCTTTAAAACTATGTCATATTAATACACCATATTTTCCTTGCGAATCGGCTATGTGTTTATTTGTTAAAATCTTGATTTTTTGAACAAATATTAATATTGACATAAGAACTATGAAACTTGGTTTTATTGTATTCTAATTGTTTTGCGAAATCATATTGGCACTCGAGTTGGGCTTACATACCGTAATGATGGCTTATAAACTATCTTCTCAACGACGTGATTTGCAAAATCAATTAGTTTATAATACTTAAAACTACAACACCGTTTTGTGTCTTTACTAATGATGGACTTGCTATTGCACTTCGTGCTCTAGTCGAGCTATCTAGGGTTTGAGAAATCTTTAATCTTCTCCCGTGTTCCATAGTTGTTTCGACACCTATGGAATAATTATCCCAAGCACTTGCACCCTCGGGTGCATGAAGAGTAGGATATAGGGTTTGATCTCTCTTTAATCTTCTCCCGTGGTAAAACACGCCTAAACCAAAAGTTAACAAATTGTTTTCTTAACTTGTGATAAGAGAATGAATTGCATGCATTCTTTTACACACTTTGACATTTGTTTTTATAAAACTTATGTGATACCTATTTGAAATTTTTTAAGTCTATGCCACCC
This sequence comes from Glebionis coronaria, assembly GCA_025667525.1. Lineage (NCBI taxonomy): Eukaryota > Viridiplantae > Streptophyta > Magnoliopsida > Asterales > Asteraceae > Glebionis > Glebionis coronaria. The sequence continues at coordinate 24,976,895 of CM046875.1, forward strand.
AATTTAGAAGCACTTGTAGTTCTTTTTCGTCAACTGGTCAGACCTAGGGCGAATTACATACCCAAGGCGATCTTTGTCACTGGTCAGACCTTTGCCAATAATTGCTGCTTCAAATTGGTACGACTTAAAGTCGAGTTCCCGGTCAGATTCGGAACCCGAGGCATAAAGATGAGATGAAACATACTCATGACTTTATTATGTGTAGAACAAGTTTGTTTGAGATGTTCAAAGGTTCTCGAAAGAGATGAGAGAACATCCCATCCAAACACTCTACGACAAAATAAACTTCATGAATCGTCTCATACAATCTAAGAGTTGCACTTGTAATGCAATTAACGCCCGTCGTTTACCTCTTGCCCCACTTGAATACTAGACGGTCGGACCTCTAATATTAAGTGGGAGTGCAAGCAAGGATCTTAGTCTCAACATGATTAATTGGGTAGTTAATTCTTTGAGAATGTAATTATCGAAAATACTAATCGTTGAACTTTTATTTTGTAGATGAATAATCAAAACTCTTGCTTAAACAGCACGGTTGTTAAGTCATTCCTTGAAAAGATGAAATTGACTGAGAATAACTTTGTTGATTGGTATCGTGCTCTTCGGATAGCGCTCGAAACTGATGACTTGGTTAAATACCTTGAGCAACCAATTCCTGATCAACCTGCAATTCTACCTCATGGTCATGAAGGACCAGAGCAAGACCCGAATTTACATCCAACTTGGGTCAGAAGGTCACGAGAAATCGCTGGCCTTATGCTCATGACTATGTCCCCTGAACTCCAGAAACTTTTGGAGGGTCACGGCGCATGGTCTATGATGGAAGAGTTGAAGACCATGTTCACTGAACAAGCTGATCAAGAACTCCTTGATGTTGCACGTGCCTTTCACGCGTGTAAACAAGAGGATGGACAATCTGTGAGCTCCTATGTCTTGAAGATGAAGGGGTTCATAGAGAATTTGGAACGTTTGGGTCACCCCATGTCTTTGAAACTTTCGGTCAGCCTAATTTTAGCCTCACTGAATAAGGACTATGATAGGTTTGTGCAAGACTATAACATGCATGGCCTGGGGAAGACAATACCTGAATTGCATGCCATGCTTAAGTTGCATGAGAAAACGTTGCCAAAGAAGGTTGCACCTGCTACTCCTAATACCATTAATGCTATTAGGGCAGGAAGGGTTCAAAAGCCTAACAAGGCTAAACCGTCTAATGCTGCAAAGGGTAAGAATCGTGGTAAAGGAAAGAAAGTAGCTAACTTTACTCCCAGAGCCAAGATTCCCCCTCCACCAAGGAAAGAGAATCCTGCTAAGGATGCCATTTGTCACCAATGTGGTGAAATTGGTCATTGGAAGAGAAACTGTCCAGAGTATCTCACTGAGTTGTGGAAGAGAAAGAAGTCCTCGCAAGGGGCTAGCACTTCAGGTATCTTCACGATAGAACTCTTTACTTTTCCTAATAAATCTTGGGTTTATGACACTGGTTGTGGTACTCACATCTGTAATACTACTCAGGGTCTAAGGATAAGTAAGAAGCTGAAGCCAGGAGCTTTGAATCTGTACGTGGGCAATGGTCATCGTGCAGCTGTTGAAGCCATTGGTCTTTTTCAATTATTTCTCCCTAGTGGACTGGTTGTTATGTTGAATAATTGTCATTACGCACCTTCTATTTCTAGAGGGATTGTTTCAGTTTCATGTTTGTATGACGATGGTTTTGTTAATCGTTTTGAGAATAATGCAACTATTTCGGTTTCGAAAAATAATATGTTTTATTTTAATGTTGTTCCTAGTAATGGTATTTATGAAATTGATATGTGTGATTCTAATGCAAACAATAGTTCTATGTATGCTATGAGCAACAAAAGGGCCAAATCTAATTTGGACTCTACACTGCTATGGCATTGTCGCCTTGGCCACATAAGCAAAAAGCGCATTAAGCAATTACAAACTGATGGATTGCTCAAGTCAAACGATGATGATTCCTTTGACAAATGTGTTTCATGCTTATCTGGAAAGATGGCACGTAAACCTTATTCACATCAAGTGGAGAGGGCTAAAGATCTACTTGGACTAATCCACACTGATGTATGTGGTCCATTTAGAACCGTGTCAAGACAAGGTGCAAGTTACTTCGTCACTTTCACTGACGACTATAGTCGTTATGGTTATGTTTACTTGCTAAAGCATAAACATGAAGTGTTTGAAACATTTAAGGTGTTTCAAAAGGAAGTAGAAAATCAACTCGGTAAAACCATAAAGGCACTACGTTAGGATCGTGGAGGTGAATTTATGAGTTATGAATTTCTGGAGCATCTTAAGGAACATGGGATAGTTTCCCAAAGAACTCCTCCATATACACCACAACACAATGGTGTGTCTGAGAGGAGAAATAGAACCCTACTTGATATGGTTCGTTCCATGATGGCCCAAACAACTCTTCCTAAATCCTTTTGGGATTATGCTCTTGAGTCTGCTGCTCGCATACTCAATATGGTTCCAACTAAGAAGGTTGAAAAGACTCCATACGAAGTATGGTATGGGCAAGCCCCTAAGCTGTCTTACTTAAAGGTCTGGGGATGTGAGGCTCTTGTTAAGCGTGACACGCTTATCAAACCTGACAAACTAGAGCCCCGATCTGTTAAGTGTATATTTGTAGGTTACCCAAAGGAAACGATGGGTTACTCCTTCTACTACCCACCCGAGAACAAAGTATTTGTTGCTCGTAATGCTGAATTCCTAGAGAGCAATCTTATGAATCAAGAAGCAAGTGGGAGTATAGAGGATCTTGAAGTAATTCAAGATGAAGATATACATCCTTCTGAAAACACTAGCAATCATGAAGAGGATGATCAAGAAATTGACGAACCTATAAGTGATATAGCTCCCATTCGAAAGTCTACGAGGACTAGGCGTGCTCCCGACCGTATGTGTTTATACATTGACGCTGAGGAACATGAGTTAGGGGATCATAATGAACCCACTAACTTCAAAGCTGCATTGGCAGATCCTGAATCTGACAAATGGCTAGATGCTATGAATGTGGAGATGCAATCCATGAAAGACAATGATGTCTGGATCTTAGTAGACCTTCCCCCTAACGCTAGAACTGTTAGTGGCAAGTGGTTGTACAAGAAGAAGACCGACATGGATGGCAATGTACACACCTTTAAAGCTCGATATGTAGCGAGGGGCTTCACTCAAACCTTCGGGGTTGATTATGAAAAGACCTTCTCTCCTGTTGCGGATATCAAAGCTATAAGGATTCTTTTAGCCATAGCTGCGTTCTATGACTATGAGATTTGGCAAATGGATGTTAAAACCGCCTTCCTCAATGGACTGCTTTACGAAGTCTATATGAAGCAACCTGAGGGTTTTGTTGATCCAAAGTATCCAAACCGTGTATGCAAGCTACAAAGATCCATTTATGGACTTAAGCAAGCATCAAGGCAGTGGAACAAAAGGTTTGATGATGAAATCAAGAAATTTGGTTTCAATCAAAATCCTGATGAGCCATGTGTATATATCAAAGCTAGTGGGAGTAGCGTAGTGTTTCTTGTCCTGTATGTTGATGACATATTGTTGATGGGAAAAGACATTCCAATGTTGCAAAGTGTAAAAGCTTACCTTGGAAGGTGTTTTTCCATGAAGGATTTGGGAGATGCTGCGTATATTCTTGGAATCAAGATCATACGTGATAGACCTAGACGGTTAATTGGTTTATGTCAAAGTGCTTACATAGATAAGATTTTGAAGAAGTATAACATGGACAATTCCAAACGTGGCTTTGTTCCCATGCAAACTAAATCAAAATTATCTAAGACTCAAGGAGCATCAACACCTGATGAGGTGAGACGCATGCAGAGAATTCCTTATGCTTCGGCAATAGGATCAATCATGTATGCTGTTAGATGTACGAGACCTGATGTTGCGTTCTCTCAGAACATGACTAGCCGATTTCAGCAGAATCCTGGCGATTCTCACTGGACCGCTGTTAAGAACATTCTGAGGTATCTTAGGCATACCAAAGACATGTTTCTTGTTTATGGAGGAAGTATGAAAAGAGAGCTCAGGGTTGCTTGCTACACTGATGCTGGATATCTTACGGATGCTGATGACACGAAGTCTCAGACGGGATATGTTTTCATGCTGAACGGAGGTGCTGTAAGCTGGAAAAGCGCAAAGCAGACCATCCATGCAAACTCATCTACGGAGGCTGAGTATATAGCCGCTTCGGAGGCTGCTAAAGAGGCAGTTTGGATTAGGAAGTTTATTTCTGGGCTTGGTGTTGTTCCCACAAATAATGAACCTATGACAATGTATTGTGACAATACCGGAGCCATTACTATAGCTAATGAACTAGGAATCACTAAAGGTGCGAAACATTATCGTTCCAAAGTTCACTACCTCAGAGAAGTGATTGAACTTGGTGATGTTAGTCTGGAGAAAGTTCACACAGATGACAATTTAGCTGACCCCTTCACAAAGGCGTTAGATCTCAAAAAGCATTCCATGTTAACTCATGGAATTGGTTTGCTTCCAGCTAATAGTCTCATGTAATCTGTGTTATCGTAAGTATTTGGATAATTTAGGATCGTAAGACAATTTAATTATTTTCTGATGAATAAAGATATTTGATGTTTGTTATCTTCATATAATTATTGTTGCCCTATGTTTGTATGTTTAAATCCTTGAATAATTTAATTATTCTAAACATGTCCATTGTCGGTTAAACAATATGGGAATATTGTATACATTAAGACAAATATGAGTGTTGGTAATATACTAGTATATATGGTGGACGGTTTCCAACCAAACTCATATGTTATTCATTGATATGAATATTGGACACCCCGAACTTTCGAATGTTTACTTTTGGATCCATTGTCATGAGTAAATTCGAATACATAAATGGTGAGGATTAGGTCATCCTTAGACTTGAGATGCAAACAAGTTGTGCATGTGTGGATATCGCTTCTTGATTTTATGTCCAACGCTAGTTCGGAAGATCTAGCTATAACGACTCTAATTGGAAGTGTTGTGAAGCAGCATCCACAGACACTTGCAGTCAATATAGAATTCGTTCCTCCACTCTGATATAGTGCAGTGAAGTACCCTGGATCCCCTCCAGAATTAATTAGGTAATTGTATGGCCGTACCCAAAATGTAATCAATATGATGCTTGTTACAATTTGGACTATCTAAATTAATTTATAAACGAGGAATTAAAGTTAAACTATATGGAATGAGTTAGGATCCATATCCATGGTTTAACCGGTACATTGTAACGAAGGGATGATTATCAGCAAGCTCAAATAATCGTACACCATTACTAGTCTTTAAGATCTTGTTCTTGAAACTATTTAACTCAACATTTTCCGGTTATAATGAAGTGTTGCTAGATGCTTCATTATGGACGCTGTATGTCTAAACTCTCACAAGTGGGAGCTGTTGAGATATGCGATCGTTTAGCCATCGGTAAATGCGTGAGCCTATCGGGGGCACACACTCAATACGGAGAACACACGTTTATTTACGTTTTATTATTTATAATTAAACGTATAATAAAAACTTTACGTTTTATTTAATTAACGGTGGTTTAATTAATTACGGGATTTAATTAATTAAAGGCGAGTGCGTTATTTAAATTTAAGGAAAGGAAATCGACTTCTAGAACCTTCCGGTGCCCTATAGGCGGCCGAATTCTATAAGGGGTCTAGAAGATCCTTTGTTTGTTGATCAATTAGGTGTTGGGTTGGGCCTAATTAATTTTGAGGAGGTTCAAGGATGTGTATAAATACAATCCCATACCCCTCATAATTTTTCATCCTCTCCCTCTTTGTTTGTCTTGGCCGATCGACACAAACACAACACCCAAACCCTTACGAACTTTTCCTTTAACCCTAAATTCACTTAAAGTGTAAACCTTTGCAAGATCAACTACCTTAGGGTACTTACTTGTGAAGTTTCTTAGCCTTATACTAAACCTTTGATCCTCGTATCAAAGTTTTGGTCTCTTGTTTGGTTCCCCTTGTGGTTCGTCCAAACCCTAACCCTAATTAGGGTTTCCGGTGAATTTTTCCAAGTATCTTGTTTCTATCTATAAACCGTATCCTTAACCTATCAAATTAGGGTTTTGGATATTAGGGTTTCTAGTTGCAAGATAATCGAAGTGAAGTTACCACTAGCATCGTGGTGTGTTCATTTGACGTGTCGTGCGAGCAATCGCTAGAGGACGGTTACTTTACCGTTGTAGATTCAAGATCAAGATCAATTAATTGATTTATTCAATTAATTAAAAGGTTGGTTTTATTATTGTTTTATTATGTGTTAATCATGAATATTATACTAGATCCATTCTGCTGCGCACTCGTAGTTAATGGTTTAACTAGTTCTAAATCCCAACAATAACAAGTTGAAAGAGATAAAGCTTGGATAAAACTCGGGTTGCTTGTTAAGCATAAGGCTTGAGCTCGTATGTTTATTATGAGTTCGTCTAAGCTCGCGTGCCTAGTCGATCTTTATATATAAACATACGAGCTCAAGCACATGTAGATTTCGTCCCTTGCTGGATCAGATTTTCAAGTTAATATGAATTATGATGCATTATCCATTGTGTAATTTGAGAGAATTGTATAAATTATTCTTGAGCTTTGGTCATTTTGTAAACTTCGTCCCCCAAAATTTAAAAGTGTTGATATTGTTTTAAAATCAAATTATTTTGTCAATTTTGTCTGATATTTTGCACGTTTCGTCTCCAAAATCTCATATCCAAGGATTAGAATTTTGCAAAATAATTTTATTTTGGAATGATACAAGTAATTTCAAAATATTTGACACAAAGCATACAAAATGGTCAAACCTATTCTCTAACTTATAAGTCAATGGTCAATAGGCTTTATTTTTCTTTAGCCCAGTTGTGTGGTGTAAAAGCTTTCTTAGGCCCAACCAACAGTTAAAGTTACAACACCCAAAATGCCTAATTTGTTTTACAGCTTCTTGTTCCTCTTTTGAAATAGTTGAACTTCCTGAAATATAGCTACAGCTAAATTAATCATTAGAATACTAAGTTTACAGATTTATATTATCGTTTGAATACGAGGTCAGATCACTAATTTGTTTGTATTACATGATAACTTTATTGTTGGAGGTGAGATCCTTATAGAATATGCATCAAAAAAAGAAGGAAGGAAACAATCTCAACCATCCATTCAAGTTCCATCTAATGGTCTATATTAATCTTTTTAAATTTAATTTAAAAAACCCATTTTCATCCTATTTCTTAAAAATTAAATATCTCTCAAACCGTTAATCGTTACGAAAAATTAATTATACCATCGCGACGGGAATTAAGTTATCTTTCTATAGATAGGCACTTCTATACACTTTCGGCAAACTTTTTTTTTAAAATTTACGCATAAAAAATTACATGTGATTCTCGAAAAATTACATGTAATTTTCGAAAATTACGTGTAATTTTTTTGGCGAGAATTTTTAACACTGTAAATCGTTAACTTTTGTGTGAATTACATGTAATTATGTGTGAATTACATGTAATTTTTGTAATAAAATAGTTTATTAGTGTTAAATGCAAATCACATGTAATTATGTGTGAATTACATGTGATTTTTGTAATAAAGTGGTTAGTTAGTGTTGAATGAAAATTACATGTAATTTTGTGTGAATTACATGTAATTTTGCTCAAATCACATGTGATTTTATAAATAATTACATGTAATTTTGCTCAAATTACATGTGATTTTATACAAAATTACATGTAATTTTGCTTTAAATCACATGTAATTTTGCTTTAAATCACATGTGATTTTATAAATAATTACATGTAATTTTGCTTTAAATCACATGTGATTCATGTAGACTCATATAACTTTACATCTAACTTTCGTCCCATTTGACGCGTTAGTCTTTTTTTTAAGTTACATGTTTTCATAGATTTTTATTTTCAACTTTAATACCAATAATCTAGAAACCAAGTAAATCACATGCGATTCGTGATAAATCACATGTAATTCGTGGTAAATCACATGTGATTCGTGGTAAATAACATTTTCTTTCCATTCCTCACATCATCCATCCTTCCGAAGTGGTCTTGTGATCCATGTATGCTATCTAAAGTGGTCTTGTGATCCATGTATGCTATCTTGTGATCCATGTATGATAATTACATGTGAATTTGCTTGCATTACATGTAATTCGTGGTAAATTACATGTGATTCAAACAAAAGCACATGTGATTCATCTAAAGTGGGGTTGTTAGAAGAAGTTAAAGTTTTGAAATGTTTGAATCACATGTAATGCAATCAAATTCACATGTAATTATCATCGAATTACATGTGATCCAATGCAAGCAAAATCACATGTAATTATCATCGAATTACATGTAATTCAAGCAGACAATTTAATATATTAACAAGATTAGATGTGATTAAAAAAATCACATGTGATTCATCTAAAGTGGGTTTGTTAGAAAAAGTTATGGTTTCGGAATGCTTGAATCACATGTAATGCAAGAAAAATCATATGTAATTATCACCGAATCACATGCAATTCAAGCAGAATTACATGTGATTCAAACAAAATCACATGTAATTTAGAAGCCAATTTGTTTTATATATTTTACATAAATGAAAACATAATACGTGATTAAAAAAATCACATGTGATTCATCTAATGTGGGTTTGTTAGAAAAAGTTACGGTTTCGGTATGCTTGAATCATATGTAATGCAAGCAAAATCACATGTAATTATCACCGAATCACATGTAATTCAGAAGCCAATTTGTTTTACATATATTTTTTTTGGGTAAAGGGGACTCCACCCCGGTAAAATGAACATATTTTATATTAATGGCAACAAACATTTTAATATATTAACAAAATTACATGTGATTCAAACATTTTAATGTAATTCACATAAATCACGTGTGGTTTTAAAATAATAACGAAAATATTTTTGTCATTTAATAGACGGTTATTTTCATATACTTTTAACGATTTTACTATGTTGAAATTCTCGTCAAAAAAAATACACGTGATTTCACAAATCGCATGTGACGTTACAAATTCAAATGTGATTTTTAAAATAATTAATCAAACATGAGTTTTCGAGAATTACATGTAATTTTTCGAGAATTACATGTGATTTTTTTACGAAATTTTTTAAAAAAAGTTCGCCGAAAGTATATAGAAGTGCATATCTATGGAAAGATAATTTAATTCCCGTCGTGACGGTATAATTATTTTTTCATAACGATTAACGGTTTGAGAGATATTTAATTTTTAAGAAATATGATGAAAATATGTTTTTTTAATTAAATTTAAAAAGATTAATATTGGATGGTGGAGATTGCTTCCTTTGTTCTTTTTTGGATGCATGTTCCTTATAGAACTTTTCTCTATTGTTTAAATATCACAACTAATGCTATTGTTTAAAGGTCACATGACCTGACCAAGTTAGCTTTATTTATAATTTTATATACTTGTAGTTAGGGTTGAGTATCGGTCTAGGACTGGACCGGAGCAGTCAAGACCGGACCGAGGACCGAAATGGTCCGTTCGGTTCGGGTTGGTCCGGTCTGGTTCAGTCCTCAGTTCGGTCCGATCTTATTAGACATAATCGAAGAGATTTTGGTAAAACTGAATCGGACCGGACTAAGGATCGAATTCGTCAAAAACCACGAACCGAGGACCGGACCGAAATTGTTCGATTCGGTCCAACTTTCCGATCCAGACTGATTTTGGGTCTGCCATGCTCAACCGTACTTGTAATTGATAATTGGTGACATGTATTGTTCACAAATTAAGCATCCCTAGCTCATTGTCATAGACTTTTAGCTCATTGTTAAACCGAGCGTAATAGTGTACACCAACGGTGGTACCCCACTGCGCGTCAAGCGTCATTACACATGAGCGCAAAGTAGCACACGTCGTATTAAACGATCGAGAGTATTTTTATGTTAATCATTGCGAATGTTAGATGATATGCTGAAAGTTTATGTGACGCTAAAATAGAGCTGACGAGTTAATTTTTTTTTTTAAGTATCATATTTGTATTTTTAATTTTGAATGAAACAAATGGTTGTTTAATGAAGTAAAATATTTGTTTAAATAGTTTTATGATAATTAAGAGATAGTATATTAGTATTGTTATATAATAGTAGGCGAGGTGTTTTATGAGCCTTTTAGCTAAATTAGTTTCTAGAGTTTAAAAGCTCAATTTGTTTTTATCTTGATAGTTACTGGTGAATGTCAAAATACACACTCTTTTAGTATTGGAAAACCAAAAAAAAAGGGAAAATAACCATTAAATATGCTTAATTATTGTGCAAAGAGTTGAGATCAACATATACTTTTTTTTAGCATAGACCATATCAACCAATCACATTCATTCAAATTAACTTTTCACCTTTTTCTTAAAAGTTAAATAACTCACAAACGGTAAATCGTCAAGTGACAAAAAATACACCATTGAAACGAAAATTAAATCATCTTTCTATCGAGGGGCACATGTATATAATTTCGACGAATTTTTTTTCGACTTTTTTTCTTAAGTCACGTTTGAGAGAATCATATATGATTCGTCACGAATCATATATGATTTTCAGAAAATCATATATGATTCGTGATATGAATCATATATGATTTTCTGAAAATCATATATGTTTCGTGACGAATCATATATGTCTCGGGTCGAATCATATATGTTTCGTGACGAATCATATATGATTCTCTCAGACGTGACTTAAGAAAAAAAGTCAAAAAAAAAGTTTGTCGAAAGTATATACATGTGCCCCTCGTTTGAAAGATGATTTAATTCTCGTCACGATGGTATGTTTCGTTTTGCGTAACGATTAACGGTTTGTGAGATATTGAATTTTTAAAACATATATTTTTGTTGTTAAATGAAAAAAATAGATGGTTGTGATTGGTTGATTGGGTCTATGCTAAATAAAGGGTTTATGTAGAACTTTTTCCATTGTGCAAATATGTTTGGTTTGTATAATTTTGTGTTGCGTGTACAAAGGATTGAAAACAATTCAAAAACGACGATTTTTATACCCGGCTCAATCAAATTTGTATGTTTTTCGAGGTCAAGACGAAGTCGTAAAAATTATTCGAGCACGCAGAAAGTAAGAGTACGAAAGAACGTGTCCGACCATTCATACTTTTATTAAAGTGGCCTGACACTATTTATATAAGTCGAACTGACCCGTTAAATATTCAACGAACCATTATTTCTCAACAAAAGCTCAAAAGATCAGCCCACATGCGGCCCAGTTCTCTAAACATAGTCAACCCAAATCCAAGATGGCCCATTTAAATGTACTACATTAGGGAGAGAAATAGGGGGACTGAGGGTAGTAGGAGCAGCCTACATCCTCATTTGGGGATTGGTTTTAAATTAAGGGTGTAATCGAGTTAAGCTGAGCTCAAGTTTTATAGGGCTTGAGCTAATTGTATGATTGAGTTTAGTTTGATAGCTTGTCAAACTTTAATAATCTAGGCTTGAGTTTGACTTGATAAGGCTTGATAAGACTTGATAAAAAGTTTGAGCTTGGTTTGAAAAACTTGAATATATATAAAAAAATTATAATATAAAATTCATCAACGATAACATATGTATAAAATAAAACAAACACAAACCATAATTCGATTTATTTAGCCTTAATAAAACCAAAAATAACATAATCGTATAGTCTTGGTTTGAAAACGCGTTTTGCAATCCAATGTGATTAAGGTCCCAAAGACCATTGCGTGATGTGATTGCTAACTCAATTATGGCACCCTCGTATTAAAAAGAGTATAAAAAGTATTTATACGTATTATATTTCACCAAGTACCAATTTTTGTACGTATTGTATTTCACCAAATATCAAGTACATGTAATAAATTTGCAAAATAAAATAAATGATTTAAAATACGATAAGCTAAATTATCGATTTAATAAAAAAACATTATTATATATGAAATAAGCTCTTATAATTAAGTTAATACTCAAATTAAGCATAAGTTGCTTATATGAATTAATCATAAAACACATTTTAATAAAACTTGAAAAAGCTTGATAAAAGTTCGAGTCGAGCTATCAAAAGCTTGAGCTTGAGCTTGATAAATATTTCAAGCTATTTTTTAGGCTTGAGCTTGATAAAAGCTTGTTTGATCGAGCCAAGCTCGAGCTCAAACTCGAGTTGCTTGATAAAAGCTTGGCTTGATTACAACCCTAATTTCAACAAGTTATCATAATTGAAAAAATAATTGAAAAACTTAATACGTATGTTTAAAAAAAAGATTTAATTACAAGATTGAGACAAGCACATAAATAAAATACTAAAATAAGAGAACAAAAAATATAAAATAGTGGCCTTTTGCGTTTAATCATCATAAGACGACACGTGGAATTACGTCTATTTTTACATCTTAAGGCATCTATTATTGTAGGTTTATAAAATTATAACAGGTCTAAAAACTTGTTAAACATAGTAAAGAACCATTTTATGCTTATGTGGCATGAAAAGAGGTTTTTAATCATAGATCTCTTTATAAATAAATACATTTGATTAATATATGAGGTTTATAAATTTTGTGAGAATTCTTTATAGTGAAGATAAGGTTAAAGTTTATAAATTAACGTTATAATACAACTACATCTGTGTAATTAAATTTTCATATTTTTAATTACAGTTACGATATGCATGAAACAAAGTTACAATTCAATGCAACTGTAAATATATTAAAAAGTTTACCATAAAAATACTTTTATTAGATTCATATATTAACACACATTTTAATTTATTCTACCATTTAAATTTTATTTTAATAGTGAGGCTTTTTTTATCATTGAACAATCATTGTTATTTACTTATTTACAGTATTTACGACTTAAAAACTTGTAGATTTTTTTTTCAGTTCTTGATTATCGGTATGAGATCTTGTTAAATCACTTGCAACTTTTACCTTCATTATTTTATTACATTAATGTTGAATCAAACCAAATTTTTATCAAGTAACTCGAGCTTTAACTCGAGTTTAGTTCGATTAAATCAAGCTTTTATCAAGCTCAAGCCTAAAAAATAGCTTGAAACATATATCATGCTCAAGCTCAAACTTTTGATAGCTCGGCTCACACTATTATCAAGCTTTTTCAAGCTTTAATAAAATGTATTTTTATGATTAATTAATATAAGCAACTTATGCTTAATCTGAGTATTAACTTAATTATAAGGGCTTATTTTATAAATAAATAATATATTTTTTGATTAAGTTTATAATTTAGCTTATCGCATTTTAAATAATTTATTTAATTTTAAAATTTATTACATGTACTTGGTACTTGGTAAAACATAATATGTATAAAAATTTTCTGTACTATTTTTAATATGAGGGTGTCGTAATTTCGTTAGCAATTACATCATGCAATAGATTTTGGGACTTTAATCGCATTGGATTACAAAACACATTTTAAAACCAAGACGCTATGATTATGTTATTTTTGGTTTTATTAATGCTAAATAAATCGAATTTAGTTTTGAGTTATGGTTTTTGATTGTTTTACTTTATACATATGTTTTTATCGATGAGTTTTTTATTATAAAAATAATAATTTTATACATATTCAAACTTTTAAGTCAAACTCAAACTTTTATCAAGCCAAGCTTAAGCCTAGATTGTTAAAGCTTGATAAGTATGAAGCCAAGCTTAAACTTACAATTATATTATCAAGTCAAACTTAAGCCCCATAAAACTTAAGCTCGACTTGACTCAATTACACGCTTATCTTAAATTGATTTTGTTTGTCATGTTTTGTTTTAAATGAGAGACGTCAAAAACGAAGGTTTCACATTTGTCCTAGTTTCATTTCTTTTAAATTACATCCTTTTGCTTTAATCACTTCATTTTTAGCTATAAATATATCGAAGTCACAAAAAGAGGAATAGATAAAGAATAAAATTAAGAAAGTATTTTTAAATGTAATAATTACAATTTTATTGAAATTGAATTTAAAAAACCTCTACGCATCTTGTTTTATCGCAACTTATCACATTTTTCACTGATCGTCTTACGTCAAGCCTTAACCTTAAACCTTGATCTATTGTGTGGCGTGAAGATCATGCCTCACGCCTTTACGAGACATTTGCGACCCTTTTAAAATTTTGCTCACGAGTCACGTCCGATTAGCTAGTTGGTGAGCAATAGTGCATTCATCAGTTTTAAACAATGTTTTGAAACTCGGGTCTCAAATCGACCCGGTCGAGTCATCGGGTCCAGGTCAACCCCTTAATAATTAACGAAAATTATATATAAAAACCATAAAAATTCTCGTATATTAATGATATAAACTGTCTACTAACCAATATAATAATATGTAAAAAAAAAATTCATCGCAAATACGTAAAATTTAAAATAGAGCTTATTTAGCTACGTTAATCAATCATAAAAAAAACACATTCTCATCACACATATTACATCAATTATTTCTCTTTTAGTTTTTACTTTTATTTTCTCTTACAATTCACTCTGTCTAGTCACCGGTTGGCCCCATGAGATATAAAAAGTTTTTACATGATATTGTAAAAGTAAAGTGATAAATATGTGAAAGTCAAGATATGTCGAATAACCAACAGCTTTAAATCAGTTGGCCATTTGTGTTCTTTTTGAAGCTTAGGAGAAGGTTTGGTCATGAATTCAAGTCTTGCAAAATAAAAATCCATAATTTTTCTCTTTAGTGCGAAGCCGTGAGTTTTAAGGGTTTCCCCTAGTGATTCGGGTCTCGGAGTCTGCCCGTTATGAATGATATAACTCGAGGGTCGAATTTCGGTGATATTAAGACGCCGTTCTAAAAAAAAATCATCAAACTCAGATTGTGGAATGTGCATAGTAACATACATAGCGTATAAGAGCATCTATTATGATGGACTTTTTGAAAGGTTTAAATATTAATAAAGTAATTAATTTACGAAGATTTTGAAGTTATAAAATTTGTGTACTATGGATAAACCTTTTTTAAGTTTATAAAATGCTTAATAATTACACAAACATTAAATTATAAAAAGGTCCAAGATCTTAAATTTTTTCATTCCACATAAACACTAAACCTCAACTCACTATGATTAAAACTAATTATAGACCTTTTCATGTGTTTTAAACTTATTCTTAAAATGACCATAGTATATGTCCTAAGAATAGCATCGTATAACTCATAGATCTTAATGGTTAATAAAAGTTTACGAAGGCATTTTGGTGGTCATTAGTACATTTTAATTTCGAATAAAACTTGGTGACATGTATCGTTCACAGATCAAGCATTCCTAGCTTATTGTCATATCCATAGACTTTTAGCCCATAATTAAACAGAGTTTAATGGTGTACACCACCACCAGCAGTGGTGCCCCTATAGTGGCGGAGACAAGGAAACGGCACAAGGGGCATGTGCCCCCAAGCGATTGAGGTATTTTTATGTTAACTCGCTACGATTGCTGAAAATTTATGTGACGATGAAATAAAGCTAATGAGTTGATTATATTTTCTTATCATTTCAGTATTATAATTTGTATTTTTATTATGAATGAAATAAATTGTTGTTTAATAAAGTAAACGGTTTGTTTAGAGATTTTGTGAAAATTAACATAAAGTGATGTTATTTAGAGGTCTCAGTAGGTTGAGCTATGGCTTGGCTGGCCACCATGACGTGGGCCCATGGCTTGAGCCAACTGTACTGTGACATGAGTTATGGAGGTTTGGCTGGCTATCACCAGCTAGCGTTATGGCTGATGGCGCGACTTCATGGCGCAGCCAATCACACCGTAGCTCGCGTCATGGGCTGAGTTATCGTGTTTTTATTTGTTTTTTTTTTTTTTGAAAATATGACCATTGGGGAAATGGCTAGTTATTTTTTAGCCATTTGAAGGTAAAAAAACTCACTTTTTCTTAATTTTTTTACCTATAAAACCCCTCTAAAACTTACAAAAAGTTACACCTTCTTCTATAAATCACAACCTCTAATTTCTATATTTTTTATATCCAACATGAATCAAAATCAAAACCAATACCCAAATCAATGGATAAACATTTTTTTATCCGATCCTCAAAATCAAATTCCGACTACTCAGTTACCAAATTCGTCTACTTCTTCTAACCCGAATACTCCCTCATCCGCAAATCTAGCACATCAAGAACTAACCAATTTTAATTTTTAAGTTGTATTTAAAAAAAAAAAAATATATATGTCGTGCTTGTATTTTTTTTTATTTCTTGTTTTTTCCGTTTAATTTCCTTTTAGTAATTGTATTTTTATTTATATTAATGAAAATTTTAAGTTTTAGTTAATTAACTGTTGAAATAAAAAAAAGAGCGGGATCACGATAAACCGAGAAAAGTTGGTGTTAACCAAGGAGAATGTTTGGTGAATTATGGGGTGTTTTGGTGTTATGGGAGAAAAAGCTAACGTGGCCTTACTTTTTGCCCACGGCTCGAGTTCCACGGCTCGACAGTACCCAAGCCTCTTAGTGTTATGATATAAAGGTTGTGTTGGTGTTAGACTGTTGATGTTATACTAATATAGCGTGGAGCTGTTAGTTTTTTTTAAATGTTACAATAAGTGGCAGACGTAGAAAATTGGACAGTATAGGTAAAAAAATTACAATAGTAAGGAAATAAAATATGATTTGGATAAAAAAAACGAAATATTATAACTTAAAAATGGGGTATTTTAGGTTATACACTGTTAAAAGTTAGATTTCAACGTATGAGTGAATGGTCATTTACATTTCAAATAAAAAACGTTTAAAAATTGTCAAAATCGTAGAAAAATAAATTATAATTACGTTTTTTAGTTAAGTCATTAGGACGTCGCCACCGCAGAGCTAATAGATAGGTCCGCCCGGGAATGAGCCTATCACACCTTGGCTCAAAGAAAGTGCGCGGTGAATATTTGGTACGAGGCAAATTGAGGCGGGGGGTTTACTTGGTCCCCTCTTTTCATTCTTTTGTGAGTATATTTAATGACACGTGGACTGCACAATTTGATTGCTTGATATTTTGTGTGTGTCCGTACAGAATGGCATTTTTGTTGATACTTGTAATAAACAATGTGTTTTTATTAAGAGTTTTGATAAGAACCAAATAATTAAACGCTCGATAAATTAATATTCGATTATTTAATAAACTTTTTAAAATAATATTTTTTGTCGGTCTTGACTCGAGAATAGGATGTTAAATTAATAATTCGTTAAAATTATAAAATAATATATTTTTGATAATTTCTTTAGCGCATATAAAATATAAATTAAGAATTGCTTATATATAGCATATTACATTAATGATTTAAGAAGGTTTTTTAAAAAATGACTCAATTGTTTTTTGTTTTTTTGTTGAAATCAATTTCTCCTTAAATCTCGTCTCTAATTTTCCTTAGCATGAATAGAACTTCTGGTGTTGTTTTCTCATAACTCAACAAGAAATTGTTCAATGTGACTGCCGCTTTAATAGCTTCGTTTCGCGAAGGGGGCTCCATTGTAAAACTTTTCATCATTTTCTTCATCGATATTATCTTTATTAATTTCAATAACGCTTTCAATATTTTCTTCATCAGTCAACAACTGTGGAAACTACATTTTCTTTTGGGTAAGTCAGAACATCTTCGACATCCATTGCATTACGATAACCTAACTCTTTAATCAAATTCTGGAGCTTTTGAGTGCTTTCACCACCTTCATCTGAGTTCTCAAAAGTCATGTTATCTGTTGATCGAAGTTTACAATGACGAAAGCAGTTCGCAATTGTATTTGCACTAACATCCATAGTCCATGCTGAAATTGAAAGATTCATTGCATCTAATACATTTATTTTTGCTGGATTTGGAACCCCTATACGTACATGCATTGTATACAATAATTAAGTGGAAGCTTGAAAAGTGTTTATAAACTAAGTATTCTACTATAAATTAATAAAATATTAATTAATATATAAATTAATAATTATTAATTTATCGATTAATTAATAAATTTTGGTGGTCCTAAATATATTATTTTATAAAGTTTCTACTGTAATTTAATGTGGGTTGTTTAGGCTTATCATAATTAAAATAGATTTTTAAGAGCATTCATTATGATAGCTTAAGAATAAGTTTAAGAAACAATGAAGAATTTTAAAAAAGTTTATACCATATTAAAGAACCATTTCAAGTCTATGTCGCATGAAAAGGTATAAGATTTTGAAGAGATGCATTGCATTATTTGATAATTTTATAAACTAACTAAACGTTTATCCATAATGGTAATAGGTTTATCTATATCTATACTTCTATACTTCTATACTTCTATACTATTATATAAAGAGGCTAACTCCGATCTTAATTCCGAACCTAAAATTTCCAAACCTAACTCCAAACCAAAAATTAATATAAGAAGGTTAAATTTAAACCATTAGATTATATTTTGTTAATTTAATCTCATTCATCCATATCTTTTTATAACAAACTTTGTAATAATTTTTGTAACAAACCATTCAAAAAACATTTATCTTTAAATTGAAATATATCTTTTATTTATTTTTATTTTTTTATAATCTAATTTCATCATATTTTTTAAAATTTTGTGCTCTTTAATTAAACATTTATTTTGATATATTTTTATTAACTTTTTATTTTTTTTCATTTTTAGTGAATTTATTTAAGTTAATTTAATTTTTTTACAACTTTTAACTTTAATTTAAAATCTCGATAAAATTAAATATAATAATCGGTTATCCGTCGCTGCATTGCGTGAGTACGATACTAGTAGTATAATAAAAATTTATAAATTAATACATTTGAAAATGTGACAATATTATAAACCTTTAAGAGGTTAATCATAGTGGATGCCCTGAATATTAAATCACTTAAATTAATATATATTTTAATTAAATTTATTTTTTCTTAATTATATATATTAAAGTTATCTATATTTAGAAATAATTAGTTTGATTTTAGAAACAAACATAAATAAAGAATAGTTAAAAAAACACCTTATAGATAGTTGATAGAAAATTCCTTTTATTAATAATGGGTACGAGACTCATGTTGCTATGTTATATATAATTGTTAGGACTTATGAATTCTTGATTCGGAATAAAAGTCTTGTTGTTATGTTCATAAAAATCTATCGTATTTTATTTTAGGAAAATATTTATTACAACAACTTATTCCACTCATGCTTGGATACTTGTTTTACACTACTTGTTAACTTTTTAACAATGTATTGAATATTGATTTACTGAGTTATCGGTTTAACTGGATTAATTTAATCAATCTGGTTTTTCAGAAAAAAATAAAAAAAATCAAATCTTTCATATATTGAACAT
Source organism: Glebionis coronaria (assembly GCA_025667525.1). Classification (NCBI taxonomy): domain Eukaryota; kingdom Viridiplantae; phylum Streptophyta; class Magnoliopsida; order Asterales; family Asteraceae; genus Glebionis; species Glebionis coronaria. The sequence goes on from CM046875.1 coordinate 24,996,247, forward strand.
ATAAACAATTTATTAACAAATATAATATGTAAAAATCAAATTACGTTGGTTTGAGTCTGTGCGACGGTGTGCTCAAACCCTGTGGGCTAGTCGGCCTAAGCTCGAAAACCATGGTTACTCGAAAAAAGATAAAAGGAATTACGTCACAAATACGCCTAATTCACACGCTTTATTTGTAAAAAACACGAAAAAATCAAAACCCGACCACGTTTCAATAACTAACAGGGCTGCTCCAAGTCACCTTAAATTCAGCAGTTTAACTGGGTTCGAAAAAACGAATTCTGGTTTAATACCTGTTTTTCAATCAGAATTTGATCAACCAGTTGACCCGGCCTAATAAACCAGGTTCCAAAACATCGCTTTTTAATATTATGAAGGTGATTGTGATTGAAAAAATGCTTGATTGTTGTATTCATTGCATCGGTGAAATATTATTACCTAATAGAGTAATACTTTTATGTAAAATACATTTTGTCTTGTGAAATATTATTACATGATAGAGTAATACTTTTGAAAGATAGAGTAACTATACAGTATTATAACTTGTCCTAAATCTCATGATAAGATTTCATAGATGTAGATTATCTATTTCTGCAAGTAAAATACAAGTGAAGTCAGGAGAGACTAAAGAGAGCTAATAGCAATTTTGGGGGTTTGGTCTTTTTTTTTTCTAACATTTTTGGCTATGTATTTGACTAGTTGGTCAATGTAAAATATGCAGAGTATATTTTTGTTGAAGTTGTTTTGAAACAATGTTAATTTTTCCTTAAATGCAGGAGTAGTAGATTATTTTGTTTAATGTTCATCCAAGTTGCAGGAATACAAGTAATTGAAAAAGAAAAAAAAATGTACTCTCTCCGTTTTATAATTATTATTCACCGACAAAAAACACGCAATTTAATAAAAGAATCATTTTTTCAGTTTTCTCTCATACTTTTTACACAATCACAGTTTTATTCTTACTCAATTAATTTACAACTTCCTTATTATTTGTAATTGTACCTTCAAGTGAGGGCGATTTTGTAAGCTTAATATACATTCCTTATCTATTTTTGGAACAGGACAATTAATTTGAGATGTCCGAAAATAGTATATTGGACAATAATTTGAATTTTGAAACGGAGGAAGTATTTTGCAAAAAAAAGATTGTAACAAAGAAATTCTGACATGGACTATTTCGTGGCCGAGACATACATTGGTGTGTTGCTTTAGTGGAAAATGGAACCTAATGTTAATTGTTTTTGGTGAAATTGAAATATGACCCTTTCACTTTTAGATTTCATTGAATCAGACCTTGGGATACAACAAACAAAGAATGGGTAACACAAGCTTCGAGAGAACGAGAGACGTTTACCTTAACGGATACGAAAACATATCAAAAACAATTACGAGTAAAACTCATTACAATATTTTTATTCATATGCTATATACGTGTTTAGCTGTGCTTAGCCTAACGATGAAATGGATATGATATGAATCGTTGCTTCAACATCTCATCAAGTCCAACATATATGATTATTGAAATATTATTCTAAAACCAATTGGTGACAGAAAGATCCATCAAAATTACATGTTGACTTTGAGATTATATCTTATTCGGTTTGAGATATTGGTTTGTGCTCTTTCAAACACAAATCACAATAGGCCTCCCCTTTAACTATAGCCATGATCCTACCTTTTTCATATCGTCGATCTTTACCATCAGAACACCCCGCCTTTTTAACCGGCTTCCTTTCGATATAAGGTTTACCGAGATCAACTAATACCGCCGAACCGGGGTTTAACCGAGGGAACACCACCACTGAACCCAAACTGGTTCTGATACCAATTGTAGGAATATTTGGCCCAACATCTCACCAAGTCTAACATATAAGTCCACTGAGGTTCCATTCTAAAATCAATTATTAATTGAAGGAGTAACCCACCAAGCTTATATGTTGACTTTGAGATTATATTTCAGCTGATGTGGGATATTGGGTTTGCACACCCAACATATATCATCGACATAACGTTGAATATCTATAAAAAAAACTGTCTCGATCTAGATACATTTAACAAGCCGAACTTGATTAATATTTCATTAACACTTATCAAAAAACGAGAAAAAAAAACGAGCTTACAATGTTTTTCAGGGGCTCAACTCGGTTAAAAGAATATGAGTCAAAGAAAACTTACACCTCGTGAAATTAAACACGGGGAGTTTGAGTTTTAATAAGCTCGAACTCGGCTCGACCAGTCATCGACGGACCTTAGTAGAGACCGAGATGTCCACGACCTTTCTAAAACGTTGAGGTTTTGCTTATATGTGCTTAAAAAATACAACTTTGACTCGCCCAAATTAACTTACATAACACTCTGTCCTCCCGATAAATACATATAAGTTCCATCTATACTGGCGATACTAACTAGGCGAATACCTATTGATGCAAGTGTCATAGAATGACAAAAGGAATATAATACCTACCCTTATGATAGTTATATGAAACCATAAGGGTGAAAGTAAAAAAAAGGACAACTGCCTAGTGTCTACTTGTCTCTACATAACTGTATATTAAGACTATCACCGGAAACGTAAAATGACGGTAGTAAAAGATAACATATAAACATTAAACATAAAGATGTACAAGCCGCACCCACAAGCGGTGCGTAAAAAGAAAGCAACAAAACCTTTTACAAAAAATCCGCATAAAGACCACAGACAGTCGCTGGCAAATACAAACACTTAGACTAAAATGTTTCAGATATACAAAGTTGTAAGAACAAAGGCTACACTCGGCCACAACAAAAGGTCGCACCCGACCACATAAAAAGACAAAGTGTAAGCAGATCACTCAAATGGCCCCGAGAGTAACATCAAACCCCTCCTGAGCAAGAATGTATGCATTCTCGGTAACCGGAGGCTCAATGGCTGATAACGCTCAAATCTAACATGTTGTTAAGAGCGTTATCTGTATATTTTGCATGGTTTTTGGTTAAACTAACTATTTTTTTAACTCATATATTTTCAAAGCTTTTTTTTATGTTATTAGTTAGCCAATATCAAGGAAAGTGAAGAAAATAAGTGAAAAAGGTGAAGAATCAAAGAATAAACGAAGTTTATTGCCTATACGAAGGAATCGTGACAATTACGAATCTTATGAAGACTATTTGAGAAGACTAGAGTCATGAATTTGTTTCTCATGATACTCAAAAGAAGATGTTCAAAATGGAAATCAAGAAAGAAATCAAGAAAAGAAGTTATATCAAAGTTGTTGGAAACTTTGTGTTACCAACACACCTTCAGCATTTTGGCTATAACTTGATCATACAAACTCCGATTGACTTGGTTCAAGCGCTCACGCGTGCGTAAGAGAAAGAGCTACAAATTTGGTTTTTAAACTATTGGTAACACAGTGAAGAGCAGCCGCCTGACAACCTATTGCATCCGCCTGGCTCCTTTCTCTTCCGTAGGCATGGGCACAGATTTCCAGACACTTGGCTACTTTATACTCAGCAGCCACCACCAGTTTCAACAACCGCATGCAAGAATTAACAGCGACAACCGACAGTTTTGCTAGGAACTTAAGACCTTTTTGAAGCATCTATAGAAGGCACAAGAAGCATCTATTAGAGCATTCTAGAGCTAACTCCTTTGTCTCCAAGTTCATGCATTGAAGACCATGGTCTTAACTCCACCATAAATAAGACCCATGGGCCATTGTAACATACAATTTCATATGCTTCCATAATATCTCATTACCACCTTCATTATTCATCAAGAAAACTCTCTCCTTGGTGAAATTCATATTTGATCAAGGTGTGCCAAAAACTCATACTTTTGAAGCTCAAGTCATTAAAATAACATTGCCAAACTTTAACTGATCATTACCCTTATCATTAGTAGTGTTTTTTGACATACAACTAACCACCACCAATCTTCTCCTAAACCCTTATAATTCTTCCTCCACCATTAAGGACAAATTTTTCATCATATTATATAGCCCAAAATACCACAAACTCCTACCATTTCCTGTTGGTTCAAAACTTGTATTTAATTAGAGACCTAAGGATTGCTTTAATTCCTTACATTACTTATTGTAATAAACTTTGGTAATCTATTTTTATAAATTCAAGAATGATTATGAATGTTATGATTGTTGGTACTTTGTCTTTTGTTGAAATGATCATAGAGTAGTTTTCTATACTTGTTTGGAATGATGTAAACATGAATATGAAGTGTTGGTATTTTCCAATATAGACAATGAATTTGTTTATTAATTTGTTTGAATCAATATGAGTCTAAATATCTTGTTGGTAAATCATAACCGGGTCTATAGGTAAAAAAGATTCCTAGTTATCTTTTGTTCCAAATGTTAGTGATCATATATGTTTGGTACTTTATGATTGACAACCATGAGTATACAAGTTAAATGGACTAATATAGGTCTAATCTAGAGTATAGGTCGAAAGGGCTCTAATGAACAACTTGGCTAAATCATACTTCTCAAAGATGGATTTTACGTAACCGGTTTGTTATATTGATCCTAGGTCGAAAGGGGTCGTTATTCTAAACCGTGTCATATGCAATTTCATGATATAACTATTTGATTGAAATTGTGTACTTATAATTTGTGTGCTATTGCTTATATTCTACCCGAATTATCCATACATTCCGTTGAAATGAATACTAGTTCCAAACAAGTTGTTTTAATATTATTGTTATCATCTTATTCAATTAGCTTAATCATCATCTTAAGTGCTACTTGTTTCTTGTTTGATCATAGTTGAATGGTTTATGGTATTGTAGGACGTGACAACCCTCTACCACTTTCTTGTTATTTGTTGGTTACATGGTAATTTAGGGAGTGACACGATTTCACCACTTATGTTACGTTGTTACTTAGATTCTTCGCAACCGAAAACACCTAAATCCCAGCGAACGACCTCGGCTTATCATAACAAACTAGCTATTAATGAAAGGGCCATACTTTCATGTGTATTCTAAGCTTATTCAGTAATCCTTATTAAAAATTAAAACTTGTCCCTCAACACAAAGAACGCATCAACGGCATCATGAGAAACTTCCAAACCTTGGCTTGTAGGGGCATTAGAAGCAGCAACGGTCACCTGAATATCAGAAACACCTCCATTAAAGGAAGACTCGGAGATATAGTCAGAAATGTCCAACGGAGGAGTAGAAGCAGCAATTGACACTTGGATACTTGACTCCCCAAAGATGACATCATCACCAAGCTGAAAAGACAAAAGATTAGCAACAAGAATCACCGTGGAGTCCTCATGTAACAGCCTCGATATGTACCCCGACAACCTAGAGTGAATAGTGCTAATACATGGTTTTCACTAAGTATCAAAGTTCGTTATTCCGATCTTTTCGAATTGATTATTGGTAGAAAGTGCGACTCAATTGTTCTTGGTGGATAAAAGAAAGTGGTTTGGTTGATTATCTACTTTTAAGCTAAAAGCAAATAAGAAAATTTGTCGTTGAGTAAAATGTAAATGATTAAAAACTTAATAAGTAAATTTAGAATTTAAAACTTTGTAAAACTTTAAAACTAAAAACCTTTAACTATCGAAATGCAAAAATAAATGCTATCGGAATGTGCAAAACTCTAAACCATCGGAATCAATTTAAAACCAGCCATCAGAATATCCATCTGAATAACCATCGGAATATATCTAAAACAATTCTGTCGCAATGTTGTTCAATCGCAAAGTCCAGATCGGAATAAGGGAGAAAACTATCGGAATGTTTCAGATCGGAATACTAAGAACACTTCTGTCGCAATGTTCAAGTATCAGAATGTTGTTAACAAAATTTGGGCAGAGTTTTGACTTAAAATGACCTTAAGTCCCGTCGGAATATGCGATCGCAATGAGCGATCGCAATCCCAGATCGGAATAAGGGGTTAAAACCAAGTGATCGCAAAGTAAAACCCTTAAGGGTTATTGCGATACAATAAGCTTCTCGTCAGAATGTTTAAATCCCCAATATTGCGATGAACACAAAACTTAATCCGAAAATGGAGATAAGCTGAAATTTCAATAAGCACGTTCAATAAGCTCACTTAACCGAATCTTAAACAACTCACTAAGCATAAATTTGAAAACTTTAAATAATCAAAACAGCAAACTTTAAGAATCGATCCTTTTGAAAACACTCAATTTTGTAAGAAATCCGAAAACCAATAAGCAATATATGAAATAAGCCGCTAAGCACTACAAGCTTATAGCTTATAACGTGTTAAAGCTTATGAAGGAATAAAAAGATTAACTTTTTATTGACGAAAATATCAAAATCAATCACGCATCAAATGTATTTCGGATCAAAATTAAAGTAAAACCAAGAAATGTAGAAAGAGATTAAAGAACAAAAAGCTTAACTTGAACTTGATTAATGAAATCCAAATACAAGGATGATTAAAAGCTTAAACTTGAAAGATAAAAATAAAAGATGAAACTTAGTGAGAGAAAGTTAGAACTTTCTCTCTCTAAAAACTCGAAAGGAAAATGAAAAATGAAAACTAGCTAACCACCCTCCTAATGTGATTAGGAGGGTATTTATAGGGAAAATGGGTAGTGCATGTGTTGCCTCCTCTTTCTTTCTTCTCGTCTCGACTCGATTTAAATCCTTTGTCTTTCTCGACGTCGTCTCGGGATTTGAACTCATCTTAATAATTTTCTTCTATAATTTAGACTTGAGTTCTTCAACTTCATTAAACTTCCGTCTTTAGAATTTTTCTTCGATAAATCTTCAGAATAGGTCTTGGACATCCGTTCTTTTTGCACTCTTGATCTTTTGACTTCGCCTTTTCTCGTTTTCTTCGATAAAAGCCCGTGAAAGCCCGTGTTTTCTTCCTTTTTCATCTTTCGGTCCTAAAACACAATAAAAACACAAAACACGCATAATTCTGACTTTTACGACATAAAATACACGTTTTGGTCTTGTTATTATTGGAAATAAGTGGTAAAAGGATTTGTGTTTTCACACTTATTAAATCCCCTACACTTTACCATTGCAATGTCCTCACGCAATGCATTAATTTTAAAGCACGGTTTACATTTTCCATAATAAATAACCCACTTTGGCCTTTATTAAATACTAAACATTAAGGAAAATAAAAAGATAGAAACAAGAAAAGAAATTAAAGACTTACATCTGGGTTTTGGCTGCCATGAACGTTTATCATCCTCAAGTTTCACGTTCCCCATACCAAGCTTAAAAACGAGATCATTGTTATTATAAGTTAGCAAACTAACATGAATTCATGTGGGCCAATTATTTACTTAGACTCCCTTATTCCTAGGTGTATCTTTTATTTTTTAATTTTGTCTTGAATGATCACGAGGATGCATTGTTTGACTTATTTGGATAGTTTATTAGGCTGAAAATAAAGTGGGACGATTTAATCAATAGTTAGCTAAAGGACAAAATCTTTTAAAACTGCTTCTCGGGACCTCTTAAAGTTCATATCTTGGCATAACTCGCTTCACGATTTGAGACCTTTCTCGGACCAATATTTGGCAGTGACTTCATACTTCAAATATTGAGAGACGTTCTTGAAATTATGGTCTTCTCTTCATAATAGGAATTTCTTCTCTTTGACTTTTTGAGAGATTCTTCATATTTGGACCACGACTTCTTCATTTTTCTCCAATCTTTATTTTGGACTTTGATATACAACGATCCGCCTCCTTTTAGGACTTGGATCTACTTATCCATATACCTTGTTAGGGCCTTTTTGGATAGACTTCTCCATGATCTTTTGGGGAGTATTTGCTTTTCGTCGTGTGTCTCGATCCTTCATATTGATTTTTGATAAATGATTCTTCACATTACTTTTGGATCTTTAGAAACAAAATGTAGCCCTCATGTCTTGTTAGGACCTTTTTGGACTCGCCAATCTTCGCATCCCGCTTCAATAAGTTATGCTTTGGCTATGAACTCTAATTAATACCGAGCAACTTTTAAACGATCTTGGGCTAGAAGCTAAGTAACTTTTCAAATCGTACGACCTTATTTATTGCAGATAAATTTATTAACAAGCGATGGGAGAATAGGCTTATAATCAACTCAAATAAATTCACGAAAGAATACCAAACTTAAAATTGACTCTATCATCTCTCGTTCTCCACAATTTAAAATCTCAAGGAATGAGACTCGTGGATGCTTAGCCAATTAAATCAAAGTTTTGGGTTTTCGACTCATCTATAGGATCTTGCAAACTCTTAGACTCTTTCAAGTTTAGAATTCGCATTTTAAAGTTCCCTTGATAAACGACTCTCTAGTATCAATTATAGGAACTTGCGAAAAGTTCTTGTTCTTAACCCGTAAGAGTTAAGACTTTCGCGTTTTAAAGTTCCCTATATAAAAGCCTAGAAAACCTTGACTTAAACACGTTAAGGATACTAGCTAGAGTAAACTTAGATAAGTAAACTCGGGTTGAGTCAAAAGATTCACAACGTTTAAAACTTAAAACCACTTTATTAAAATTTATTCTAGCAACGAAATAAAATAACTATAACAAAGGAAAAACTACAAGGCCAAAATATATTAAAAATTTTGAAAAATGTCGAAAAATCAAATTTTCCGGTTAAAACGAGGACAAATACAAGGAAAAGTCCACTTAACTTCGATAGAAGTCCCCCTACACTTAATATAAACATTGTCCTCAATGTTTAAGCATGTGGGGGTAAACTCCCCTACACTTAGGACATTGTGCACTTTGTTTAAATCTTGCTAAGGAAGAGACAACTAAAGTGATTCCTATTTTAATATTAAAAAATATAAAATAGTGAATCAAAAGAGTTTATGATAGAACCGGGAAGAAGGGTACACGGAATCACGGTTCGTCAAAAGTCATCAAGAATGTATCTTTGAAAGCTCGAATCCCTACACATGATAAGAAAGAAAACAACAAACACATACAAGGGTCTCCCCTACACTTATTACAAAAAACAGATAAAGATAGATAGATAATCGGGTTGCCTCCCGAGAAGCGCTTGTTTTTGTTAACCGAGTAACAAGCCTGACTCGTCCCCGAATTAAATGGTCCATGGGGAAGCCTCAAATTTAATACCGGGATCAAAGACCTTGTCCTCGTTCCCGGAGGAAAATACAACAGGGGAGGCTGGAGGATAAGTCTTGAAGGGTAGAAAAGTCCTTTCAACATACGAAAAGCATGTGAAATCATGATCCATGGGAGGTGGGGTGGGTAAAGTAAGCAGATTGTCAACCCCCAAAGACAATTGATGCTCATAAAGCGGCAAAGCCGTAAGGTTATCAATCATAAAATAATCAATGGCACCTCCCGGGTCAAAGCACTCATCCTCCGTAATGGTGTTAAGAGGAGTGGATGAAAGGTGCTCGGGAGGGGGACTTGGGACAATACCTTCCTGTAGCAAATTATCAAAAATAATTTCCCCCTCCGTTTCATCATCATCAATACCCGGAGGTATTGAGAGAATGTCGATTTCCTCCATAGCTGTATCATTATTCTCAATTGAAGTAATAGACGGAGGTAAAGACATGGAAATAGGAGCAGAATTCAACGCTTCAATCTTAACAATAAGAAGATGAACTTTCAGTAACTTGTCGCGAAGAATAACGTCTTCCACCTCATCTAAAAGACCAAGTTCAGGGGCGAACTTCTCATAATTCGGAGAGAATAAATCAACATCGTCTTCATCGCCCGGAGGAGAAAGAGAAATTTCAAAAGTGAAATTCTCATAGCATGGAGAAAAATCATCATCATTAAGAGCGACCTCTTCCGTAAGCTCCTCAAAATTTGATGCATCACAAACCTCATCAAAGAATTTATCAAGACCAAAATCACTAATCTCACTCAATGTATCACAATCCTTAGGCGCATTAGGGATATCAAGAGTAGGAGTAGTAATCTCAGAAGATGGGTTGAGATTATAGATATCATCCTCGTCATCATCATCATAATAGACTGGACCATTCCAGTTAGGAGTGATATAGTCCACTAACTCCTCCTTGATAACCTCCACATCTTTAAGAAGCTCATGAAGCAATTTCTGTTGATCATCTCCCTGAGTATGTTCAATTAAACCCATTCTATCCCACGCTGTAAATAAACATTTTGGTGTAGAAAAGAAGGGAAAACGACCAAATTGGCTCAAAAAGGTGTAGGTGGATTTCAAGATTTGGTCACCATCAAGCAAAGGTTGCCTTTCCTGATGCAATTCAGCTCAGAGTTGAGCTAAACTTTCAAGAATGTCATTCAAAGTAGTGAGTTGTTGGTCAAGACTAATTCCCTGAGAGGATTGATGATTGAGGGTGTGGTGTGGGGGCTCAAAGTTATACAAACCGGAATCATAGCACGGAATTGGCTCAAAGATATTCATCGGTTGACAAGTAGAAGCATCGTGAGGGCCCCCGCAAATATTGCAATACGGGTATTGAGAAAAACCCGGTGCAATTTGAGGATAAGGATTGTCGTATATGGGAGATGGTGAGAAAGTATTGTAAGAGGAGAAGTACGAGTTTGTTGAATTGCAAAATGGACAAATTCCAAATTGTGTATCGTCGATATCAAAGCCACACCGCTCACAAGTACACCAATGACATGTTTGATAACCATGCCATGGTCTCCCACACCGTACGCAAGACGAATCCATGAAGAATTAAAATTAGAGGGGTTGAGAAAAAGAATTAAACACAATAGAGGGTTAAGAGGAATATTTTTTGTTGCAAAACTTAGAAAAGAAATGCATTTTATGGTTTTTTTAAATGTTTTTGTATTTTTGAAATTTTATATTTTTTATGGATTTTTGAAAATTTTTGTGCTTGAAAATAACGTTCCCAAAAGAACGGATCCCAAGATCCAACGCGTCTCTCACAAAAAACCGTTAATCTTCACGAAAAGAGACGGCAACGGCGCCATTTATTACATGGGTTTCACTAAGTATCAAAGTTCGTTATTCCGATCTTTTCGAATTGATTATTGGTAGAAAGTGCGACTCAATTGTTCTTGGTGGATAAAAGAAAGTGGTTTGGTTGATTATCTACTTTTAAGCTAAAAGAAAATAAGAAAATTTGTCGCTTAGTAAAATGTAAATGATTAAAAACTTAATAAGTAAATTTAGAACTTAGAACTTTGTAAAACTTTAAAACTAAAAAACTTTAACTATCGAAATGCAAAAATAAATGCTATCGGAATGTGCAAAACTCTAAACCATCAGAATCAATTTAAAACCAGCCATCGGAATATCCATCTGAATAACCATCGAAATATATCTAAAACAATTCTGTTGCAATGTTGTTCAATCGCAAAGTCCATATCGGAATAAGGGAGAAAGCTATCGGAATGTTTCAGATCGGAATACTAAGAACACTTCTGTCGCAATGTTCAAGTATCGGAATGTTGTTAACAAAATTTGGGCAGTGTTTTGACTTAAAATGACCTTAAGTCCGGTCGGAATATGAAATCGCAATGAGAAATCGCAATCCCAGATCGGAATAAGGGGTTAAAACCAAGTGATCGCAAAGTAAAACTCTTAAGGGTTATTGCGATACAAATAAGCTTCTCGTCGGAATGTTTAAATCCCCAATATTGTGATGAACACAAAACTTAATCCGAAAATGGAGATAAGCTGAAATTTCAATAAGCACGTTCAATAAGCTCACTTAACCGAATCTTAAACAACTCACTAAGCATAAATTTGAAAACTTTAAATAATCAAAACAACAAACTTTAAGAATCGATCCTTTTGAAAACACTCAATTTTGTAAGAAATCCGAAAACCAATAAGCAATATATGAAATAAGCCGCTAAGCACTACAAGCTTATAGCTTATGACGTGTTAAAGCTTATGAAGGAATAAAAAGATTAACTTTTTATTGACGAAAACATCAAAATCAACCATGCATCAAATGTACCCCGACAACCTAGAGTGAATAGTGCTAATACATGGTTTTCACTAAGTATCAAAGTTCGTTATTCCGATCTTTTCGAATTGATTATTGGTAGAAAGTGCGACTCAATTGTTCTTGGTGGATAAAAGAAAGTGGTTTGGTTGATTATCTACTTTTAAGCTAAAAGCAAATAAGAAAATTTGTCGTTGAGTAAAATGTAAATGATTAAAAACTTAATAAGTAAATTTAGAATTTAAAACTTTGTAAAACTTTAAAACTAAAAAACTTTAACTATCGAAATGCAAAAATAAATGCTATCGGAATGTGCAAAACTCTAAACCATTGGAATCAATTTAAAACCAGCCATCGGAATATCCATCTGAATAACCATCGGAATATATCTAAAACAATTCTGTCGCAATGTTGTTCAATCGCAAAGTCCAGATCGGAATAAGGGAGTAAGCTATCGGAATGTTTCAGATCGGAATACTAAGAACACTTCTGTCGCAATGTTCAAGTATCAGAATGTTGTTAACAAAATTTGGGCAGAGTTTTGACTTAAAATGACCTTAAGTCCCGTCGGAATATGCGATCGCAATGAGCGATCGCAATCCCAGATCGGAATAAGGGGTTAAAACCAAGTGATCGCAAAGTAAAACCCTTAAGGGTTATTGCGATACAATAAGCTTCTCGTCAGAATGTTTAAATCCCCAATATTGCGATGAACACAAAACTTAATCCGAAAATGGAGATAAGCTGAAATTTCAATAAGCACGTTCAATAAGCTCACTTAACCGAATCTTAAACAACTCACTAAGCATAAATTTGAAAACTTTAAATAATCAAAACAACAAACTTTAAGAATCGATCCTTTTGAAAACACTCAATTTTGTAAGAAATCCGAAAACCAATAAGCAATATATGAAATAAGCCGCTAAGCACTACAAGCTTATAGCTTATAACGTGTTAAAGCTTATGAAGGAATAAAAAGATTAACTTTTTATTGACGAAAATATCAAAATCAATCACGCATCAAATGTATTTCGGATCAAAATTAAAGTAAAACCAAGAAATGTAGAAAGAGATTAAAGAACAAAAAGCTTAACTTGAACTTGATTAATGAAATCCAAATACAAGGATGATTAAAAGCTTAAACTTGAAAGATAAAAATAAAAGATGAAACTTAGTGAGAGAAAGTTAGAACTTTCTCTCTCTAAAAACTAGAAAGGAAAATGAAAAATGAAAACTAGCTAACCACCCTCCTAATGTGATTAGGAGAGTATTTATAGGGAAAATGGGGAGTGCATGTGTTGCCTCCTCTTTCTTTCTTCTCGTCTCGACTCGATTTAAATCGTTTGTCTTTCTCGACGTCGTCTCGGGATTTGAACTCGTCTTAATAATTTTCTTCTATAATTTAGACTTGAGTTCTTCAACTTCATTAAACTTCCGTCTTTAGACTTTTTCTTCGATAAATCTTCAGAATAGGTCTTGGACATCCGTTCTTTTTGCACTCTTGATCTTTTGACTTCGTATTTTCTCGTTTTCTTCGATAAAAGCCCGTGTTTTCTTCCTTTTTCATCTTTTGGTCCTAAAACACAATAAAAACATAAACCACGCATAATTCCGACTTTTATGACATAAAAAACACGTTTTGGTCTTGTTATTATTGGAAATAAGTGGTAAAAGGATAAGTGTTTTCACACTTATTAAGTGCCAAAAGCATCAACAAGTAAAACCTCCTCATTAGGACCTCTAGGAGTGGCAAAAGCAACATCACGTATAGGAATAGTTAGTTGCGAAAGAGAAGGCTGAAGTGATTCTGCTCCCTGAAAATCACTTTCAATATGTAAGTTCTCCATCAAATCACCAATGTAGAAACTAGAATGGGGGGGGGGGGGGTTGAATAGTTTCTTAAATTTACTTGTTAAAGATTGGTTTTAAAAAATCATTTTTCAAAAACTTAAGCTTGAGTATTTATGTGAAACCTTCTTATACACAATATTAACAAGGTATAGTGCAACTAAACTAATAATCACAAGTATAAAGAATAATGAATGTATAGTGCAACTAAATTAATAATCACAAGTATAAAGAATAATGAATGTAAAGAGATAAGGGAAGGAAAGATCAAACCAAACACCAAGGATTTATAGTGGTTCGACAACGAAGCTCACTCCTCGTTCCTACTCCACTCCTCGAGTACTCCTTACTCGAGAGTTAACTAATCAACAAGCTCCTTAGGGTGGAGAAACCATACACAACGTCGCTTAACCAATTTCCGACTCTAAGCTAAAAGTCGAGCCCTAATCTTAGCTAGGACCAATCTACACCAATATACTTTAAGGACTAAGTATTAACCTTAATACATACACAACTTCCAAATAGACACAACTACTTGGATCTTCACAACAATGACACAACAATGAATGAATAAGTTTGGATCTTCAATGGATCTTTGAGGTAGACACAACACTTCAAGAATGATAGTGTTATTCTCTTTGCACATTGAGAGGAAAAGATAAGAGGAGAAAGATTCACTTCTAAACAAGTAGCAATCAAACAAATGATCAAGGATTTGAGTGATTTAAGAAGTATGAAAGAATCTGGAAATGTATGTGCAAAAGAGGTGAATTGAAAGTCTGAGAATTATCCACTATTTATAAGACAAACATCCAACGGCTATATCTGCCCGCGGTTCCTTATTGGAGCTTGCGGCTCCTTATCGATAAGGAACCGCCATAGGCGCTAAAGAACCGCAGGCGTAGAGTCCGCTCCCTTTTGTCTTTTAGTGATTGGTTCGAATCTGGGGATTAAAATATCCTGAAAGGATATTCCAAACCAAAATAGAATATGCCATTTTCAAATTTCAAGATTTCAAATAATTAATTTAATAAAACATTTTCTTAAAAAGAAAGTTTAATATAAAAAACTTTGTCACACTTATGTTTTAAGAAAAGATTAAATACTTGATCACTTAATTAGGATAATTACTTGTTTGTTCATACCTTAAGTGATAATGGTTGAAATGAAAAATACTTGAACTCAAGAATTCGTTTTTCGTTGTTTCGTAAATGCTTGTTCTTACATATTGTCGTAATCAAAACAAAGAAAGACCGAAAAATGCAAGTAACGTTTTTAGGCATCATTGCATTAAAAATCTCCCCCTTTTGATTCCGACAATACATAAACTCAATCATCTAATAAAACAAGATTTTCGAAGACGATTTTATCATTTCTCCCCCTTTGTCGAAGCAAAAAGGTTGCAAAAGTCTTTGAAGAAGAAAAGAACCGAACTTTGCAAATGCTCCCCCTTGGTGCTTACTCCCCCTTTGTCGAAGCAAAAAGGTTGCAAAAGTCTTTGAAGAAGAAAAGAACCGAACTTTACAAATGATCCCCCTTGGTGCTTACTCCCCCTTGCTTGGGGCACCAAGGAATCGATATGGTGACAAGCTATATATAAGGGTTAGTAGTAGAGAAGAGACACCCAACAAGATATATCAAAGTTCACACAAAAAAAAATAACAGAAGAAACAAAAGATCCAAGATAAGTCATGTTAAAAGAAAACATGATAAAAGATACAAGGAAATAAATCATACAAAGATGTATTAGACACAAACACAAGCCAAAAGAAAAGCATAAATCTTATCATAGTTAAACTAGAACCCTAAGATTTGCTTGAACTAGATGTCTTGAAGATAAGCAACCAATGCTTAGATAAAAGACAAGGTAGTGGTAGAAGGAGGTAGTGGTGGCTTGGTAGAGATCTCATAGTTATAGTGAAGAGGAGGTTTGACTAAGAGACTCTTGATGTAATTCAACTCTTCATAGATATGAGCCATCGCAAGATGTTGATATTGACAATAGTGACAATATGTTCCATGATGCATGACATTATCATGTGAAAGAGGTAGAGCACTAAAGGCTAGTGGTGGAAGATAAGAAGTTCCACAATCAACATTCTTAGAAGAAGAAGAGATGTGATTTTGAGTGTTCTTGGGTGAATTGGGATTGAAATCAATTGGAGAAAATGGAGGAGAATCAAAGCTTTCATTAGGGAAATAAGACATTTTGATTTGATAAAGAATGCAAAATACTTAAGGTTAAATAGAGAAAGCCCAAGATAACTTGGGGGTGGTCAAAGGGTTGAAACAAAGATTCCAAAAAGTGTTGGAACAAATTTGGAGTTTCAGTAATACCCGAAAAAGTAAGTACTGGGCGCGGTTCCTTACCTCAGCCGGCAGTTCCTTATCACTGGGGAACCGCGGTATCAATAAAGAACTGCCCATAGTGGGTTGAGTTTGGTGAAGAGGGAGGATTTTCCAATTCAGAAAATCCTATTTTTCAAGTCTAACTAATCATGGAGATATGCTAAGAAGCAAAGATAAACAAAGAAAACACAC
Source organism: Glebionis coronaria (assembly GCA_025667525.1). Taxonomy (NCBI): domain Eukaryota; kingdom Viridiplantae; phylum Streptophyta; class Magnoliopsida; order Asterales; family Asteraceae; genus Glebionis; species Glebionis coronaria. The sequence continues at coordinate 25,012,526 of CM046875.1, forward strand.
AAGAGCTCACCAAACAAGGTTTTGACCTAAAATGCATGGATTTTTTTAATAAAATCGATGTAGGAGGTGTGTAGAACTAGACACAACGTCATGACACAATGATCCTCCATAATTTCCTTTTGTTCTTGCTATATTTGAGAGACCCATACATATGAATTATGTAAGCTCATTATGAATAGCAAGAAGCTATGAAAAACGTTTTTAGATTGAATTAACAATGCAAAAACATTTCTCGACCATTTTCGAAAGAACTTTGAGAGTTTTGAAAAAGGGAAGCGAAGTTTTCCAAAAATATTTTACTATACTCAAAAGCTCAAAGAAAGAAAAGACTCAAATGAGAAAAGAGAATCTTTAGAATGTATAATTAAGGAATATGTTCCATTAAACCTATACCTAGACGCAAGTAATTGAAAGGTTCCCTCTTAAGTGACTTAGTGAAGATATCGGCTAAGTTTTCTACCGAGTGTACCTTCTCTACCGAAATGTTCCCCTTTTGAACATTATCCCTAAGAAAATGGTGGTGAATCTCTATGTGCTTAGTTCGCGAATGTTGCACGGGATTCTTGCTAAGGTCTATTGCACCCTTGTTGTCGCACATGATAGGAACATCATCAAGAGAAATCCCGTAATCAACAAGCGCTTGCTTCATCCATAGAGCTTGTTGACAAGCTTTACCGACACTCACATACTCGGCTTCAGTGGTAGATATAGAAAGAGCGGTTTGTTTCTTAGAGAACCAAGAAGTTAAACAACAACCCATGAAGGTACAAACTCCACTAGTGCTTTTCTGGTCCACATAGTCTCCCGCATGATCCGAGTCCGCTTAGACAATGGTTTCTACGCCGGACCCTTTAGGATACCATAATCCTAAATGTATAGTGCCCTTAATGTATCGAAAGATATGCTTAACCGCTTCAAGGTGAGAGGTTTTGGGAGCCTCTTGGAAGCGAGCACAAAGGTAAACACTAAACATGATATCCGGTCGACTCTCCGTTAGTTACAACAAACTACCAATCATACCTCTATATTTGGTGTTGTCTACCGACTCACAATCATCATCTACGGTGAGTTTAGTATCCGAGGCCATAGGGGTCTTCATTGGTCTAGAGTCTTCTAATCCAAATTTCTTTAGCATTTCTTTAACATACTTGGATTGATTAAAGAAAATACCATCGTCCAATTGTTTAATTTGGAGTCCTAAAAAGAAGTTAAGTTCTCCCCATCATACTCATTTCAAACTCTTCATGCATGATTTTGGCAAAGTCATCACACAATGATTGACAAGTTGAACCAAATATAATGTCATCAACATATATTTGTACGATAATGAGGTGAGAACCTTTCTTATTTGTAAAGAGTGTATTGTCTACCATCCCCATGGTATACTCATGTTTGACAAGAAACACTTTAAGTCTATCATACCAAGCTTTGGGTGCTTGTTTGAGACCATAAAGAGCTTTCTTAAGCTTGTAAACATGATCCGGTTTCTCAAAATCAATGAAGCCGGGAGGTTGAGCCACATATACCTCCTCATTGATCAAACCGTTAAGAAATGCACTCTTTACATCCACTTGTTGAAGCTTAAAGTTTAAAGCACAAGCGTAAGCTAAAAGGATTCTAATGGATTCTAATCTAGATACGGATGCGTATGTCTCGTCATAATCAATACCTTCTTGTTGATGATAGCCTTGAGCTACAAGTCTAGCCTTGTTACGAGACACAACACCATTCTCGTCTAACTTATTCCTATATACCCATTTGGTTCCTATGATGGTCGAACTTCTAGGTGGAGGAACAAGTTCTCAAACGTCATTAACAATGAATTGATTCAATTCTTCTTGCATAGCGATGACCCAACTCTCATCCAACAAAGCTTCTTTAACATTCTTTGGTTCAATCAAGGTGACGAAACAAAAGAAGTTACTTTGATTGTGGACTTGAGATCTTAGGGTCCTTTGATTTAATTCGCCTATGACGTTATCAAGAGCATGATCCTTAGACTCCTTAATGTTTACTCCCTTTTCAACACTAAGGTCTTCAACTCCTATGTTTCTAACATCTTTGGCATTAACTATGTCTATTTCATCCAAGTCATCATCTACCAAAGGTGGTGTGTTAGATGAAGGAGGGGTTTCATCAAATGTCACATTAAGTGATTCTTCAATTACACCCGAGGTTCTATTGAGGACTATGTAGGCTTTGCTAGTTTGAGAATAACCTAAAAAGATACCTTCGTAAGACTGTGGGTCAAACTTGGTAAGGTAATCTTTGGTGTTAAGAATGAAGCACTTGCTTCCAAACACCCTAAAGTATTCCAATGAGGGCTTCTTACCTTTAAGAATCTCATAGGGGGTCATTCTTAGAAAATGTCGAATAAGAATTAGGTTGAGAATGTAGGTCGATGTGTCCACGGCATTGCACCAAAATTTTTGAGGCAAAGATTGCTCATTTAACATCGTCCTAATCATGTTTGAATGGTCCTATTCTTCTTTTCAACTACCCCATTTGATTGTGGAGTGCGACGAGCCGAGAAGTTATGGGTAATACCACAAGCTTCACAAAAGGCACCGAATTGCACTTCATTATCAAATTCCCTACCATGATCCGTCCTAATAGATACAATTGAACATCCTAGTTGATTTTGAATTCTTCGACTAAAGGTTTCAAAGTGATCGAAAGCTTCATTCTTAGACGCCAAAAATCTAGTCCAAGTGAATCTAGAGTAGTCGTCAACTATAACTAGGGTATAAAGGTTACCTCCATAACTCCGTATGGCGGAAGGTCCAAAAAGATCCATATGTAGGAGCTCTAAGCACCGAGAGGTCGAAACCAAATTTTTGGCTTTGTGACTTAAGTGAACTTGCTTCCCAATTTTGCAAGCATCACAAAAATGACTATCAAACTTCATCTTGAGTAGATGTCTTACCAACTTCTTAGAGACTAAAGATTGAATTAAACGCATATTAGCGTGACCTAATCTCCTATGCCAAAGAGTAGAACTATCATCTAAAGTCGCTAGACATAAGTTGTCCTTTGACTTTCTATTAACCTTCATGACATAAAGCCCATGCTTTCTAATACCTTTTCCAATGACTTTTCCATCTTTTACGATTTCACTGTCATATTCCGAAAAGATGACCTTACGCTTATTGTCACAAATTTGACATATACTTAGAAGGTTAAAACCTAAGTTATCTACGTGCTCTACGTTTTCTATAGTCATAGATTCAAGAGAGACAATACCTTTGCCAATGATATTACCACGTCGATTACTAGCGAATGTAACATTACCTCCATCATATGCTTTGTAGTGCGAGAACAAACTTCGAGTACCCGTCATGTGTTTAGAACAACCACTATCCTTAATCCACTTGTTGGGCTCTAGATCGATTCCCAAGCATATCTAGGTAACAACACATAAGATCAAACATTTGGTCCCCAATATCTCATGGGTCCAAAATTGTTAGTTCCAAATATCCCTTGCATTTGGTTGGGATGCATGAATGAAGGAGACATTACCCATGGGGAAAAGTATTGTTGTTGAAAATTATTCCAATTCATATTGCCATTTTGTTGTCCATAGTTTCTCCTAGGTGTCTTTGATCTTGATCTAGAATTATTGTTATTCCTCTTAGGTGTTGGAATTTTACTTCTAGGTCGTGATTTAGCTTGATCATCTATTTTTGGCGTAGGTGTTCTACTTCTAGGTTTAGATTCATTTCGTACTCTTAGAGGAGTAGATGTTTGTCTAGATAAGTTTCTAGTTCCCATTAAAGGCTTACTCAAGGGCTTGTAGAATTATCTAGAGTAGACTTTTCAATTATAGGTACTTTGACCTTGTTAATAAGAATATGTTTTGGTCCTTCACCTAAAATTGACTTTTCAAAAAGTTCAGGATTTTCACAAAAATCTTCTTCTGGCCGCGGTTCTTTAGCTTCATCGGCGGTTTCATAGCGTTAAGGAACCACCCCATATATTGGAGAACCGCGTACAGGGGAGTGTTTTTCTGAGAACCTAACTTGTTTTGGGTTAACTAGTTGATGCTTCATTAGTGTTATATCCTAACCCAAGTCTTTCCTTAGAATGAATTTGTTTGTTTAACATATCATCAAGAGCATTAGTACCTCTCATGAACTTTTCAAGTCTAATGGAGGTGCTCTTAAGGTTTTCATTTTCTTGTCTAAGGTTTTCACATTTTAAGCATCCTTGATCTATTTCTTTATTTTTTTTCAAGCTTAGCTAATTTCTCTTTTAGCTCACTAATCTCGTTTTCAAGCTTAGTTCTAGTTGATTTTAGCAATTTGTTCTTTTCAATAAATTTAAGACTAAGCTTATGCAAGTTATTGTATTGACCTTCTAATTCACTATCATATTGAGAAGAACTATTATTTCTATAATACTCGGTTTTGGAATGTACCTCTTTAGAAGCGTGAGCCATGAGACACTTCTCGTCTTTGGGGTTGTCATCAACATCTTCACCGCTATTGCTCCATGAACCTCCAACAAACGCCGTGTGCTTCTTGTCGCGTGAAGTCTTAGGACAATCACCGATGAAATGATTTGGATCACCACATCTAAAGCATTTTCTATCACCTTTATCATCTTTGGAAAACCGGTTTTTGGAGAAGGATTTCTTGTCGTTGTTTGGTTGCCTCACGTATTGACCTCGTCTTTTGAAGAACTTCTTAAAGTCTCTAATTGCCAAGGCATATTCCTTATCATGACTATCCGAGGAGGTTTCATGGTCACTTTGTGCCTTCTTGGCTTTGAGTGTAAGAGACTTTCTTTCACTCTTAGTTTTCACCTTTTCTGAGTCCTTCAAAATTATCATCTCATGAACCTTCAAGTTACCAATGAGTTCATTGAGTGATAATTTGGTGAGATCCTTTGATTCTTCAATCGTCGTGACTTTACCTCTCCATTTTGGATGAAACGCCCTAAAAACTTCCTAACATTGTTCTTGCTAGAAAAACCTTCATCAAGTGCTTTTAGACTAGTAATAATAGTGTTAAATCTAGCAAATGCACTATCAATGATTTCATCTTCTAAGATGACAAATTGTTCATATTTTTGAACAAGAAGATCGATTTTATTTTCTTTGACTTGGATATTACCTTGGTGGGTTACTAAAAGAGTGTTCCAAATGTCTCTAGCGGTTTCACACATAAAAATCCTTTCGTACTCTTTCTTTGGTAAAGCATTATAAATCACCATTTTAGCCTCATTATTTTTAACAAGTTTCATTTTAGTATCATCATTAGCTTTGTCAAAAGTGACTATCTCTTTACTTTTAGAAACTTCATTATATTGAAATGGTAAAAAATCACCATTGGTAATAACATGCCAACGATCTAAATCTTTTGATTTCACATAAGTCTCAAACCTATTTTTGTAATAAATAAAACTATCAGTTTCAAAAAGAGGTGGTCTTTGCATGGATTGCCCTTCTAGATACTTGTTGGAATCCATAGATTGATTCAAGTTTTAAAATACAATATATTTTAAAAAATCTTGAGCAACCACGCTCTGATACCAATTGTAGAAAGTAGAAGGGGGGGGGGGGTTTAATATTTTCTTAAATTTACTTGTTAAAGATTGGTTTTAAAAAATCCTTTTTCAAAAACTAAAGCTTGAGTATTTATGTGAAACCTTCTTATACACAATATGAACAAGGTATAGTGCAACTAAACTAATAATCACAAGTATAAAGAATACTGAATGTATAGTGCAACTAAACTAATAATCATAAGTATAAAGAATAATGAATGTAAAGAGATAATGGAATGAAAAATCAAACCAAACACCAAGGATTTATAGTGGTTCGACAACGAAGCTCACTCCTTGTTCCTACTACACTCCTCGAGTACTCCTTACTCGAGAGTTCACTAATCAACACGCTCCTTAAGGTGGAGAAACCGTACACAACGTCGCTTAACCAATTTCCGACTCTAAGCTAAAAGTCGAGCCCTAATATTAGCTAGGACCAATCTACACCAATATACTTTAAGGACTAAGTATTAACCTTAATACATACACAACTTCCAAATAGACACAACTACTTGGATCTTCACAACAATGACACAACAATGAATGAATAAGGTTGGATCTTCAATGGATCTTTGAGGTAGACACAACACTTCAAGAATGATAGTGTTCTTCTCTTTGCACTTTGAGAGGAAAAGATAAGAGGAGAAAGATTAACTTCTAAACAAGTAGCAATCAAACAAATGATCAAGGATTTGAGTGATTTAAGAAGTATGAAAGAATCTGGAAATGTATGTGCAAAAGAGGTGAATTGAAAGTCTGAGAATTTTCCACTATTTATAAGACAAACATCCAACGGTTATATCTGCCCGCGGTTCCTTATTGGAGCTCGCGGTTCCTTATCGATAAGGAACCGCCATAGGCGCTAAGGAACCGCCGGCGTAGAGTCCGCTCCCTTTTGTCTTTTAGTGGATTGGTTCGAATCTGGGGATTAAAATATCCTCAAAGGATATTGCAAACCAAGATAGAATATGCCATTTTCAAAATTCAAATTTTCAAATAATTAATTTAATAAAATATTTTATTAAAAAGAAAGTTTAATAAAAAAAACTTTGTCACACTTAATAAAAGTGGGCTTTAAGAAAAGATTAAATCCTTGATCACTTAATTAGGATAATTATTTATTTGTTCATACCTTAAGTGATAATGGTTGAAATGAAAAATACTTGAACTCAAGAATTTGTTTTTCGTTATTTTTGTAAATGCTTGTTCTTACATATTGTCGTAATCAAAACAAAGCTAGACCAAAAAATGCAAGTAACGTTTTTAGGCATCATTGCATTAACAACCAATATTAGCATCTTTCTAGGACCCAAACAAATCAAGCAAAGGAATGTACAAGGAAGTAAAGGCATTCACCTCATTAAAGAATTTGGTCTCTCCCAAAAGGTCGGAAGCCTCAATATCCACCAAACTCTTATTGGCTTTCCCATGATCAATCCCAAACATTAAGCCCTTCTGCATACCAAATTCTTGGACCTGAACCATAACTTCACCAAAGGCCGCCATATATGCATGAGACCTATGACACTTAGCCACGACCAAACGGATCCCATGCTCAATCACCCAGCGGCACCCAGCCACCGCGGTCATATAACGAGGGGGTACATCTTCATCAAGGGTTCCAACGAGGGAGGATAAGTTAGAATCCACATACGTAAGGCATTATGTCATCTTCTTTATTTTTGCTCGGCTTAAAAGAACTCCTTAGGGCGGCCTCACCCACTACTTTAGCCTTTAACTGAGAGCAGGTAGACTCCAAAGAAGACAATTGGTCGCTAAGACCATCCCTTATACCCTCCAACTCAACAACCCGACCATCTGAACTCTCAAGGGAAGTAGTAAGCTCCACAAACTTACTCATCAAAACACCATTCTCCCCCCTCTCAGCAGGGCCGGATCTAGTATAGGATGAAGCGGGAGATGGCCCAAGGCATCAAACAAGTAGGGGGCATCAAATTTAAAAATTTTGTGGATAAGTTTTATAGGCGATGAGTATGGTTTTGTTTTATTAAACGATGCCTAAACTTGCAAGAAAAATAACAAATGAAGATAGACATTACATTTGATATAAAGGTTTTGTCGGAAAAAAATTTGTTGAAGAAAGACAGTAAAATGAAGATGAGGATGAAGACTCCTCTTTATGTATTGGTTTAAATGTTTAGTGGTCACGTAAGGGTTAAAAGAGTAATACTCTACATAAAGAAAGTGAACCACTATAAAAACATGTCATCACTTTTGATATATTAATTTCTTTTATTTACAATTTGAGGCTTTTGGATTAATAATTATTATTTCTTTCTCAAAGTATACTCCACATTTTTGTTTTAAATTTTTTCAAAATTGTTTCTTTCTAAAAAATATTTGTGAATTTTTTGTTTTAATCAACCAAAAAGATTCTGTAAGGAGAGTTTAATCAATCAAACTTTATGTAAAAAAAATTCTAGCAATTGACTATAATAAACTATCAAAACTTACTAGAAGCAGTTTGACGTGATCTTCAAGATTTATTGCTATTTTGTCAATGTATAAACATTTTATCCGTGTATGTGAAGCAGTAACTTGTTACTTCAAAAATTTATATAAATTAATTTTGTTTGAAATGTTCATCACATAGATATGTAATAATGTTTCGACTCATATTTGTTTGTGCATATTATGATAAATATGTTAAGTTATGTTTGATCGATAAGAAATTCTGGTTGAGAAATATAAAATAATGGTTAATGTCGATACTTTGTTGCATAAAATTGAATAATTGAGATAATGTCTTCTTAAGTTGACAGGGAAATCTTGTTTGCACGAGAAACCGGCAAAACGTATAGTTATTTTTTTAACATAGTAGGGGCATTTTTAATAGTTTCGCCCAGGGCATCAATAAACCTCAGGACCTGCCTTGCCTCTCAGCCAAAAAATCAAAAGACAAAGAAGCCGCAACGGCTTCCAAAGAAGCGACTTTGCCACGGAGCTCCGAGACTAGGGTTGAGCAGCGAACCCAGACCAGACCGGACCGACTAAAACCGAACCGGACCGAATTGGTCTAAAACCTCGGACCTAGACCGGACCGAAATGGTCCGGTCTGGTCCGGGTCGGTCCGGTCTTGTTCGGTGTTCGGTCCGATCCGGTCCTAAGTAAGCAAAATAAACGAATTTTTGTTAAGACCGAACCGGACGGACCGAACCGAAGACCGAAATCATCCAAATGCACGAACCGAGGACCGGGCCGAATTTGCTCGGTCCGGTCCGACGGTCCAATCGCTCACCCTTATCTGAGACAACATCGGTTTCCTTCTGAAGATCAGATACCTTAACCTTCAGAGCTTCAATCTCAGCATCTTTCTGGACCAATAGCCAGGGAGCCTCAAAACGCTCATTTCACAACTTTGTGCCTCCGTCAAATAACACTCAAACCTTATCCTCAATTCGGCATTTATCCCTACTTGGCGAGCAGATATAACATTAAACTCTGTTAGTAGTTGATCCAGACCCATAGCGCGGAGTTGACTAAAGAAGGCTGAAGGAGCCATAATAATCAAGCTCCAACACTCAACAACATCATCCAAAATGGAGCCATTCCTAACTTGCCACCTAGGCACATTAAGCTCATTCAATGTAGCGGCTTCAACAGACTGAGATTCGAAGAAACTCTCGTCATCATTGCGCTCCTCAATAGGATGAGATGGTCCCCTACCTCAAAATGGGTAGACTTAGTGTCTGCCTCAAAACCATGAGAGGGAGCGGCATGAAGAGCAGGAGGAGGAGCTCTAATTGCCAGCACATCAGAGACTAGAGCAGTAGGCATGTTGGTGGAATGAGTCGAAACAATCACTGATTCCGTGACAACAGCAGTGGAAGCAACCAACCTAGGATGATCAATATTTAAGGTATCAACATCCTAAATGTTAATGAAAGTAATGCCAAAAATTATTATTAGTGTTAACTAATCTTTCTTAGTTTTGATCACAACAAACTATATAAGACATTTATAGTCAAACACAAACGTAAAACGAATTATCTAACAAACACTATCATCAAGGTAATAATCATTACATTAACATATCTTAATCATGCTTAGTGATCATAAAAGTGATTAGCCTTAAAACTCACTTTTGTTAAATATGACAAAAGATTTTTAATAAACTTTCTATTTAAGAACATGTTTTATTAAAATGACATATTCCAAATGCCATAAGAATATCCTTTGAAGGTTTCAAACTACCTCAGATGTTTCTACCCAACTAAAAGACAAAAAAGAGCGGAGTCTACAACCGCGGTTCCTTAAGTACCTATGCGGTTCTTTATTGATAAGGAACCGCCTAGACCAATAAGGAATGCGTGCACGTAGCCGTTGGTTTTTATCTCCTATAAATAGTGGATCAAATATGCATTTTCAATAACCCTTTTTGGACATTTCTTTCAGCTCTCTTTCTCCTTTCTTAATCCTAATCATTTGTAAATGATCACTTAATGTGTTAAGTATGTTTACTTATGATTATCCTCTTGATCCCCTTCTTTACCTTGTCCAAACAAAAGATCACTCACACACTTGTGTTGTGATTAAAGATGAAGTTTTGATGAAGATCATCCTCTCCTAAAGATCTAGTCATGTTCATCATTTGTTTATTTGTGTCTTGTGTAGATCCAATGTATTTGTGAATACTTGGACTAGTTGTGTTCATCCAAGCTATTTGTAAATACTTGGATTAGTGTTGTGTAAATTCATTGAATATGTGTGTGCTTGGATTTGTCTTGTGTACATCCAAGTTACATGTGTGTACTTGGATATGTTTAGTTGAGTTGTAATGTGTAGTGTGTTAGTTCTCACTAAACTACAAAGTGATTTGTGTGTGAGTTGTGTAAGTTCTCACTTAGCTTCAAAGCAAGGTTGTAAATATCGCTTGGCAGGGTCTCGGCGGTCGACCACCGCCAAGCGATATATCGTCTTGGCGATAATATATCGGTTTCTCGGCGGGTACTATAATTTATCATTATTTTATATATTTTTAATATTTATTTAATATAAATTTGAAATTCTTATATATTTTTATAATTTTAATAATGTATTCGTTAGTTTTAGTTATATATCTTGTAAAATTTACATTATATGTGTTTTTACTATTTTTAACTCAGTTTGTAAAGCCTTAAAAAGTCAAAATACCAAAAGTCAACCGATTTTTGACCGATATTCACCGATTTTGACCAATATTGACCGATATTGACCAATATTTGACCAAAATTCCAAGTTGGCCGATATGCTCCATGGCGTGGCGGTGAACCACCGCCAAGCGATATATCATCGATATATCATCCGCCATGACCGATATTTACAAAACTGCTTCAAAGTGAAGAGTCGTGAAGATTGGTTCTAGTTTTGGATTAGAACTTGACATCTAGCCTTGTGTCGAAAAATGGTGAAGTAGGAGACGTATGAGGATTGGTTCTATCTTTTGGATTAAAACTCGACATCTAGCCTTGTGTCGTAAAATGGTGAAGTGGGTGACGTGTGTAGATTGGTCCTAGCTAAGATTAGGTCTCGACATTTAGCTTAGTGTCGGAAAATAATGTAAGCGACATTGTAAGGTTTTCTCTGCCAAGAAGGGAGCTTGTGGATATAGTAGAAATCTCGAGTAGGTGTACTCGAGGAGCGGAGTAGGAACGAGGATAGAGCCTCTTTTTCGAACCACTATAAATCTTGGTGTCTTCCTATTAGGTTGTTTCGTTCCTTACTCTTTACTTACTTTCATTATCATTACACTTACTACTTGTCACTGTTAATGCATTAGAATTGAACCTAATCATTATGCAACTAGCTTTCAAGTAAAAGATAGTTTGGTACTCACCTAATTGAAATAAATTTTAATTAGGAGTTAAATCGAAAAGAAACTATTCAACCCTCCATTCTAGTTTCTACAATTGGTATCAGAGCGATGGTCACACAAGATCTTTGAAGTATATTATACTTTAAAACTTGGATCGATCTATTGTCTCCTCAAATTAAAAGGTTAAGTTTTACTAAAGTTACTGTTTGGTCAAAACTATTTTTTCTTTGAAAATAGGCCTTTTAAATGGTAAATAGCATCTCATTTAGATTAGTAGTATTTATGCATTTTAGATTTACTCTTGAAATGTATCTACTAGTTTGCATCTTGTTATGTTTAGGCACTCATGAAGATCAATCATTCAATTGATTGTAGATTGAGTTACTTACACTTGTAGAAGACTCATCTTCTTTGATTTCCAACATCATTCAATGATAATATCAAGATGGATGGGAGTGATACTAGTCCTTGAAGACTTAGTAGTCACTTTAGTCATGGTTGGGCTTTGCATTTATTCCTTGATTGCTTGGAATGCACTTTGTGGCTAAGGTACGTTTTCGTTCTTCCACACGCCCTATTGATCATTCTTTTGATCATTACTTGACTATGTGTTTGTTCTTGGCATCCTTGCCTTGACATTTGTTTGTGGTTTGTGATTCTTTTCTTTTTCCCTCTCAAACCTTCATTGCTTGGATACTTGACTCACTATGGGGATGTAGAGTGAGTTAGTAGTAGCTTAAAGTATCAAGAATGATTTCAATGGTTTGCACTCTCACGGTTAGTAGGCCCTATATCATACGTAACTTGTGCAATTGAGCTCATGTCTAGGATGATTGATTAATCCCTTGAGATACCAAACTACTTCATAAGTTGTAGTTGGATTTTACACATTTGGAATTGAAATATTCCAAGGATATCGTTATTGTAAATCCTAGCAATAATAATTGTCCGATCATGTGGGAGAGAAAGTGAATTTATACTCTGCTCACATTTTGAAGAAGAGTAAGACTATTCTTGAAAGTGGTCTTATTCTATGTATCAAAATTGTTTGGTATAGTTCATACCAAAGCCGTTTAGACCTTCGCCGGAAAGGCATGTCTTAAACCACTATATATGACACAAGCTCTTCATCTCCTCGACTTGAAGATTGTCATTTGTCTCTTGAGCATTGTACTTGGTCTTGATTCACTCCCCTTGACTTCTCTCCTCTTTGTTTCCTCTCTACGAGTAGTCGTTTGTCCGTTTCGGTCTTTTCCCATCTCGATTCAACTCGTAATCCTTCACTAAGGCATTACTACTTAGTGTTGAAGTGGTCTAATGATTTCCTAAAGGCTTGAGATATATTTTAAGTATTTTAGAAAAAGTTTGTTTTGAAAAATTCTTTGATTTTCTTTGATAAAAACTCGCCACTATAGGTGGTTCTTTATCTGTCGCGGCTCAAAGGCGCGGTTCTCTATCGATAAGGAACCGCGACCAGAACTTGTGACTAAAGCGCCAAGTTTTATTAAAAATCACTTTTTCAAACAAACCCTCTCTCTCCTCTTCAATAAAGCCGACAAGTTTTCTTCTTTCCACCATTGTTGCACTTCAAAACCTTCAATCACTCAAGATTAATTGATTCAAATTTGTGGGTTTCACTCATCCTTCATCCAAGATCAATTAATTGTAAGTTATTTCATTCAATTTCATCTAATTTGTTTTAGGGTTCGTACTTTCATAATTGGGGATTTTTATAATTGAAATTGAATTAGAACCTTACTAGGAACGTGAGTTGACATAGTTATTTTATTATGATTCCTTAGGTTCATATTCATTGAGATTTCAGTAAAACCTACTTGTAGAACAATCTGAATTTTGACTAAATAATTTTAGTTAATTGATGGAATTGATATGAACCCATGAACAAGTTGGTAATTGCATTGTTAATGCTTACCTAAAAACCTTATTTTGAAAAACTGATGTTCAAGTTCATTGTTGATTTTACATTGTTAATATGTTATTGTCAATGATGAATTGGGTATATTCTGAATATGAGAATGATAAGGATTAATCCTTTGTTCGTCAAGAAATCCATGAAACACATTCTCATCTTTTTTATTTCTGGTTTATATTTAACATATGAGTGATTGGAAAAATATGTTTGTATGTTGTATTTAGGTACTATCATGTCTTCGGGATATCAAAAAGACCACCAACGAACTAGAGTATACATGCCTACTTCTCCTTTCCCATACCAAACTCGTTCTTTTAAAAAATTCTCCAGATCTTTTGAAAAACGTTGTTTCCATGAAGGACGTATTGTTCCTTCAAACCTTAATAGAAAAGACTTTCTTCGCTTCATGTTCAAATCCATAGGTTTTGATTTCCTTCTTGATATTAATGAGCCAATCTTTCCTTATTTCCTTATGGAGTTCTTTAGCTCGTTCACCTTGATATGCATTAATAATGGTTTATCTTTACGATTTTCTATCAAGAGGAAAATCATTATATACACTCTTGAAGAATTCAGTGAGATTCTTAGAGTTCCATTTAATGGTCAATGTCGATTCACCGATGCTTGGAGTATTGACGCTTTACAATCGGCCTCTATTGATGCACATTATGTGACAGAGTTTCCTACTCCTTCGGCCATTACTTGTGCCATTTCTAAACCTCTTGAACATCCAATTCTTGGTAAATTTCAAGGAGTTGTTCGCTCTCTCACTCCTTGGGAATTACTCACTAGCGATCTTAATGTCTTTATGATCACTTGGGCCGAAATCATTAGGGAAAATGCAATGTGTCTTGATGAGAATCTGGAAATCGTGCCCCCTTGTCTCACACATATGTTGTATTGTGTTGCCACACCAACTCCTTACAACCTTGCATTCTTCATAGCTATAAGAATTAGATTTGTTCTCCTTGAGTCCAAAACAAGCCTTCCTTTTGGAATGCTTCTCTCTCGTCTTCTTAAAAGAGTTATTATTGACTTTCCATCTTTTCTTTATTCTCCTTTTCACTTTGTTGGTATTGAAGGGAACATTTCACTTGAGTCCGAAAGGAATCTAAGTAAAGATGAAAATGTCTCTCAAGAAGACTCTTGTAGCAACTCTTCTTCCAACTTCAATAACTATATGTCATCCTCTATTTTTCTTGTGTCCTCTCAAGAAATTGATTCCAACTATCCATTTTATCTCAATCACCATCTTCGAGAACGTTTAAGAAGTGAATCAAGGAAATAAGGGAATACTCATGGATGAATGCTACATGACTCTTGAATGATCCAACTTTTTCCTTTTCTCTCTCTTTATTATTAGGATATTGTGTGTAATAACTAATACTATGTGTTTGGATTATTTACTATTTTAATTCTAAGTGTTTATGTGATCGATCTTTCAATTTACATATTTTTGTGCATCTTATGTGTTAGTTAGCTTCCTAGATTTTGATTAATAGTTCACTTTGGCTTGATAAACCTTTGTGTGAAATTTGGGCTGGCAAAAGTTTCTGGAAGTGCAATTTTTAGAACCCACTGGTGGCGGTTCTTTATCTACCCGCGGTTCCTTAGTGATAAAGAACCGCGCCTCTATATAAGGAACCGCCAACTACTGTTTCGAGAGAATCTTTGCTTTACATTGTTTTCCCTTAATCTGTGTAAACATTGGTGAAAATTTTGCAAAAACCTGCACCTTCCCAAACTAGGCTACCTAATTTCATTATTCAACTAAAATGATTTTAACCCATTACTAGTTTGGATCACCTCTTCCTCTTCTTAAACCCTTCCTTGTTGATCTTGTTCTTCATCCCTTAAACTTCTTTCTAAACCTCTACACACAACCATGGTGTTCACTAGAACATCAAACTCTCCCAAAATATCCTCTTCCAAAAGAAACCTTAAGATCAAGATTAAGTTACCCAAACTTGGTTCTTCATCTTTCCATACACCCAAGAATGAGACTTCTTCTATTATCATTTCTTCATCACCTTCACAACCCCTTGCTCTATGCAAGACCAACTCAACTCATAGTACCAACCATTCACATGGTTCTACTTCTTCCTCATTCCAATCAAGAATGAATGAGTTGTCCTCACCCTTCACTCCTAGTCCTCCCTTGGATGTGAATACTCAACCTCAACCTCTTCAAAGCATTCCCTTTGTTGTTGAGCCTTTGATTACCTCTCCTTTCACTCCACCAAATTCACCCATATCACCCATATCACCTTTGGACACTATACCTCTACCACCTCCTCCTCCAACAAACACTCCACTTTTGGGTGTTCCCATTTCTCACTTTATGGGTGATCCTTACTTCTTTGGTTTTCTAGAAGCTCATGGCACTAATTGTCCATGTTGTCTCTATAACAACTATATCATGCAAAACCTAAGGTTGGAGATGATTGGTCTCCATAGGAGGTTGAAAGATTTATTGCTTACCTTGTTCTCCATGCCTCCTTCTCCTAGGAGATGAATGATGATTTTCAAAAATAAATGCTTTTAAAGAAAGTCAAGCCAAGGAAGATTATCATATCAAGAACTATTTTAGTTAACTTTGTATTAGTTAGTTGTTATTTCTTTTCTTGTATTTCCTTTCCTTCATGAGTTTTTCATGAAGATGTTCTATGGATTTAGTTTTTGTGTGTTTCTACCAATGTGCTCACATTAATCAACTTCAGTTTATTTAAAATTAAACCTAAATCTAACACAACCTCTAAAACTTGACTAAAAATTGGTTCAAAATGTTATCTAAATATTTTGTCACCCTTTGTCAAGATACTCTTTGTGAGTGTGTTGCTTTTATGCAACCGTAGCATATTCTAGTGCTAAAAGATGTAAAAATCCAAGATTTGCAAATTTTTGAAAGAGTCTTATTTTTCTTCAAAACTTTGAAAAATCATGGTTTCACGTCCACTGTGTGCGGCTCCATAGCAGTCGCGCGGTTCCCTATCAATAAATAACCGCCGACCCCTTTAAGGAACCGCGGACAACAAGCCTGTTTTTGGCTCTTTTTTGGTCTTTCTTCTCTGACCACTGTTTTTTTGTCAAGATTCTTTTTTTATCGAATTTGGCTAAACATTCCTTAAAACCTTTTGTTTTCATTTCAAATCCTTGCCTTGTCTACTTTCTTTAAATTCTTATCTTTTGGGAGTTCTCTTCTTCATCCCTCACAATGTCTAACTCTTCCATTCCTAACCTTGACATATCTTTGCCACAATCTTCTCAACCTAAAGCTTCTTCTTCTAAGCTTTCCAAGAAACCGAAATCTCGGTTCGACCCGTTTGGATCAAGAAAAACATAAATCCTCATGATTCCTTTTCTCCCAAAACCTCTAAGAATTATTCTTTCTCTCCGATCAAATATTAGAATGAGACTTACTCTATAAATCCAATTACTGGAGAAAAGGAAATTCTTCCACCACCACTAAAACCTTTCAACTCTCCACAACTAAATGTCCTATCTTCTTTCCCAAACCTCACTAGGCATTGTGTTATCCATTATCTCCCTCTCCACCAAACTCTCATCTTGATGGTCCTCCCCCATCTAACGACTTTATTTTGCATCATGGATTCTCGTGTGCTTGTTTTCGATTTCAACAAATTGAACTTGCTCATGTGTATGAAAAGCTAAATTTCCTTGAATTCCTTCTCACCCAACCTCCTCTCAAAGTTTTCGTTCCCGTGAACAAAACTTCAAATGATGCCTCGTCGTCTTACTTTTCCAACTAAGGCACACTTTGTACTTTAGTTGTTTGAGTCAATAAAACTTAAGCAATCTTGGAAGATTATAACTACTAGAGTAGTTTATGCTTTGTGGTTTATTTTCCATATATTTTGCTTTAAATATTCATATTGTATGTATGAATATTTCTCTTGTATGTTCTTTCATATTTGTGTAATATGAATATTTGTGTGTTATCCTTTTCTAGCTAATTCTTTTTCACACATTCGTTAATGAGTTGATCATGGTTAAAATTTAAAATTGCTTATGGGTGATTCCATAAATTCTAAATTTTTAACCATTTGACATTTTAATCATTTCAATTGGTTTGGATGTTTCTTTTCTTCCTCTATTCCACCAATTGAACTTTGATGTTGTCAGCACACACTCTTGGACATACTTAGCAAATACTTAGTTCTAATTTGAGATTTATTCTCTTCCTCCCTCTCAAGTTATTTTGTAGGTAGTGCACATATATATATATATTGGTGTTTTTTTTTCTCTCTTCTAACCTTTGTGTAACATGTCACCTTATCTCTTTCACTTGGTGCCCCAAGAAAGAGGGAGTAAGAACCAAAGGGGAGCTACTAGCACAGTGAATTCTTCTCTTCTCCCAAGACTTGTGCTAACCTTTTGCTTCGACAAAGGAGGAGAAATGATAGTGAATAAACTCGTTAATAATTCGAATAATTTTGTATTTTACGTAAATGATTTTATATTTGCCGTAATAAAAAAGGTGGAGATTGTTAATGCAAGTAATGCCTAAAAACATTATTAGTGTTAACTATTTTTTATTAGTTTTGATCACAACAAACTATATAAGACATTTATAGTCAAACACAATCGTAAAACGAATTATCTAACAAACACTATCATCAAGGTTTTAATCATTACACTAACATATCTTAATCATGCTTAGTGATCATATAAAAGTGATTAGCCTTAAAACTCACTTTTTTCAAATATGACAAAAGATTTTTAATAAACTTTCTTTTTAAGAAAATGTTTTATTAAAATGAAAATGTAAATTTGAATATGGCATATTCCAAGTGCCATAAAAATATCCTTTGAAGGTTTCAAATTACCTCAGATATTTATACCCCACTAAAAGACAAAAAGAAGCGGAGTCTACATTCGCGGTTCCTTAAGTACCTATGCGGTTCTTTATTGATAAGGAACCGCCTAGACCAATAAGGAACCGCGTGTAGGTAGCTGTTGGTTTTTGTCTCCTATAAATAGTGGATCAAATCTGCATTTTCAATAACCCTTTTTGGACATTTCTCTCAGCTCTCTTTCTCCTTTCTTAATCCTAATCATTTGTAAATGATCACTTAATGTGTTAAGTATGTTTACTTATGATTATCCTCTTGATCCCCTTATTTACCTTGTCCAAAGAAAAGATCACTCACACACTTGTGTTGTGATTAAAGTTGAAGCCTTGATGAAGATCATCCTCTCCTAAAGATCTAGTCATGTTCATCATTTGTTTATTTGTGTCTTGTGTGGATCCAATGTATTTGTGAATACTTGGACTAGTTGTGTTCATCCAAGTTATTTATGAATACTTGGATTAGTGTTGTGTAAATCCATTGCATATGTGTGTGCTTGGATTTATCTTGTGTACATCCAAGTTACATGTGTGTACTTGGATATGTTTAGTTGAGTTGTAATGTGTAGTGTGTTAGTTCTCACTAAACTACAAAGTGATTTGTGTGTGAGCTGTGTAAGTTCTCACTTAGCTTCAAAGTGAAGAGTTGTGAAGATTGGTTCTAGCCTTGAATTAGAAATCGACATCTAGCCTTGTGTCGGAAAATGGTGAAGTAGACGACGTATGAAGATTGGTTCTAGCTTTTGGATTAGAACTCGACATGTAGCCTTGTGCCGTAAAATGGTGAAGTAGGCGACGTGTGTAGATTGGTCCTAGCTAAGATTAGGTCTCGACATTTAGCTTAGTGTCGGAAAATAATGTAAGCGACGTTGTAAGGTTTTCTCCGCCAAGAAGGGAGCTTGTGGATATAGTGGAAATCTCGAGTAAGTGTACTCGAGGAGTGGAGTAGGAACGAGGATAGAGCCTCGTTGCCGAACCACTATAAATCTTGGTGTCTTCCTATTAGGTGATTTCTTTCCTTACTCTTTACTTACTTTCATTATCATTACACTTACTACTTGTCATTGTTAATGCATTAGAACTGAACCTAATCATTATGCAACTAGCTCTCAAGTAAAAGACAGCTTTGGTGCTCGCCTAATTGAAAGGAATTTTAATTAGTAGATAAATCGAATAGAAACTATTCAACCCCCCTTCTAGTTTCTACACTAACTCTCAATACTTAGCTTCTCAAAAGAATCAAACAACGAACCTCTGAGAAGGATGCTGAGTACGAAAACAACCCACGAATGCACCCTCCGGATCCCCACCACCCTCAGTGGCTAGAGAAAGAATGAAAGTATTTTAAACGAGCAGTATGCTAACAACAGTAGAAGCAATGACATTCTGGGCAAGAAGTGCACCAATAGCAGCTCGAGACTTACCCCCGGTGGTAGGAACAGAAGATGATCCATGATCCCCTCTTAACCTTTTAGGAGGAAGACCAACAGGTACCTCCCCGCGAACTATTCTCTTCTTCGTTTTTCCTTTTCTAGAGTTATCTCTTTTATTTCCAATATGTTTTTATTTATTTAAAGTATCTAGATAATGTAGAAAATAGTTGCGATAAAGTTTTTCAAAAGGAATAATTTACTTCATAAACTAATTCTATTTCAAGAAAATTAAACGTTTTAACCTTTTTACAAATAAAATCGTGTTTTAGTAATTTATACTTCAAATTCAAGCGTGTGACAAACTTGCTAAGCGCACTAAGAGCAGTTGGGGTCTAAAGTTGGTGTCAAAGATGCCACGAATGATAAAGTGTATTTGACACCAGAATTTATTTGACACCATATTTTCTGCGACAATAGTTAGGACCTAAAATATGATGCCAATGGGGTTTTTTTTTAATTTATTTAAATACATAATATATTTTTATATTAAAATATACATTTATTTTCATTTCTATAAATGAAAATACATATTTTTTTTATTTAGGTTTAACGATGCAAACAAAAAAACTAACGATGTAAACAAAATACTCACGAGAACTAATTATGTAAACAATTACAAATGTAAGGTTCAAATAAAAAATAAATTAAAAAAAGTCAACCTCTTTACCTTCGTCCTTCTTCCTTCAACTTGCAAACCAGAAAAAAAAAACGCACACACACAAAAAAACACCCTCACAAACATAAACACACTCACATAATATTTCAAAAACTGCAAAAAGACACACACACAAAACATAAACGCATACATAAAAAACAAAATAGAAAAAATACTTATCAGCCAAACCGGTGGGGTTGATGCGAGAGCCGATGTGGTGCACGAACGCTAAAATGTCGCCAAATAACTACCAGCCCAACCATCAGCCACCGCTCCCCGCTCTAAAAATACAAAGGAACTCACTAGGATTTGTTGGCATCATGTTTTGAGTGAATATGATGCTATCATTATTTCTGTTGTGTTCGAGTTCGAGTCTCACCAACAACCTTCAGGGGCCTAAATTAAGAAGAAGGAGTGGGGTTTATGTTTATCTCTTAAGGAGAAAGTTCGAGGCTTGCATACTGCCCACTTGAATGTCACTGTAAGCTCGAATCACTAACTACTAACTCGTCGTTAAAAAAAAGTACTATCAAATTTAGATGTCGAAACGGGTTAATTATCTTTTATATTGTAGTGCTATGAATTCGTATCACAATATATTTAGATCGAAAGAGTTTACAAATACTTGCAAGAAAACGTCTTACGACTTTGTTAATATGAATCGTCGTTTATTGAAATAAAATATTTGTTAGGGGTTTTATGAAAATTAAGCGATAGTTGGTGAAGGTTTTAAAAGGCTAACTAAGAAATAGTTGGTGAAGGTTTTAAAAGACTTGCAAATACCTCACAAACGTGTAAGATTTGATATTTATGTCACGCAATAGACAAAGACGTGGGTTTAAAACTTAACTTGAGACATGAAGCGAAAAAATATGATAAAATTCGATATGTTGGTTAAAATAAGTTTTTTAATATTAAAATGTAAATATTATATGCAAATTTAGTTTTTTCTTTCTACTTTATTCTTTATTCTTTATGTATAACATATTTTTTAAAAATTCAGTATATTTAAAATATGATATAAATATACTTCTTTCGTCTCATAATTATTGTCTATAAACTAAAAACATCATTTTTTTTATCTTTTTTTCTCTCTCTCTTTTACTTTTTACTCAATAACAATTTTAACTTTAACCAATTAACTTATAACTTCTTTATTCTTTGGTAAACTTAATGTACATTCCTTATCTATTTTTAGAAATAAACAATTAATTTGAAACGTCCAAATATACTCAAATAGTAATTTGGACTATACTTTTTAGACGAAGGGAGTAATAATTTATAAATTTTTTTGTATTTTTTTACCGTTTTAAGTTGCGCCTCAAAAACTGCCGTTATATTTGGCGCAATAGCTGAAGGCGGTCTTGCTGTCGCGTCATACTAACGCTATTCATAACCTTGTATGATGTTATTTTATGTTATGATAAAAAATTATTTTAATATTGAGTTGATGTTATGCTAATATTACGTTGATGTGTCAATATTTTTCGGATATTAGGATGATATAACACTTTGCCTTCTTATTTTAATGAGTGTTTGAGATTGCGTTTATAATTAGATTATCTATTTATTTTATTTTTAAAATAAAAATAAGTTAAAATTAGTGTTTGGATAATAAAAAGAAAAAAGTGATTATTTGCGTTTAGAATGTTGCAAAATGGAGTTTTGAAAAAGTAAGTGATGTGTTACTTATTTCATTTTCAAAATGGAGAAAAAAACTAAAATGAGTTTATTTTATTTATTTTACTTATTAAATAGTCAAATAGTCAAATAATCAAATTTGTTAAACACTAAAAAAGCTGATTATCTGATTATTGTAATTTTAAACAGGATAATCAAATTCAACACTATTTTCTAAAATTATTTTTTCGAATTCGAGTTTGTCGGGTAAAATTGTTTTTGTGTAAAAAGTAAGAGATAAAATGCTGAAATAGTGATGTTTTTTTTTAAAATGTGAGTTTTTATTCGATGTACAATTAATATGGGACGGAGGGAGTAATCTGCTTTTAATAATTAATTTTAAACATCCTTTAAAGAAAGTGCGCGGTGAATATTTGGTACGAGGCAAATTGAAGGGGGGGGGGGGGGGGGGGGGGGGGGGGTGGGGGGGGGGTGGGGGGTTTACTTGGTCCCCTCTTTTCATACTTTTGTGAGTATATTTAATGACACGTGGACTGCACAATTTGATTGCTTGATATTTTGTGTGTGTCCGTACAGAATGGCATTTTTGTTGATATTTGTAATAAGGTTTTGATACCAACATTCCTAGTAGGGATGATAACGGGTCGGGTTTGAGTCGGGTTAGACTGAACCCGTACCTGTACCCGTTTATAATATTTAAACCCTCATCTGTTCTAATACTCGACGGGTACCTGATTACTATTATCCAACGGGTTTTCGGTTTTTACCCGCGAGTATCGAATATCCACAATTAAATTTTGTTGGATATAATTGTACGTATAGAGTTAAAAAAACCAATGAAAAACAATCAAAATACCCTAATATAATTTTTTAAGTTTTTAGAAAACGAAGAATACTAATTCAATATCATATCATGCGATTTAATATATCAAATAAATCATTGTTTTATTTAAAGTTAAAAAAGCGAAATATACTTGATCACAAACAGTTTAATGCATACTAAATGTAACAAATATAAGCATTTCATTTGTTTAATAATTTTCGTCTACTACTTCACACAAATTTAAAAATGATATAAAATAGCAATAAACGATATTTATTTTGATAAACGGGTACGTATACGGGTAAACGGGACGGGTATTACTAAAACCCGAACCCGCGAAAAATAAAATATCATAATCCGAACCCGCATCCAAACCCGCCAACCCGAATCCGAACCCGACCCAATCGATTCGGGTTTCGGTTTTCTCCATCGGTTTCGGGTGCTTTTGCCATCACTAAATCCTAGGGCGGTTAATATTTCCGATTTGACTTTAACTCGACTCGATCCAAACCTAATTTAAGCATATTTGGGTCGGGTTATTTGGGTTCAATCTTCAATTCAAGTTATTCGGGTCAATTCGACAAACTCGAATTCGAAATCGAGTCGAACAACGAGTAAATAAGTTATGCTTAATTCGGGTTCGGGTCAACCCAATTGACCCGAATATATTTTTTTTCTTTTTTTAATTTAAATTTAATATAATTTTTATTAAAAAAGAGTAAAAAAAAATTCTTTTAATATTTATTTTAACTCGGATCAACTCGAACCTGACTAACCGGAGTTGAAATCAGGTCAGGTTCAGGAAAATTACTTTTAGTCACAATCCGACTTTGACTTAACCCGAATAAGTCGAACCTGATCAATCCGACCCGATTCTCACCCCCTAAAAAACATCCGATCCAATAAGTGTTGTTTAAGCTTATTATAATTAAAATATATTTTTAAATACTAAATCACTTAAATTAATACATACTTTAATTAAATTTATTTATTTTAAATATATGTATTAAAATTATTTATATTTAAAATTAAAAATAGTTAGTTTGATTTAAGAAACATGCATAAATAAAGAATAGTTAATTAAGAACAAAAATGCTAATTCTTCCTACATAATCTTCTTATAAATACTCTTATACACAGGATTTTGACATGTGGCATAACTGACGGTTTGGATCTGGAGAGATAATAAATGGAAAAAATATATATTTTATGAATATGTGTGTAGGATGATATGTAAGATGATTTTCTAAGAGAATTTAGCAATGCTCAATTAAGAAACACCTCAAAGATACGTAGCTATAGTATATGTTGCACAAATGGGTACGAGACTCATGTTGCTATGTTATATAATTGTTAGGACTTGTGAATTCTTGATTCGGAATAAAAGTCTTGTTGTTATGTTCATAAAAATCTATCGTATTTTATTTTAGGAAAATATTTATTACAACAACTTATTCCACTCATGCTTGGATACTCGTTTTACACTACCTGTTAACTTTTGTCTTTAGTTTTTGCTAGCAAACACGCATAAGGTATTTTTAAGAGTTGGTTTATTATATAAACTAGTATTTTTATGAAAACTAAGGGACTAATTATAACCATTCATTAGTTGAGACCAGATTTTAAGAAAAAAAAAGGAGAGACTAAGTTACAAATAACCAAAACTATTTAAGGATTAAACTGTAAATATTATATTTTCTTATTTATATCCCGATATATATAAAGTATATCTATCTATATATATATATATATATATATATATATATATATATATATATATATATATATATATATATATATATATATATATATATATATATATATATATATATATATATATATATATATATATATATATATATATATATATATATATATATATATATATATATATATATTAAGTATATCTAGATATACCTTTTTAACTTTTTTAATGCTACTTATATCCAGATATAAGAGTTAATTTAATAATTATGATCAGATATATATAAAGTATATCTAGATATATATACAAAATATATCTTGATATATAAAAAGTATATCTAGACATATATAAAGTATATCTGAATATATATAAAGTATATCTAGATATAACATTTTTAACTTTTTTAATGTCACTTTATATTCAGATATAAGGTTCAATTTAATAATTATGATAAGATATATATAAAGTATATCTAGATATATACAAAGTATATCTAGATATATAAAAAGTATATATATATATATATATATATATATATATATATATATATATATATATATATATATATATATATATATATATATATATATATATAAAGTATATCTGGATATATATAAAGTATATCTAGATATAAGGATGAATTTAATAATTATTATCAGATAATATTTCGGTGGTAACTGTGTATTTTTTTTCGCCGCTCGAATTTTTTTTTCCTGCCCGAAAAGAATATATTTTTCTTGCCGCTTGAAAATAAAAAAAAATTTCATAAAAAAGATTGTGTATTTTTGAAAAGGACTAAACTACAAATACCCTAAAAGTCTAGATAATAAGGTTTTCTTGATTAAATCTTATATTAATCCTAACCATTGGATGAAAGGTGAATGGAGGGTCAAGATAAGTCCCTTGGTTTATTAGAAAAAACAAGTTTGCAAAATAACTTTTGCCATTTTTTAAACTTTCACAATTAAAACATTTTCAAATGTGAACTACTTATTTTTATAAATGCATGATTATAACACATATAATTAAGGTAAGAAAGTTTTAATATGATATATAACTATATATTAATTAGTAAGTATGTTAAATATGATATATTTTAGATTCATTAATTTATTTAATTTTGAAATGTTTAAAAACACCTCATGGATAGTGGTTAGCAAAACCCTTTTGGAAACAAAAATTGTATTATTATTAATAGTGTGAATAAATCCAATATCCAACAAACAAGAAAAAGGAAATGACACATCGGGGTGTAATCGAGTCGAGCCGAGCTCAAGCTTAGTAGGGCTTTAGCTTGGCTTGATATTAAAATTGTAGGCTTGAGCTTGGCTTGATAGCTTGCCAAGCTTTACCAATCCAGACTTGAGCTTGGCTTGATAACGTTTGATAAAAGCTTGAGCTTGCTTGAAAAGCTTGAATATGTATAAATTTAATTTTTTTATAATAAAACCTATCAATAAACATATGTATAAAATAAAAAAAAAAATCATTACTTAAAAACAGATTTGATTTATTTAACATTAATAAAACCAATAACAAAATCATCGTACAATCTTGGTTTCAAAATGTGTTTTGCACTCCAATACGATTAAGGCCAAAAGGCCATTCCATGATGTTAATCTGAGCATAATTTAGACACGTTGCGTTTAATATTAAAAAGAGTACAAAAAATATTTATACACATATTGTATTCCAACAAGTACCGAGTAAATGCAATAATTAAATTTACAAAAATAAAGAATCATTTAAAATACAAAAAACTAAAATATAAATGTAACCAAAGTTAAAAGTCCTTCTAAAATATATTATTTATTTATGAAATTAGCCCTTAAATTTAGGTTAATACTGAAATTAACAATTAGTTGCTTATATAAATTCACCATAAAAACATATTTTTGATAGAGCTTGAAAAAGCTTGATAAGAACTCGAGCTAAGCTATCAAAAGCTTGAGCTTGAGCTTGATATATTTTCGAGCTATTTTTTGGGCTTGAGCTTGGCTTGATCGAGCCAAGATCGAGCTCGAGCTCGAGTTGCTTGATAAAAGCTTGGCTTGATTACACCCCTACGGCTCTAACAATAGAATGTGCATAATGACAATTGTTTAAGATCAGTACTAAATACTTCATAAACAACCTTTAGCTACTTAACTTTTTAACAATGTTTTGAATATTGGTTTTTTAATCGATCTGATTGAGTTATCAGATCATCGGGTTACCG
Organism: Glebionis coronaria; assembly: GCA_025667525.1. Taxonomy (NCBI): domain Eukaryota; kingdom Viridiplantae; phylum Streptophyta; class Magnoliopsida; order Asterales; family Asteraceae; genus Glebionis; species Glebionis coronaria. The sequence goes on from CM046875.1 coordinate 25,039,166, forward strand.
ATTCGAATGGGTCAACTAGGATCAACTTGGTTTAAAAAAACATAAATATGAAATTTTTTGATATATTGAACATATAAACTATTTATCAACAAATATAACATGTAAAAATAAAATTACGTTGGTTTGAGTCTATGTAGCAGTGTGTTCAAGCCCCGCGAATTAGTTGGCATAAGGTCGAAAACAAAGAAAAATCACAAAAATACCCAATTTTTTTAAACATAGTGTAGAAACTTGAAGGGAGGGGGGGGGGGGTGGATAGTTTCTTAAATTTACTTGTTAAAGTTTGGTTTTTTAAAAATCCTTTTTCAAAAAATTAAGCTTGAGTATTTATGTGAAACCTTCTTATACACAATATGAACAAGGTATAGTGCAACTAGCTAATAATCACAAGTATAAAGAATAATGAATGTATAATGCAACTAAACTAATAATCACAAGTATAAAGAATAAATAATGTAAAGAGATAAGGGAAGGAAATATCAAACCAAACACCAAGGATTTATAGTGGTTCGACAACGAAGCTCACTCCTCGTTCCTACTCCACTCCTCGAGTACTCCTTACTCGAGATTTCACTAATCAACAAGCTCCTTAAGGTGGAGAAACCATACACAACGTCGCTTAACCAATTTTCGACTCTAAGCTAAAAGTTGAGCCCTAATCTTAGCTAGGACCAATCTACACCAATATACTTTTAGGACTAAGTATTAACCCTAATACATACAAAACCTCCAAATAGACACAACTACTTGGATCTTCACAATAATGACACAACAATGAATAAATAAGTTTGGATCTTCAATGGATCTTTGAGGTAGACACAACACTTCAACAATGATAGTGTTCTTCTCTTTTCACTTTGAGAGAAAAAGATGGGAGGAGAAAGATTCACTTCTAAACAAGTAGTAATCAAACAAATGATCAAGGATTTGAGTGATTTAAGAAGTATGTAAGAATCTGAAAGTTCATGTGCAAAAGAGGTGGATTGAAAGTCTGAGAATGGTACACTATTTATAAGACAAATGTCCAACGGCTATAGATGCCCGCGGTTCTTTATTGCAGCCCGCGGTTCCTTATCGATAAGGAACCGCCGTAGGTGCTAAGGAACCGCCGGCGTAAAGTCCGCTCCCTATTGTCTTTTAGTGGGTTGGATCTAATCTGGGAATTAAAATATCTTGAAAGTATATTCTAAACCAAGATAGAATATGCCATGTTCAAATTTCAAATTTTCAAATAATTAATTTAATAAAACATTTTCTTAAAAATAAAGTTTAATAATAAAACTTTGTCACACTTAATAAAAAGTGAGTATTAAGAAAAGATTAAATCCTTAATCACTTAATTAGTATAATTACTGTTGGGAATAAATCTATGCTTATTTGTTTCCCATGCTAGTTGATTATCCATACCCCTGCTAGAGTAAGTTCCCCCTGCTAAATAACAAAGGCAGGGGGATTGGTCCCCCTGCTGAAGTCAAAGGCCCTGCTGAAAAAGATAAACATGGAATAGATTTTTACGCGTTTCAGTTATTATTCCTTAATACTTTCCAAGTTTGTTAGTAGTGATCTTGTACGTGAGTCCTTATGGCTATAAAAGGACTCACTAGGTTAGCATGCAAAGTGTGTCTTTCTCATTTTGTCTTTCACTATTATACTTTAAGGTTTTGTAAACCCTAATACCATTTTAGGGTATTCGTATATCTTTGATATATTAAAGTTCAACGTTTCAATTATATTTTTTCTTGTGCTAAACATTATATTCCGCATCTTGTTTAGTTACTTTGCCTTGCAAAGTTTCTCTAGTGTTAGATTGAATTCTTTCTCTCTATCACAACCCTTAAACAAGCTATTAAGGTTTAAGATCTGACTTTGGGATCAACAAGTGGTATCAGAGCTTGTTGAGAAACTTTGTCTAAATCAAGAACAAAATCCTCATAGCAAACATGTCTTCAAATTCATCCTCAAACACTAACAACCACAATAACCTCAAGTTACCCATGTTGGATCCTGAAAACTTTGAATTATGGGAATTCAGAATCCAACAATACCTAAAAATGGAACACTATGTTCTTTGGGAGATCATAGAGTTTGGTGATCAATTTACCAAAACAATGGCTGTTGAAGATGGCAAGGAAGAAGAAAAAGGTGAAAGCTCCAAAGGTAAGGACAAGAAGAAATCTGCTGCTCTGTGTGATAAGGAAATACTAGCTAGAAGGCATGATGTCAGGGCTCACAGCTCATTGCTGTTGGCTCTACCTGATAGACATCAACTCAGATTCAGGAAATACAAAACAGCTAAGGATCTATGGGAAGCCATAGGCAAAACATTTGGAGGAAATGAAGCCACAAAGAAGAAGAAGAAAAATCAAATGCTGAATGATTTTGCTTCTTTCAAAGCAATTGGTGATGAATCAATTGGAGCTATTTACAATAGGCTTCAAGATATGGTGGCCCAGTTGGAATTCTTTGATATTGAGGTATCAAAAGAGCAGGTGAATACCAGGTTTCTTAACAGCCTCCAGAAAGAATGGTTTGTCTATAAGGCAATTTGGCAGAATAAGGATGACTTGGACGAAAAGGACATTGATGACATATACAATAACTTAAAAGTTTTTGAACCTGTTGTCAATGAGATGAAGTCAAAAGGAACGATTCCCACCAACTCAAGTGGATCCACTGATTCCCCTGCTATCATGGCATTCATATCACAAAGCAGTGGAATCTCCAAGAACAGTGGAATTGAAGTAGCCCCTGCTACTTATTCCCCTGCTACCAGGTCTGGACCTTCCTATGATGAAGAAAGACCAGCTACATTCAGCCTTGATACTGCTTGTGCTTTTATAGCATCTCAAGGGCCACAAGGATCTACTGTGTTACATGAAGATCTAAGTCAAATCAGTAAGCAAGGGCTAGAAGAGATGGATATCAAGTGGAATATGGCTCTGCTCAGCATGAGAGCCAATAGGTTCTACAAGAAGTATGGGAAGAAGATCTCAATTAATCCCTCTGATGTGGCTGGGTTTGATAAAACAAAAGTTGAATGCTACAACTGTGGCAAGAAGGGTCATTTTGCCAGGGAATGCAGAGGACCTAAGACTGGAAATAGCTACAGAAAGGAAACGAGAGATGATGATTCTAGAGCTAAAGCCATGGTAGCAATGCAGGGGATAAATGGAGCAAGTGGATGGGACTGGAGTGCTATGACAGAGAACGTGGAAAGAAATCAAGCTTTGATTGCTGAGGAAAAAGAAGAAGACTTTGCACTTATGGCCATGTCAAGTTCCAGCTCTGACAATGAGGTATATGATGACTCATATTGTACTAAAGCTTGTAGGAAAAATACTGAGTCTTTGAATGATCAAATCAGAAAGGTAAAAGCTGATTATATAAATTGTGATAATGATCTTGATAATTATAAACGTGCTTTAGAACAGTTAGAGTTCACCATAAGAGAGTTTAAGCAAAGAGAAAGTGATTATAGGGATCACATTGTGATTCTAGAAAGAGATGCCAATGAGAATAACCAATCTATAAAAGAATTGACTGCTGAACTTGAAATTTTCAAAGCTAACCAAAAGATAGATGAGGAAACTGTTGAAAAATTTGGAAAAGCTTCAAAAGATTTAACCAAAGTAGTTGAAATTGGTCAATATCCTAGGGACAAAACAGGGTTTGGGATTAAAAATGAGCATGCCACCATACCACCACCCCCTGCCAACATCCATGCTCCTTTTCCTAGAAAAGACCTGTCCTGGACTGGTCTCCCTTGTTTTCAAAAACAGGATGATATTGAGTTTGACCTAAGTGCTTATATACCTAATAATCTTGATACTGAAGAGTCCCTAGTAAAAACTAGTGCTATTAGGGATTTTGAAAAGGAACAGGTTGCTTTAAAACAATGGAAAATTGATAACCCTGTTCTATTTTCAAGAGAAGGAATTTTTGGTAGTGACTCTAGCTCTAAGAGTAGCTCTCCCAAATCTAGGTCCAGATCACAGTCTCCTAAGTCCACCATTAAATATGCTGGTATGTACAGGACTGTAAGAGGTAATCAAAGAAATTGGAATGACCAAAAGTCTCACCAATTAGGAGAAGACTTGGTTATTAACACCAAACCCTGCTTCACATGTGGCAGTTTTGAGCACACTTATCAAGAGTGTAAAGCACCAATGGAGATGGTGGCTGCAAATCCCTTAAAGGATATGCAACCTAAAACCATTCTCCTAAATGCAGGGACAAAATCCTTTTCCCCTGCCAAGTATGTTGCCCCTGCCTTGAGAAACAGGGTGACTGACAAATATGTTGTTCCTGCACTTAGAAAGGAGAATGATGTTCACACCAAGCCCAACACTTCTGTGACCATCCCAACACCTCATAATGAATATAAATCTGGCTCTAGACCTTACCAACACATGAATAGAGGCCAAAACAAAAGGTGGGTTCCCTCTGCTAAGCATAGGGATTCCCCTGCTAGCAAAATTTTGCCTTCTAGGAACATGGGAAGATGGGAAAAAGCTGTGAAAGCCTCAGCTCGTTGGGTGTGGGTAACCAAAAGGGGTACTCAATCTAATGGTGTATCTTTAGTTTTTGATAAGCTATCCTACATTGATACACGAGGTAGATCTAAGTCTGTAATGGCTTGGGTCCCCAAGAAAAACTAATTTGTTTTTCTTTTTGTAGGTGACAAAGAAGACAAGGGATGATAGAGCATATTGGGATAGCGGATGCTCAAGAAGTATGACTGGACAAAAAGCTTACCTGTCTAACTTTGTGCCCCTGCATGACAATGATGGTGTTTCTTTTGGAGATGGACATGGAACTATAACAGGAAAAGGAACTATTGTCACTAATGGGATGACTTTTGACAATGTCTACTTGGTGAAAGAACTCAAGTACAATCTCTTCAGTGTGTCACAGATGACTGATAACAAGAATTTTGTCTTGTTTACTGACACTGAATGCTTGGTGTTAGGAAAGGAGTTTGTCTTGCCAGCAGACACTCCTATTGTACTCAGAACACCAAGACAGAAGAATATGTACACAATTGATCTTAAGGACATATCTCTCCAAGACAATGAAACATGTTTCATTGCCAAAGCTTCAGCAGGTGAATGTAAGAAATGGCATAGAAGACTTGGTCATCTTAATGTCAAGAACATGAACAAACTAGTAAAGTATAATCTGGTTCATGGTCTTCCTTCCAAGTCTTTTGCCAATGAACATACTTGTGCTGCCTGTCTGAAAGGGAAGCAACACAGAGCATCTTGCAAATAAAAAACAAGTATGTCCACCACCAAGCCATTGGAATTACTGCATATGGATCTCTTTGGTCCTACTTCTGTGGCAAGCATAATGAAGAAATGGTACTGCCTAGTGATTACTGATGATTTTTCAAGGTTCACATGGACATTCTTTTTATTTGAGAAGAGTGACACAACTGATGTACTCATTGGGTTCATCAATCAAATTGAACTATCAAAAAGCATGAAGGTAGTCACCATGAGATCAGACAATAGTGGTGAGTTCAGAAATCAGAAACTGGACTCTTTCTGCATAAACAAAGGCATCAAGAGGCAATTCAGCATTGCAAGAACACCTCAACAGAATGGAGTAGAAGAAAGAAGGAATAGGACACTCATTGAAGCTGCAAGAACTATGCTGTCTGATTCCAAACTTCCAATTATCTTTTGGGTTGAAGCTGTATCCACTGCTTGTTATGTACAAAACAGGGCTTTGGTTGTTAAGGCACACAACAAGACCCCTTATCAGCTGTTCAATGGAAGACCTCCCTTAATTGACTTTTTCAGACCTTTTGGATGTCATGTGATCATCTTGAACACTATTGACAATCTAGGTAAGTTTAGTGAAAAGGGTGATGATGGATACTTTGTGGGTTATTCATTAAACAGCAAGGGATATAGGGTCTTCAACAAGAAGACAAGCAAAATCATAGAAAATCTTCATGTGAACTTTCTTGAAGACAAACCTGAAGATGTTCAAACAGGTCCTGACTGGTTCTTTGATATAGAAGTACTTTCAAAATCTATGAACTATGTACCTGTTGCTTTGCAGAACACTAACATTTCAGGTACTCAAGAACCAACTGGTGCAGAGAAGTCACCCCTGAGGTACATGAATGTACCCTCATTATTTCCTATTGAAGCTGGTGATCAAGAAGATAGTTCCTCTCTAGGAAAAGAAGTGCCAATTTCATCCCCTGCTATGTCACCTCCTGAAAGCAGCGGAATAGCTGAAGGCAGTGGAATCCAAGATTCCCCTGCTAGACCTATTGATTCCTCTCTCACAAAGGATCCTGCTGCTAATGATACTAATGATGCAGAAAGAGAATCCCCACTCCTTTCATCATCTACACCCATAGCTGATGGTCCTATTATATCCAGCAGTGGAAGCAGAATAATCAAGAGTGGAGGTCCAAGTTACTTAGAGCTTCATTCTGCTCACCAACACCCATCTCTAGGTCATGCTGTATCATTTGGAAGTTCCTTTGAGGACTTCTTTCCTAATCAAGATAGCCCCATCAACTCTGATTTGGAAGAAGATGAAACAGAAGTAATCATGCAGCCTACCTACAGAATCAATAAGGATCACCCTATCTCTCAAATCATTGGTAATCCTGAAGCCCCTAGACGTACAAGGTATACAGCAAAGGAGCACAGCTTCATTGCTAACATCACCATGAAGTTCAATCATGACAACATGCAATGTTGTCTGTTTACTGCATTTTTGTCACAAGAAGAGCCAAAGAAGATTTTTCAGGCTTTAAATGACCCAAGCTGGGTTGAAGCCATGCAAGAGGAGCTCTTACAATTTGACATACAAGAGGTTTGGATTCTGGTGGACTGTCCCAAATAGGCAAGGCCCATTGGGACAAAGTGGGTGCTCAGGAACAAAAAGGATGAAAGGGGAATAGTTGTCAGGAACAAAGCAAGACTAGTGGCACAAGGGTATACTCAGGAAGAAGGAATTGATTATGAAGAGGTATTTGCTCCAGTTGTCAGGATTGAGGCCATTAGATTATTCCTTGCTTATGCTTCATTCATGGACTTCACTGTTTTTCAAATGGATGTGAAAAGTGCCTTTCTATATGGAACCATTGATGAAGAAGTCTATGTTATGCAACCTCCAGGGTTTGAAGATCCAGAACATCCTGACAAAGTATACAAGGTGAAAAAGGCTATGTATGGACTTCACCAAGCTCCCAGAGCCTGGTATGGTACTCTCTCTAAATATCTCTTAGACAATGGATTCAGCAGGGGGAAGATTGATCGGACCCTATTTACCAAGAAACACAAGGGTGACCTTTTGCTAGTACAAGTCTATGTTGATGACATCATTTTTGGATCCACTAACTCTATGCTTAGCAAAGAGTTTGCCAAACTGATGCAGGATAAATTCCAAATGAGTGCCATGGGAGAACTAAACTTCTTTTTGGGGTTGCAAGTTCAGCAACGGAAGGATGGGATATTTATCTCACAAGACAAATATGTGGCTGAGATTGTGAAGAAGTTTGGCATGTCTGATGGAAAGAAGGTGTCCACTCCAATGGACAAGGATCATCCATGGGGTAAGGATGGTCCTGGAAAGCCTATAGATGTCAGGAATTACAGGTCTATGATTAGATCTCTTATGTATCTCACTGCTTCAAGACCTGACATCATGTTTGTAGTCTGCTTATGTGCAAGATACCAGGTGTCACCAACAGAGTGTCACTTATTTGCTGTGAAAAGAATTTTTAGGTATCTAAAGTGTCATCCCACCTTAGGACTTTGGTATCCAAAGGAGTCACCATTTGAGCTGATAGCCTATTCAGATAGTGATTATGCTGGTGACAACAATGATAGGAAATCTACAATAGGGGGATGCAAATTTTTGGGAAGCAGACTTATATCTTGGCAATGTAAGAAGCAGACCATCATGGCAACATCCACAACTGAAGCTGAGTATGTAGCAGCTGCTGCATGCTATGGTCAAGTACTTTGGGTGCAAAATCAACTGCTTGATTATGGGTATAACTTTCTTAAAACCAAGATATTCATTGACAACAACAGCACCATTTGCATTATTAAGAACCCTGTTTTTCATAGCAAAACTAAACACATTGAAATTAGACATCACTTTATCAGAGATTGTTTTGAAAAAGGACTAATAGTCCCTGAGAAAACTGATACAGAACTTAATGTTTCTGATCTTTTAACAAAAGCTTTTGAAGTAGGGAGGTTTCAGTATCTGGTTGCAGGTATTGGAATGGTTACCCCTTAAAAAAATGATGTCTATTTTGTCATGTATGATCAGGGTTGCTTCACTGCTGTTGTTGTATAACCGTTAGTCCATTTTTCCATCACTTTTTATTCCACTGCTTTCTAACACAGATTCCCCTGCTGGGGGTTCATTCCCCTGCTAAGAGAATTTTTCTCTTAAGTTGGGTGTGTTCTTTTTACAAAAGTGGTTATATGTGGTTTTAGACTAACAATGCAGAGGTTCATATGGTGCATACTATTCTCATTGGTGGATCAGGTATATACTCTATGTTTCAGGGGAGGTTAGATCACACCTTTAGGACTCAGGGTATCCTTAGGATACTCATATATGATCTTAGATCATATCCACTGGTGAGTGAGGGTTCAAGGTAATGAGGACTTGCTGCAAAGCTTGTCAGAACTCTGAAACCTTGAGGCACTGTAGTGAGTGCTTACATTTCTCTATTAAAACAACTTGTTGTTCAAGTACAGATGTGTGGCACACATTGCCAAGACTGACTGACCATAGGTAAGGGACAAGGTAGGGATGGTGACTGGGGTATGCATGTTTCCTTGGGTTAACCTGGTGTAGGGGGACTTATGTATTGACTCTTTGTATTGGGACCATTGCTGAATAGAGGACTCTTGAGTTTCTATGTATCTATCTTGTGTATACAAGTGCGTGCATTAGAGCAGAGCTAGTTAGCATTGGTCTCTCCCAGACTAGTCCAATACCCCTAGGAAAGTTTCCCCTGCTTTCATCTTTTTATTCCCCTGCTTTCACAACATTCCCCTGTTTGACCGTTGACCGAAAATACCGTTACCCTGTTCATAGCCGTTGGGCCTGCTTGCACAAATTTTGGTTATGGAATATTTTATTGTTTTCAAAAGATATTTAAGGCGCTTTCTTCGCTGATTGGTAATCTTTTCTTTATTATTTCAAATAAATTACTTTTTTATCAAGATTTATCTTTGATATTTTTGCAATTTGAAAATTTTGGTCCAATCATAGCTCTTCAATTCGCCTATAAAAACTTAATTTCCTTCATCAGCAGGTCCATCTCTCTCTCTCGACTTAATCCCACCTACCTCTCACCTTTATAAACCTTCAAACTTTTCAAACTTTATCATGACTCTCAAAATTGCTGCCAATCATAACCAAATCGCTTTGTTACATGATGAACCAGCCGAGTTTGCTGATGCTGTGGCCTTTCTAAAGTCCTCATACTTTAGAGTGGCCCTCCTCATCAATCCTCGAATCTATACCTCACACATTCAGCAGTTCTGGTCTAAAGCCATGACCAAAACAGTGAATGGAGAGGTTACAATTCAAAGCACTGTTGATGGTCATCCCAAGGTGATTACACTTGCCTCAATCAGGGAGAATCTTCTCCTTGATGATGAGGATGGGATAACCAACTTTTCTGAGGCTAAAATTTTTGCAGGTCTTGTTAAATTGGGGTACAAACTTTCTAAAAATAAAAAATGTAAGTTTGCTAAAGGCCAGTTTGCCCCTCATTGGAAATATTTGATTCATACAATTATGCAATGTTTGTCACCAAAAACCACTGCTTTTAATGAGGTTGGTAGTGAGATAGCTTCTGCCCTGATCTGCTTTGCAACAGGGAGGAAGTATTGTTTTTCTCAAATGATTTTTAAATGAATGGTTAAAAATGTTTCAAGCACCTCCAAGTTTTGTATGTACCCAAGGTTTATAGAACTTCTGCTGAATATGAGTGATCATGGTCCAATTAAACACAAAAACTATTTTTCAGCAACCAAACATACCACCAAACTCTTCACCACACTACTTGCACCATCACCCCTGTTTTCTGGCAAAAACATTCCACTCACTTCAATTATGATGGACCAAATCAGACGGGAAGAAGCCAAGAATCAAACAGCTAAACACCAACCTTCTGATTCCCCTACCAAGAACCTTCACCCTGCTAGTCCTTTACCCCCTGTTGATCCACAACAAGAAAGGCGATCTAAATCCAGGTTTGCCAGGTCTCCCTTGCCTGGTGAATCTTCACAAGCAGCAGAGAGGAGAGTCTCCAAGGGTTTGGAGCAACCTGAGGGTTTGGCTGCCACTACTGTCTCATCCTCAAGGGGTGAGCAGGACAGTGACACCATCAGTAAGTCCTCTCCCTCACTCCATGATATCCAAAAAGGGGAGAAATTCCCTTCTAGGATTGAGAGCAGTATGAAACCTTTGACTAATTTGGAATTGACGAAAATGTGTATGAGTCTGAAAAGGCAGAATGCACAACTGGTACAAGATGTCAAAAAGCAAGGCTTGGTTATCAATAACTTGGAAACCAGACTTGCCACTTTTGAGTGGAGGAGAAAGCCCAGACTGATTATTTCAACAGATGAGGATGCTTCCAAAGGGGAGGAAGTTCCACATACAGAAGGGTCTACTGATACTATTCATATCCTGGTGGTGTACATGGAAGGATAGCAAGTGTTGAGAAAGGGTTGGAGAAAGGAAGTGCTTATAAGGGAAGTGACAAGGGGAGTGCAACCAAAGATATTGCTCAAACATTGCTCACCATGGGTAATCCAGAAGAAGCCCCTGCTTCAAAAGTTTCCCCTGCCAGTGCTGATCCCACTGCTGTAAGTCATTCCCCTGCAAAGAATATTACTCAAACTTTTGTTAGGAAGAACAGAAAGCAACCAGCTCAGAAGGGGATTACAATCAAAGAACCTGCATCTAAAGAGAAACCAGCACCAACAGTGGATCTAAAAGACAAAGGAAAAGGAATCATGGTGGAACAGCCCAAGAGAAAATACAAGCATCTAACTCCTGAACAGCAAAGGGCTCAAGAAGCACATGATGTACAAGTAGCTCTCAGGCTACAACAAGAGGAGATGGATATGCAGGACCAAAGAATGCAAAAGATGAGGCCCAAAGATATGCTCAAGCAGGTTGAGATCATGCATAGAGAACTAGATGACAGGGTACCTCATGTGGGAGAGTTTCTTGATCAATGGGAGAAGGAGTTAATAAATGCTCCTTTGGAAGACAGGTATGAGTTGACTTGCCTTGTTTACAAATATCAAACTGAGTATCTGGAAAGAAGCGCAAATCAAATTCAGAGAGAGAAGTACTTGACTTCAGAGAAAGGGCAACTAGAACACTACAAAGTTCTGCTGAAGAGACATAGGAAGTGGAAGGATGGTGACTTCAGAGATATGATATTTGAAGCCATAAAAAGAGCAGTCAGACCAGTTCTAAGATTGTATGATGTGGAGGATTGGATGACTATCAACACTCCTGAGGAAGCTGAGTATCTTAGGAGACAAAGTGAAATGCTGAAGAAAGCTAGAGAATCTAAGAAAAGAAAAACTGGAGAAACAACTTTGGAAACTACACAAGCAGGTGCATCAGTCCAAGCAGGTGCATCATCACAAGCAGGGGCATTACATCAAGCAGGTGGAAGTTTTCCAGAAATTGAGAAGTCTGTACTTAATGTACAAAGAGCAGCCAAAAGACTCAAGAGAATGGAGAAAGTGGGCACAGTTACTAAAGAGTCTCAAAGGCCTTCAAATGATGAAATTGATAAACAGCTGATTCTGCAGGAAAATGATGATATCTCACCTAGTGAACTTGGAAAGAAGTTTGCTATCATAGAGTATGCTGTTTATGAACACAAAGGGAGGACTTGGTGGAAGCTTACAAGAGCTGACAATACAGCACAGACATTTCTAAGTCTAGATGTCATGTTTCAAATTTTGGATAGTGAAGACTTAGAAGATCTGTGGAAAATATTGAAGAAGACGTTTGCTGCAAAACCTCCTACCATGGATGGTGTGGAGAAGGATTGGTTAATCTGGGAGTGCATGCATAGGATGTATGAGCATGAGTTATTTGATCCTATATTTGATGCAGTGAATAAAGGAGATTTGTTGTATTGGAAGCTGTTTACCAATTCTGGGGTCTATGAAATAGTGATGGAAGGTATAAGTGTGTACTTGATCAATCATAGGTATTATCCCTTCTCTCAAGAGACCTTGAAGAAGCTAGCACAGGCTAACTTAATTGTAGATGCTAAAAAGCCTGTTGCTTATGATCTGGTGAGAATGATTCATAGTCAGATTTGGCCAAAAAGTTTGTAAGCATCCTCATCAACTAGTATTTATTCAGAAACTTGTCTTTTGGGGAAAGCACAAGTTTAGGGGAGGATTGTTGGGAATAAATCTATGCTTATTTGTTTCCCCTGCTAGTTGATTATCCATACCCCTGCTAGAGTAAGTTCCCCCTGCTAAATAACAAAGGTAGGGGGATTGGTCCCCCTGCTGAAGTCAAAGGCCCTGCTGACAAAGATAAACATGTAATAGATTTTTACGCATTTCAGTTATTATTCCTTAATACTTTCCAAGTTTGTTAGTAGTGATCTTGTACGTGAGTCCTTATGGCTATAAAAGGACTCACTAGGTTAGCATGCAAAGTGTGTCTTTCTCATTTTGTCTTTCATTATTATACTTTAAGGTTTTGTAAACCCTAATACCATTTTAGGGTATTCGTATATCTTTGATATATTAAAGTTCAACGTTTCAATTATATTTGTTCTTGTGCTAAACATTATATTCCGCATCTTGTTTAGTTACTTTGCCTTGCAAAGTTTCTCTAGTGTTAGATTGAATTCTTTCTCTCTATCACAACCCTTAAACAAGCTATTAAGATTTAAGATCTGACTTTGGGATCAACAATTACTTGTTTGTTCATACCTTAAGTGATAATGGTTGAAATGAAAAATACTTGAACTCAAGAATTCGTTTTTCATTGTTTTCGTAAATGATTGTTTTTACATATTGTCGTAATCAAAAGAAAGCGAGACCGAAGAATGAAAGTAATGTTTTTAGGCATCATTGCATTAACAATCTCCCCCTTTTTGATTTCGACAATCCATAAACTCAATCATCTAATAAACAAGATTTTCGAAGACGAGTTTATCATTTCTCCCCCTTTGTCGAAGCAAAAAGGTTGCAAAAGTCTTGGAAGAAGAAAAGAACCAGACTTTGCAAATGCTCCCCCTTGGTGCTTACTCCCCCTTTCTTAGGGTACCAAGGAATCAAAATATGGTGACAAGCTACATAGAAGGGTTAGTAGAAGAGAAGAGACACCCAACAAGATATAGCAAATATCACCAAAAAAAATAAGAAACAAAAGATCCAAGATAAGTCATGTTAAAAGAAAACATGATAAAAGATACAAGGAAATAAATCATACACAGATGTATGAGACACAACCACAAGCCAAAATAAAAAGCATAAATCTAATCATAGTTAAGCTAGAACTATAAGATTTGCTTGAACTAGATGTTATGAAGATAAGCAACCAATGCTTAGATAAAAGACAAGATAGTGGCAGAAGGAGGTGGTGGTGGCTTGGTAGAGATCTCATAGTTATAGTAAAGAGGAGGTTTAACTAAGAGACTCTTGATGTAATTCAACTCCTCATAAATTTGATCCATAGCAAGATGTTGATATTGACAACATTGACAATATGTTCCATGATGCATGACATTATCATGTGAAGGAGGTAGAACACTAAAGGCTAGTGGTGGAAGGTAAGAGGTTCCACAATCAACATTCTTAGAAGGAGAAGAGATGTGATTTTGAGTGTTCTTGGGTGAATTGGGGTTGAAAGCAATTGGAGAGAATGGAGGAGAATCAAAGCTTTCATTTGAGGAATAAGACATTTTGTTTTGAGAAAGAATGCAAAATGCTTAAGGTTATGTAGAGAAAGTCCAAGATAGTTTGGGGGTGGTCAAAGGGTTGAAAAAAAGATTCCAAAAAGTGTTGGAACAAATCTGGAGCTTCAAGAATTCCCGAAAAGAAAGGTACTTGGCGCGGTTCCTTAGCTCAACCGGCGGTTTCTTATCACTAGGGAATCGCAGAATTAATAAAGAACCGCCCACAGTGGGTTGAGTTTGGTGATGAGGGAGGATTTTCCAATTCAGCAAATCCTATTTTTCTAGTCTAACTAATCATGGAGATATGCCAAGAACAAAGATAGACAAAGAAAACACACAAGAGCTCACCAAACAAGGTTTAGACCCAAATACATAGATTTTTTTAATGAAATCCATGTAGGAGGTGTGTAGAACTAGACACAAGGTCATGACACAATGATCCTCCATAGTTCTCTTTTGTTCTTGCTATATTTGAGAGACCCATACATATGAATTATGTAAGCTCTTTATGAATAGCAAGAAGCTATGAAAAACGTTTTTCGATTGAATTAACAATGCAAAAAAATTTCTCGACCATTTTCAAAAAAGCTTTGAGAATTTTGAAAAAGAAGAGAAGTTTTCCAAAAAGACTTTATTAAACATAAGAACTCAAAAGATAAAAGATAATAAGAATGCACAACTAAGGAATATGTTCTATTAAGCCTAGACCTAGACGCAAGTAATTAAAAGGTTCTCTCTTAAGTGGCTTAGTGAGGATATCGGCTAAGTTTTCTATCGAGGGTACCTTCTCTATCGAAATGTTCCCCTTTTGAACATTATCCCTAAGAAAATGGTGGTGAATCTTTATGTGCTTAGTTCGCAAATGTTGAATGGGATTCTTGCTAAGGTCTATTGCACCCTTGTTGTCGCACATGATGGGAACATCATCAAGAGAAATCCCGTAATCAACAAGCGCTTGCTTCATCCATAGAGCTTGTTGACAAGCTTTACCGACACTCACATACTCGGCTTCCCTGGTGGATATAGCAAGAGCGGTTTGTTTCTTGGAGAACCAAGAAGTTAAACAACAACCCATGAAGGTACAAACTCCACTAGTGCTTTTCCGATCCACATAGTTTCCCGCATGATCCGAGTCCGCGTAGACAATGGTTTCTACGCCGGTCCCTTTAGGATACCATAATCCTAAATGTATAGTGCCCTTAATGTATCTGAAGATACGCTTAACCGCTTCAAGGTGAGAGGTTTTGGGAGCCTCTTGGAAGCGAGCACAAAGGCAAACACAAAACATGATATCCGGTCGACTTTGCCGTTAGGTACAACAAAGTACCAATCATACCTCTATATTTGGTGTTGTCTACCGACTCACAATCATCATCTATGGTGAGTTTAGTATCCGAGGCCATAGGGGTCTTCATTGGTCTAGAGTCTTCTAATCCAAATTTCTTTAGCATTTCTTTAACATACTTGGATTGATTAAAGAAAATACCATCGTCCATTTGTTTAATTTGGAGTCCTAAAAAGAAGTTAAGTTCTCCCATCATACTCATTTCAAACTCGTCATGCATGATTTTGGCAAAGTCATCACACAATGATTGACAAGTTGAACCAAATATAATGTCATCAACATATATTTGTACGATAATGAGGTGAGAACCTTTCTTCTTTGTAAAGAGTGTATTGTCTACCATCCCCATGGTATATTCATGTTTTACAAGAAACACTTTAAGTCTATCATACCAAGCTTTGGGTGCTTGTTTGAGACCATAAAGAGATTTCTTAAGCTTGTAAACATGATCTTGTTTCTCAAAATCAATGAAGCCGGGAGGTTGAGCTACATATACCACCTCATTGATCACAATGTTAAGAAATGCACTCTTTACATCCATTTGTTGAAGCTTAAAGTCTAAAGCACAAGCGTAAGCTAACAAGATTCTAATGGATTCTAATCTAGCTACGGGTGCGTATGTCTCGTCATAATCAATACCTTCTTGTTGATTATAGCCTTGAGCTACAAGTCTATCCTTGTTACGAGACACAACACCATTCTCATCTAACTTATTCCTATATACCCATTTGGTTCCTATGATGGTCGAACTTCTAGGTGGAGGAACAAGTTCCCAAACGTCATTAGAAATGAATTGATTCAATTCTTCTTGCATAGCGATGACCCAACTCTCATCCATCAAAGCTTCTTTAACATTCTTTGGTTCAATCAAGGTGACGAAACAAAAGAAGTTACTTTGATTTTGGACTTGAGATCTTAGGGTCCTTTGATTTAATTCTCCTATGACGTTATCAAGAGCATGATCCTTAGACTCCTTAATGTTTACTCCTTTTTCAACACTAAGGTCTTCAACTCCTATGTTTCTAACATCTTTGGCATTAACTATGTCTATTTCATCTCAGTCATCATCTATCAAAGGTGGTGTCTTAGATGAAGGTGGGGTTTCATCAAATGTCATGTTAAGTGATTCTTCAATTACACCCGAGGTTCTATTGAGGACTATGTAGGCTTTGCTAGTTTGAGAATAACCTAAAAAGATACCTTCGTAAGACTTTGGGTCAAACTTAGTAAGGTAATCTTTGGTGTTGAGAATGAAGCACTTGCTTCCAAACACCCTAAAGTATTCCAATGAGGGCTTCTTACCTTTGAGAATCTCATAGGGGGTCATTCCTAGAAAAGGTCGAATAAGAATTCGGTTGAGAATGTAAGTCGATGTTCCATGACATTGCACCAAAATTTTTGAGGCAAATATTGCTCGTTTAACATCGTCCTACTCATCTCTTGGATGGTCCTATTCTTCCTTTCAACTACCCCATTTGATTGTGGAGTGCGAGGAGTAGAGAAGTTATGGGTAATACCTTGAGCTTCACAAAAGGCACCAAATTGCACTTCATTATCAAATTTCCTACCATGATCCGTCCTAATAGAGACAATTGAACATCCTAGTTGATTTTGAATTCTTCGACTAAAGGTTTCAAAGTGATCGAAAGCTTCATTCTTAGACGCCAAAAATCTAGTTCAAGTGAATCTAGAGTAGTCGTCAACTATAACTAGGGTATAAAGGTTACCTCCATAACTCCGTATGACGGAAGGTCCAAATAGATACATATGTAAGAGCTCTAAGCACCGAGAGGTCGAAACCAAATTCTTGGCTTTGTGACTTGAGTGAACTTGCTTCCCAATTTTGCAACCATCACAAAAGTGACTATCAAACTTCATCTTGGGGAGATGTCTTAACAACTCCTTAGAGACTAAAGATTGAATTAAACGCATATTAGCGTGACCTAATCTACTATGCCAAAGAGTAGAACTATCATCTAAAGTCGTTAGACATAAGTTGTCCTTTGACTTCCTATTAACCTTCATGACATAAAGCCCATGCTTTCTAACACTTTTTCCAATGACTTTTCCATCTTTTATGATTTCACTGTCATATTCCGAAAAGATGACCTTACACTTATTGTCACAAAATTGACCTATACTTAGAAGGTTAAAAACTAAGTTATCCACGTGCTCTACGTTTTCTATAGTCATAGAGTCATGAGAGACCGTACCTTTGCCAATGATATTACCACGTCTATTACTAGCGAATGTAACGTTACCTCCATCATATGCTTGGTAGTGTGAGAACAAACTTCGATTACTCGTCATGTGTTTAGAACAACCACTATCCTTAATCCACTCGTTGGGCTCTAGATCGATTCCCAAGAATATATAGGTAACAACACACAAGATCAAACATTTGGTCCCCAATATCTCATGGGTCCAAAATTGTTAGTTCCAAACATCCCTTGCATTTGGTTGGGATGCATGAATGAAGGAGACATTCCCCATGGGGAAAAGTATTGTTGTTGAAAATTATTCCAATTCATATGGCCATTTTGTTGTCCATAGTTTCTCCTATGTGTCTTTGATCTTGATCTAATATTATTATTATTCCTCCTAGGTGTTGGGGTTTTACTCCTAGGTCTGGGTTTAGCTTGATTATCTCTTTTTGGCGTAGGTGTTCTACTTCTAGGTTTAGATTCATTTCGTACTCTTGGAGAAGTATATGTTTGTCTAGATAAGTTTCTAGTTCCCATTAGAGGTTTACTCAAGGGCTTGTAGAATTTATCTAGAGTATGCTTTTCGATTATAGGTACTTTGACCTTGTTAATAAGAACATGTTTTGGTCCTTCACCTAAAGTTGATTTTTCAGAAAATTCAGGATTTTCACAAAACTCTTCTTCTGGACGCGGTTCCATAGCTCCATCGGCGGTTCCATAGCGATAAGGAACCACCCCATATATTGGAGCACCGCGTACATGTGACTGTTTTTCTGAAAACCTAACTTGTTTTGGTTCACTAGTTGATGCTTCATTAGTGTTATATCATAACCCAAGTTTTTCCTTAGAATGAATTTGTTTTGTTTAACATATCATCAAGAGCATTAGTACCTCTCATGAACTTTTCGAGTCTAATGGAGGTGCTCTTAAGGTTTTCATTTTCTTGCCTAAGGTTTTCACATTTTAAGCATCCTAGGTCTATTTCTTTATTTTTCTCAAGCTTAGTTAATTTCTCTTTTAGCTCACTAATCTCGTTTTCAAGTTTAGTTGTATTTGATTTTAGCACTTTGTTCTTTTCAATAAATTTTAGACTAAGCTTATGCAAGTTATTGTATTGGCCTTCTAATTCACTATCATCTTGAGAAGAACTATTATTGCTATAATACTCGGTTTCTGAAAGTACCTCTTTAGAAGTGTGAGCCATGAGACACTTCTCATCTTTGTTCTAGTTGATTTTAGCACTTTGTTCTTTTCAATAAATTTTAGACTAAGCTTATGCAAGTTATTGTATTGGCCTACTAATTCACTATCATCTTGAGAAGAACTATTATTGCTATAATACCCAGTTTCAAGAAGTACCTCTTTAGAAGTGTGAGCCATGAGACACTTCTCATCTTTGGGGTTGTCATCAACATCTTCACCGCTATCGCTCCATGAACCTCCAACGAACGCCGTGTGGTTCGTCACGTGAAGGCTTAGGACTATCACCAATGAAATGGTTTGGATCACCACATCTAAAGCATTACCTATCACCTTTATCATCTTTGGAAAATCGGTTTTTAGAGAAGGGTTTCTTGTCGTTGTTTGGTTGCCTCACGTATTGACCTCGTCTTTTGAAGAACTTCTTAAAGTCTCTAACCGCCAAAACAAATTCCTCATCATCACTATCCGAGGAACTTTCATGATCACTTTGTGCCTTCTTGGCTTTGAGTGCAAGAGACTTTCTTTCACTCTTAAGTTTCACCATTTCCGAGTCCTTTAAATTATCATCTCATGAACCTTCAAGTTACCAATGAGTTCATCGAGTGATAATTTGGCGAGATCCTTTGATTCTTCAATGCCGTGACTTTAGCTCTCCATTTGGGATGCAACGCCCTAAGAAACTTCCTAACATTGCTCTTGCTAGAAAAACCTTCATCAAGTGCTTTTAGACTAGTAATAATCGTGTTAAATCTAGCAAATGCACTATCTATGGTTTCATCTTCTAAGATGACAAATCGTTCATATTGTTGAACAAGAAGATCGATTTTACTTTCTTTGACTTGGATATTACCTTGGTGGGTTACTAAAAGAGTATTCCAAATGTCTTTAGCGGTTTCACACATAAAAATCCTTTCGTACTCTTTCTTTGGTAAAGCATTATAAATTACCATTTTAGCCTCATTATTTTTAGCAAGTTTTCTTTTAGTATCATCATTAGCTTTATCAAAAGTAACTATCACCTTACTTTTCGAAACTTCATTATATTGAAATGGAAAAAAGTCACCATTGGTAATAACATGCCAAATATCTAAATCTTTTGATTTCACATAAGTCTCAAACCTATTTTTCCAATAAATAAAACTATCGGTTTCAAAAAGAGGCGGTCTTTGCATGGATTGCCCTTCTAGATACTTGTTGGAATCCATAGATCGATTCAAGTTTTAGAATACAATATATTTTAAAAAGTCTTGAGCAACCACGCTCTTATACCAATTGTAGAAACTAGAAGGGGGGGGGGGGGGTTGAATAGTTTCTTAAATTTACTTGTTAAAGTTTGGTTTTTTTAAAATCCTTTTTCAAAAACTTAAGCTTGAGTATTTATGTGAAACCTTCTTATACACAATATGAACAAGGTATAATGCAACTAACTAATAATCACAAGTATAAAAGATAATGAATGTATAATGCAACTAAACTAATAATCACAAGTATAAAGAATAAATAATGTAAAGAGATACGGGAAGGAAAGATCAAACCAAACACCAAGGATTTATAGTGGTTCGGCAACAAAGCTCACTCATCGTTCCTCCTCCACTCCTCGAGTACTCCTTACTCGAGATTTCACTAATCAACAAGCTCCTTAAGGTGAAGAAACCGTACACAATGTAGCTTAACCAATTTCCGACTCTAAGCTAAAAGTAGAGCCCTAATCGTAGCTAGGACCAATCTACACCAATATACTTTGAGGACTAAGTATTAACCCTAATACATACACAATTTCCAAATAGACACAACTACTTGGATCTTCACAACAATGACACAACAATGAATAAATAAGTTTGGATGACACAACACTTCAACAATGATAGTGTTCTTCTCTTTGCACTTTGAGAGGAAAAGATGCGAGGAGAAAGATTTACTTCTAAACAAGTAGTAATCAAACAAATGATCAAGGATTTGAGCGATTTAAGAAGTATGTAAGAATCTTAAAGTTTTTGTGCAAAACAGGTGGATTGAAAGTCTGAGAATGGTCCACTATTTATATGACAAGTGTCCAAAGGCTATATCTGCCCGCGATTCCTTATCGATAAGGAACCGCCATAGGCGCTAAGGAACCGTCGGCGTAAAGTCCGCTCCCTTTTGTCTTTTAGTGGGTTGGATCTAATCAAGGGATTAAAATATCCTGAAAGGATATTCCAAACCAAGATAGAATATGCCATTTTCAAATTTCAAATTTTTAAATAATTAATTTAATAAAACATTTTCTTAAAAAGAAAGTTTAATAATAAAACTTTGTCACACTTAATAAAAAGTGAGTTTTAAGAAAAGATTAAATCCTTGATCACTTAATTAGTATAATTACTTGTTTGTTCATACCTTAAGTGATAATGGTTGAAATTAAAAGTACTTGAACTCAAGAATTCGTTTTTCATTGTTTTCGTAAATACTTGTTTTTACATATTGTCGTAATCAAAACAAAGCGAGACCGAAAAATGCAAGTAACGTTTTAGGTATCATTGCATTAACACATACTTCACAAAGCAAAATACCTAAAAATATCTAAAAATATCTAAAAATTTGGCACCCTTGCGAAATAGAAAAGAAAATCCAAAATTTGCGAAATTTCGCAAAATTTTGAGAAATATCTGCGAATTTTTTTAATTTTTTTTGTAAATTTTAGATATTTCCTTAGTTGTGTAAATTTTGAAAAATTCAGATCTATAAATAACTAAATGCAATCAATGACAATAAAAGGGTTTCTAGCAAAATGGCTTAAGCATTATGCATTCTTGCGACGCCGTGTTTACCTATTATATTTTTCTTTGAAATTATCGGAATTTGCTAGTTATGTAAGTGAAGTTAGTTTATTGAAGCAATCACTTCCATACATCTTTTATGCTCAAAACAGAACAAAATAATATGTTTTAATGTAAGGCTGAGCTTTGGGTCGAACCCGACTTGATCCGAAACATATTGAAACCGATACAACCCTTCAAACTAAAACAAAACTGAAACTGAAATGCTTGGTTCGGTTCGGTCCCAACTCAGGATCAATCGTTTTAAATTCGGGTTAAACTCGAAATCGAATTAAGCTACTGTTCCAAACACCCCTGTTCAAAAAAAAATCCAAACACCCCTATAATACTTGTTGTGGACACAGTGGGCAAATTTAGTAGTAGCAAGTTTAAACATCACAACAAACAAATCCCAAATTCCAAGTCTACAACAAATCCCAAATTCAAATTCAACTAATTTTGTAGCAAATTTAACGAAACATAACAACATACAAATGGGCGAGTCAATAATTCTTCAACATTAAACATTCTTCGTCATTTCTTGTTCTCCTTTTTGCATGCTAACCCGTCTTGAATTTTTTAAAAAAATAACAAACAAATCACAAATCTATAAGATTATAACTATGATGGCAAAATTTGTTACAAATCTACAAAAACATAACTTTAGCAAGCTCGTCATCTTTCATTAAGTCTTCAGACGTATCCATAGTGATGTTTCTACTTGATGTACGAACCCAATCTTGCGTGCACACCAAAGCCTCTACAATGTTTGGTGCTAAACAATTTTTATATGGGTCCAAAACTCGACCGCTCGCGCTAAAGGCGGATTCGGAAGCAACGGTGGATACTTGGATGCACAAGATATCTAAAACAGTAAAAAAGTTAAAAAAATCAGAAAAATATTAAAAAATCAGAAAATAAACCCACTGTTTTTTTCCTATTTTTTATGTTTTTTTTCCAATTTTTTATAACATGGCTATGTTTTTAACTTAAGCTACTTAGAAATTTTTTTAAAAAATCAGAAAAATATAAAAAAATCAGAACAATGAACCTACTGTTTTTTCCTTTTTTTTAGACTTTTCTATTTTTTTATAACACGGCTATGTTTTTAACTTAAACTACTTAAAAAAATTCTAAAAAAATATAAAAAATATAAAAATATATAAAAAATCACAAAAAGTTAATAATGGCTATAAAAAAATAGAAAAAAAGAGAAATTACCTTTTGGCATTTTTGATACGATTGGAAAACGTAGACTAATTAACTTCCACCAATTAAGAATGTCAAACTCTTCGTCATCATCTAGCTCTAGATGCGGTTCTTTAAGATATTTCTTCAACTCATCTTTCCCACTCGAAGATGAGAGAAGACAGACAATATTTGGAAAAAGCGGCTAAAAAAAAGACAACCTAATTAATGAGTCGGGTTATGGGGCCTATTCGGGTTTAACTCGGTTTTCATACCGACCCGGCCCGAAACCAAAAAATGAGACTTTGTTGTCCGAAAACCGAACTGAATTACTCGGTTTTGGGTCATTCGGTTCGATCGGGCCTACTCAGCCCTATTTTAATGTTAGCTAGTTAGTTTTCAAGAACAAAATAAAAAAAAACTACAGAAAATTATAGAAGGCAAGAACCGAATACTGAACTTCAAGCTTAATATGCACTGCTCATCCAAATGTGCTAGTACTCTTTACTATCATGTATTGCATTTAGTTATTAATATTCTTAGAAAGTTTTGAAAAAATATCTAAAATTTGCAAAAAGATTTCAAAAACTTGGCGAAATTTACTCAAAAAATATGCAAAATTTCGCAAGGGAGCCAAAATTTTAGATATTTTTGGGTATTTTTACTTTTGGGTATTTTAACTTTTTGAAGAAAAAATTAGGTATTTTATGAAGTATATTTAAAAATATAGGTATTTTTGTGATTTGATTGATGCTTAGATTGGATTTGATATATCTAAAATACATTTCATCTTGTGAAATATTATTACCTAATAGAGTAATACTTTTGAAAGAGAGAGTTACTATATATATTATAACTTGTCTTAAATGTCATGATAAGATTTCATAGACATAGATTATCTATTTCTGCAAGTAAAATTACAAGTGAAGTCAGGAGAGAGAGAGAGCTAATTGTAATTTTGGGCATAGGCTAAACTTGAACATTTTTTATGGGAAAGTCGATAGTCTGAAATTATGGATAAAACTATTAAAATTTCAATATTAGTATTACACAATTATATCTAAGAGGGTCGATCAATATTTTTTAAGAGGGCCAAATAAAAATTTCCTAAAAATACATTTAGGTTTTATAACTATAATATCAACCTCGAATCTTGGAAGGCCATAGCCCCGGGTTCCCATGGAGGCCCGTTTATGATTTTGGGGTTTTGGTCTTCTTTATATTTATAGCAGGTGATTTTTTTGGTTATGTATTTGACTAGTTGATCAATGTGAAATATGTAGGAGTATATTTTGTTAACATGTGAGTGTAAAATAGAAAAAGTTGGTAATATTGTTAGAAGTTGCTTTGAAACATTGTTAATTTTTCCTTAAATGCAGGAGTAGTAGATTATTTTGTTTAATGTTCATCCAGGATATATGAATACAAGTAATTGCAAAGGGAAAAGTGTATTTTGCAAAATAAAAAATGTAACAAATAAATTCTGACATGGATTGTTTTCGTGGCCGAGACATACGTTGGTGTGTTGCTTTAGTGGAAACTAATGTTAATTGTTTTTTTGATGAAATTGAAATATGACCCTTTCACTTTTAGATTTCATGAATCAGACCTTCGGATGCAACAAGCAAAGAATGGGTAACCCAAAGGCTTAAAGAAACGAGAAACGTCTACCTTGACGGATACAAAAACACATCGAAACAATTATAACTTTTAAAACGTAAGAGTTGAGATCCCCTAGACACAATTTATATTATAGACTAAATGAGACAATCTGGGCCATCCATTTATTTTGCATTCAATGGTCAAGATTACACCACTTTTTACTAATTAAAAATATAAATAGAATTTTAGAAATTAAAAATTCATTTTTTTCTTAAAAAAAACACACAGCTCGCTCAACTGTTCTTCCTTTTTTTCAGTTACAACTCGCGACCACAACCACCTCCTGAGCTCAACCGGCGACCACCACCTCCTTCTTAACTGTTTTTTCCGGCGACCTTAACCACCCCAACAACCTCTATAACCGTTTTTTTCCGGCGACCTTAACCACCACAACTCCCTAATCAAAGATCTCCTTAATCACAGATCTATAAAGCTTAACTTTTTCGGCGACCTTAACAACCACAACAACCTCCATTCCATTTTTTCCGGCGACCTCAACCTCCACAACTACCTTCCCTAATCACAACTACCACAAATATGGTTGATGAGGATGCGATTGATGCAGATTTAAGTATAGTTCAATACGAAGAAGATGAAAACCCTATGACTCAAAATCAAATTGAAGAGTCAAATGTTGAAGCCAATACCATTCAAACTCCAGGTAAATCATATATGATTCATTCAATATACAAAACAAGTGATTCATGATGAATCATATATGATTTATGATGAATCATATATGTTTCATTCAACATACAAACATATATAATTAAGGTTTATTTTTACAGTGAATCATGTATGCTTCATGTTGAATCATATATGTTTCATCATGAAAAATATATGTTTCAGAATGAAACATATATGATTCATCATGAAACATATATGTTTCATTCAATATACTAACAATTGATCCAAAATGAATCATATATGTTTCATTTTGAATCAATTGTTTGTATATTGAATAAATCATGTATGTTTCATCATGAAACATATATGTTTCATTATGAATCATGTATGTTTCATCATGAAACATATATGTTTCATTCAAATATACAAACAATTGATCCAAAATGAATCATATATGATTCTATGATTCTGTTAAAATAGTTATTCTTTAAAAAACTGTAATTGGTAAAAACTTCAAAAACAAGTTAGATGAATCATGTATGTTTCATCATGAATCATATATGTTTCATGATGAAACATGTATGATTCAACATGAAACATACATGATTCACTGTAAAAATAATTTACTAAAACAAAACCTAAATGTTATTGTTTAACAGTTACAAGGAGCACTCCAACTTTGTTCCTAGAAGGCGAGACCCTTGGAGGAACGATATACTGCGAACCATATGTTGAAACGCAGTACCTACCTTTTATGCGGCAAACTTTTGATACAATAGAGCAAGGTGTCGATTTCTAAAACACTTACGCTGAAAAGGCAGGGTTTGAAGCTAAGATGACATGCCAAAAGAAAACAAAAAGTGGTTTGGTGAAATCAAAGTATGTCATGTGTAATCGAGAAGGGAATCCAAAGGAGATAAATATTAACACATTGGATCCTCAACACAATGATAAGCAAGTTAGAAATACAAGGCATAGACTAACGGGTTGCCATGCGAGAATTAAGATTGCTTTGGATGATCGTACCGGAAAGTATGAAGTAGTTACATTCGATCCGAGACACAACCACTGAATGATTCCGAAAGAATTTGAGCATCTTACAAAGAAACAACGAAAGATGACTCAGACGGAAAAAATGTTTGTTATAAAAGCTTCAACAATGAAACTTGGTGGAACAAAGGCACACCACTTGTATTCTAAGATGAAAGGGGGTTCTCAGTATGTTCATGGCACGACTGACGATTTTAAGAACCATATCAGAGACGTTAATGAGGTTATAGGAGAAAGTGATGCACATATGTTGATAGAGAAGATGGAAAATAGGAAGTTGTTTGCGCCAGACTTTACATTTCAGTATAAGGTTGAAAACGGCGTGTTAGTTGCACTTTTTTGGACATATGAAGTTGATAAATGCAACTACAATGAGTTTGGTGATGTAATATCATTTGACGTAACATTCAGAACGAATAAGTAAGTTGTTGAATAAAAACATTTTCTTGTAGAATTCTATATGGTTTACTATATATGTTTCAAGATGAAACATATATGATTCATTATGGATCATGTATGTTTCATCATGAAACATACATGTTTCATGATGAATCATAAATGTTTCATGATGAATCATATATGTTTCATTCTGAAACATATATGATTCATCATGAAACATGTATCTAATGAACCATGTATCTAATCATTCAAATCTGATTATGATTTACTTAATTTGCAGGTACGACATGGTTTTTGTTCCATTCACCGCCATAGATAATCACAGAAAGTCGGTGACAGTTGGCGCAGGATTGTTGTTATGTGAAGACACAGAAGCTTATATATGGCTATTAACTTCATTCTTGACTGCTCACGCAAAGCAACCCGATATGGTTGTAACAGATCAAGATGGGGCAATGAAGCGAGCAATTGAAGCAGTGTTTACGCAGTCTAAACATAGATTATGCATGTGGCACATCATGCAAAAAGTTCCATCAAAGGTGAATTTCATTTACCATAAGTCTGTATTTTTCTTGTAGAATTCTATATGTTTCATCATGAATCATATATGTTTCATGATGAAACATACATGATTCATGATGAAACATACATGATTCATGATGAAACATATATGATTCATGATTCATGATGAACCATGTATCTAATCATTCTCGTTTGATTATTTTTACAGATATGCAAAGAAACATATGAAGAGACAAATTTCAAAGAACGTTTCAACAAACTTGTGTGGAATATGTTCATAGAGCCTAAGGACTTTGAAGAAAGATGGAATAAATTAATCGAAGACTTCAAATTGCAAGACCACAAGTGGATGAAGAAGATGTTTACCCTTCGAGAAATGTGGTTACCGGCATACTTTATTACCTCTCCTTTGTTTGGCTTAATGAGAACCACTTCGAGATCCAAGAGTGAAAATGCATTTTTCAAATGTTTCACGAATCATGGGTCAACATTACTCAATTTCATGATGTGCTATGAAGCTGCCATGGAAAGGCAAAGACACAGGCAAGAGTTTTTAGACTTCAAAACATTTGAAGCAGCTTCAAAACCTTATACAAGGTTAGAGATGGAAACACATGCGGCTAAGATATATACTAGGACAATATTTCTGCTTGTTCAAAAAGAGATAATGGAATCGATTTGGGTTTGTCAAATAGTAGAGCTTAGAACGGAAGAGGGAGTTGAGACGGCTCATGTTAAAGACACGAGGGCAGGGGAGTACCGGACAATTTATACCGAGGAAGGCAAAGAGATGGTTATACAAGAAGAAGATAAGGTTGCTACCTACAAGGTTAGTGAGTGAAATCAATTAAATGTTGTTGCTGTTTCCAAAATAGTATAGGATTTATTCACCATGAAACATATATGATTCATGTTGAATCATACATGTTTCTTGATGAAACATATATGATTCATCATGAAACATGTATGTTTCATCCTGAAACATATATGATTCATGAAGAAACATACATGATTCATTATCAATCATATATGTTTCATGGTTAATGAATCATTAATTGTTGTTACTGTACCAAAATGATGTATGATTCATCATGAATCATACATGTTTCATGATGAATCATACATGTTTCCTGATGAATCATACATGTTTCCTGATGAAACATACATGTTTCCTAATTGTTTTGGTAAATGCCCAAGTATTAATTTTGTTTTTAATGTTTCATAATCAGGTTCTGCGTCATCCAGAAGACGGTTCAGTTAGTTGTACTTGTAGACATTTCACTCGATATGGTTTTTTGTGCCGACACGTATTTTGTGTTTTGTAGAACCGTGATGTTGGAAAGATTCCAGAAAAATACATTCTAAGGCGTTGGAGAAGGGATTTAATACCACTTGGATTGAGAAGAAAGACAAACAGATACGGAGAAAAGAATGAAACCATTGAAAGGTTAACTAACAACGCCAACAACGTGGTGGATGAATGCTTGTTTTGGTTGAGTAAAGATGAAGCAAAGTTGGCAGAATTTGTGCAAACGTTGGAAAAAATTAAGAAGGAAATACAAGTTCAAGTTCCTAAGCCACCTTCCCAGAAAACGAGTGATGTAATCCTAGATTTATATGCAATTAGAAAGTCGGCTGCTGATAAACCGATCATAGGAAATCAAGAAGGGGCTCGAAACAAAGCCGGTCTTAAAGGAGAACGTAAAGCACCACCTAAAGGAGCACGTATAAAAAGTGCAAGAGAAATGGCTATAAAAGCTAAGAAAAAGCAGGCTAGGAAATGTTTATGTTGCAAAAAAGTGACAAATGAACATACCAAGAACACATGTCCATTAAATCCAAAGTATATTGCAAAGTTGGCGCTTATGAAAGCTGCTCAAGAAGAAGCTAGAAACGTTGCTGCTACAGAAGCTGGAAACGTTGCTGCTACAAAAGCTGGAAACGTT
Organism: Glebionis coronaria; assembly: GCA_025667525.1. NCBI lineage: Eukaryota > Viridiplantae > Streptophyta > Magnoliopsida > Asterales > Asteraceae > Glebionis > Glebionis coronaria. The sequence continues at coordinate 25,068,064 of CM046875.1, forward strand.
GCTGCTACAGAACAAACATCAAACACAGCTTGTTGATCATTCTATGTTTTTTCAAGTCATATTTACTATCAATATGTTTTCAATTAACACTTTGTTTTACACTTAGTTTTATACTTTGAATCAACTTTGTTTTGATATTTAGTTCAATTAATACTTGATTATTTCTGCGTTATCATTTTAATTTAAAGTGTTTGGAAGTGTTTGGGGATGAAAGGGATGAATCATATATGTTTCATGATGAATCATATATGTTTCATCATAAAACATATATGTTTCACCATGAATCATATATGTTTCATTATGAAACATATATGATTCATCATGAATCATATATGTTTCATGATGAAACATATATGATTCATCATGAAACATATATGTTTTATGATGAAACATATATGATTCATCATGAAACATATATGTTTTATGATGAAACATATATGATTCATAATGAATCATGATGGATTCATTCAAGAGTGATACATTATAATTGTTAAAAAGAACTTTAAATCTAAAAATTTCAAAAGCAAGTGTGATTATTCATACATGTGTTTTCATGAATCATGTATGATTCATGATAAAACATGTATGATTTATCATCAACCATATAAGATTCATCAAGGCACATCTATCATTCTTTGTACACAGATAAACCTTGTAATTATCAAAGATTTGAACAGATATAAAATACAAACATGTAATTCAAACTACCTTGTACAGACTACATTGTTTAGACTACGTTCAAAATATAATGATTACTAACAATTAGATACATCAGCGGCCCAACAGCTAGATCTACCAAAAGAGACCCATATTAGTGTTTTTTCCTATCCTTCTACCATTCACAATCATAGAATAAAAGTCATTCTTCATTTCCCTTCAATTTTCTTAGCCATATCACCCTCTCCTTTGTCAGCCATATCATCAGCCTTCTCAGCCATATCATTAGCCTTCTCTGGATCACGCTCATGTCTATGGTTGAGCGCATGAACAATGATTGCGATTCTTTCTTCCTTGTCAACCTTTGTTTCAAAATCATAGGCAAGCTTGAACATTTTGGCTCTTTCCTTGTTGAAATTATGAAGAAGAATATTTGTAGCTATCTTGAACCTCATACGCATCAACAAAGTTCTTTGCATAGCAGATTCTTCGCAAAGACCAACATCCCAGCTCCTCTTACTGTCACCGGTGTAGTTCTCCAAATGGATCATAGCAAATACACCACAATCTTCATGATTGTCTTTAGTACTCCATCTCAACTTTGGAACATAGGCTTTCATTTTTGAAACTTTGGAGTGACTTGGATGATCATGCTCCTCTAAATACCTTGCAAAGAACTTTTTCTACAAAACGAGAAAGAGAAAAACACAAAAACATATTAAAAAAAAAGATGCATGTGTAACATATATGTTTCATATATGTTTAATAATGAAACATATATGATTCATGATAAATCATATATGTTTCACTATGAATCATATATGTTTCATTATGAAACATATATGTTTCACCATGAAACATATATGTTTCATAATGAAACATATATGTTTCATAGTGAAACATGTATGATTCATGGTGAAACATATATGATTCATGGTGAAACATATATGTTTCATCATGAAACATATATGATTCATGGTGAAACATATATGTTTCATGGTGAACTTACCAAAATATATATATATAATCCCCCATAATAAACTTACCAAAATATCGCAAGCTCCCTTGTATTTTGCTGAATAGGTAAATCCAGAAGCATTATTAAGAATCAACATCGTAGTTGGCATTTTGAGGTTGAAAACAACCACATAAAAATGATTTGAAGCGCATATAGGAAAAAAAGCCAACTCAACGCGTGAGAGAGACGCGGAAGCTTCATCACCTTCAAACTGATCCAATATTGCTGCCTTAAACAGTTTGTATGATGGTTCCTCACCAAGAACTCTGCTAATCATATCTGATGTCTGTATAAGAAAAAAAAAGCCATAAGAGAAAACATGAAACTAATAGAACCACTCGAAGAATAGTCAAATGACAACTTACAATACAACCAGTAGAAAAATAGTGATATTTCGTCTCTGGAAGTTTGGTATCATGCTCAGCATTAAGAATGGCGACAAAACAGTCTATGACACTAGCATCTATCCAAAACCTTGGTGCCAAAGTTTCCAAATTGACACGTACGGCTGATAGAGGATATCCAGATACAGTTTGAAAAACAATTTCACTACAAAAATAAGAAAATAAATGGTGTTATCCAATAATTTACACAAAAAGTTATGGATGAAACATACATGATCCATGATGAAACATACATGATTCATCATGCATCATGTATGTTTCATCATGGATCATGTATTTTTTCATACACATTTAACAAAAAAAATTCTAAAAAGACATGACAAAGAGAGCTTACTATTTTTCGCCTTGCATAGAAAACAAGCTGTTTCCCATGATAAACTCAACTCTGTTAATCAATGACTCAACATTGATTCTCTTATACTGATAAACAGAAGTTATCGGAGAATCTGGTTGGACCAATTTCTTAATACCCATTGGAGGAGTCTGTTGTGGAGGAGTCTGTTGTGTAGGAGTCCCAGCAGGCTCAGCACCAGGCAGCGGTGGAGCAGTCCCAGCAGGCTCAGCACCAGGCAGCGGTGGAGCAGTCACAGCAGCACCAGGAAGATCCGTAGGCCAAGCCCAATACTCCTCCTGAAACATTGAACCTTTTTTTTAATTAAACAATTCATAATAACATAATGTAAAAAATATGAATAAATAATTAAAAAAAATAAAAAATAAAAAATAAAAAATAAAAGGTTAACAAATTACCTCATGGCCAAAAGATTCGACAGTCACATCAACCACATATGGTCCATACCACCATATGTTCTCATTAATCCACTGAGTATAAGTTTCCACATTTAATTCATCAACACACCCCTCCTTCTCAACAACAACATCCTCAGCATGACACGTCTCCTTACCTCTCTCTCCTTTTTCAGCATCAGCAACATTCTCCGCCTCATCTCTCTTCTCAGCCGGATCACCAGCCGGCTCGTCTCTCTTCTCAGCCGTGTCATCAGCCGGCTTGTCTCTCTTCTCATCGTCTTTCTTATCATCATCTCTCTTCTGATCGTCAAAATCGTCAATATGGGGTGACTTATCTTGCAACCACATAGTATCTTTAAACAATCCAATATATCTGTGGTACAAAGCATCAACTTGTTCATCATTTGGGAAGTCGTTGCTAGCCCTTTTCAAGAGAGCTTCTATCTCAGACTTCTCCTTTGATACTCTTGACAGCTTATCTTCAATAACTTTGCATATACTCTACAAATAAATGTAAAATATACTTAAAGTTAGAATCAAATATGATTCATGAAGAACTTTGCATATATGTTTCATGCTGAAACATATATGTTTCACCATGAATCATATATGTTTCACCATGAATCATATATGTTTCATAGTGAAACATATATGATTCATGGTGAAACATATATGTTTCACCATGAAACATATATGTTTCACCATGAAACATATATGTTTCACCATGAAACATATATGTTTCACCATGAAACATATATGATTCATGGTGAAACATATATGTTTCATGGTGAAACATATATGATTCATGGTGAAACATATATGTTTCACCATGAAACATATATGACTCATGGTGAATCGTATGAACTTTGCATATACTCTACAAATAAATGTAAAATACACTGAAAGTTAGATTCAAAATATGATCAATGGTGAATTATACGCAATATTATAAACATTTAAAAATGTTGATTCATACCTTTTTCTCCTTAGGTGGTAAACCTGAAGCTTTCAACTTCTTTTTAAGATCAGTGGCACCAAAGAAACCCTCAGTTTGCCGTGCCTCATCCGGACTCCATGCTCCACGAAGCTCCAATTTACCAAATACTTGATCTTGAAGCTCAAGTTCTTGCCGCTTATGCATGTCAGCAGAACTCCAGTCCCTGATGGCTGGTCTTGAACGAACAACTGTATTTCGGTCATACTTCGTTGAATCAAGATAAAGGAGCTGCACACAATAGAGAAAAAACATATATGTTTAGTGTTACAAAATGTTAAAATTAGTTAAAAATGTAAAACAAATAAAAGTTAATAAAAAAGATAGGGGACTTACAATTAGAAAATACAAGGGACCTGTGTAATAGCCTAGGAGAGTATCAGGTATTACACCTTCTTGAAGACAACAAGAGTGAACAAAACGGCACCAATCCACCTTAGAAATATCCGTATCTTCATAAATGTGGTTAACCACATTAAGCCTTGGTGCTGCTTTCATGAAGTCCGCGTCACCCATCACAGTTGCGAAAAGTGTCAGGAAGTTGAGTTTAAACATAAAATCAACTTCCGTCGCCTGCATCAACTTGTCACTGATGTCCTTAGCCGTGATTTTTTCTGAGCCTTTGGCGCAAACTGTTGTAGCCATGACTTAACAACAATGTCGTTTGAAGGTCTCTCGGGCGAATCAAACAAGGAAATTCCACCAATAGGAAGTCCTAAGATTTCATGGATTTTCTCGGGCGTGACTAGAAAGCTGCCTGTAGCAAGCTTAAATTTATAAGTCGACTTATTAAAATCTTTCACAGCAACCCTCGCTAAACGATTTGGTAACTGATCAACCTTAAGACCCCACCAGTTAGAAAAACCAATCTCATTCAAAAACTGTTCCATGTCAACAAGAGAAGCATCTTTTATGACATCCAAAAGTGACTTTGGTACAGTTCTAGAAAAAAGAGGCGGAAACTCATTCGAGTACGCAACTTTCTTAGCCTGTTCCTTAGTAAGAGGTTTCTTCTTGTTCACCCTATGCTTCTTAGATGGTGATTCATAAACAACCATGGTAGATTCTGACTCCCGTTTCATATCCACCTTGGGTTTCCTATCAACTTGTTTTTTCACGGCACCCTTTTTTTTCACATCCACATCTTTTTTCGCAACACCCTCTTTTTTCTCAACCTTTGCTTTTTTCACAACGCCCTCTTTTTTCTCAACCTTTCCTTTTTTCACAACACCCTCTTTTTTTCTCAACCTTTGCTTTTTTCGCAACACCCTCTTTGGCAGCTACATTCCCAACACGTTTACTAGGCACTTTCTGACTCGCCTTTGCAACTTCCAATTCTTCTTCATCTGTGTTAACCATCTCATCAGTTTCTTCACTCTCACTCTTCGTCACATAATCACTATCACTTGAGGACGGCTCCTTATTCCCACTCTTTGAAACTACCATATACTCAGCTTCTTCACTCTCACTCACATATGTTTCAGCAGTCTCCTCACTCCCAGGCTCATCACTCCCAGGCTCATCAGATTCCCCACTCCCATCATCACCACCCGCCTCACTACTATTCTTATCCTCTTTAGCCTCTACATCAGGCTCACTACCCTTCTTATCCTCTTTAGCCTCTACATCAGGTTTACTACCCTTCTTATTCTCTTTAGCCTCTACAACAGGTTTACTACCCTTCTTATCGTCTTTACCTTTTCGAGAAAATACAATATTAAGTTTTTGAGCATATGGCGGTTTGTCAGTGTTTAAAGGAGGAGGTAGAGGTGGTTCAGGATCAGCTTGCCTAGTTCGCATAGTGGTTTTAGGGGGCGGGGATGTTTTGACAGCTTTAGGTTTAACAGGCGGTTCAGGATTATCTGTGCTAGGAGCTACAGATTTAGGAAGTACGATTGTTTTACCAGCTCTAAATTTAGGACGCAAGGTTGTAGGAGCTTCAGGTTTAGGAGGCGTACTTTTTATACCAACTTTAGTTGTAGTAACTGCAAAAGATACATGATTCGTCAGGATTCAGAATAAAACACTTGCAGAATACAAATGGCTACCATCATAATCTTAAAAAACAAAAGCTAAAGCTATTTCCCTTTCATGTATGTTTTACCATGAAACATATATGATTCATAGTGAATCATATATGTTTCATCATGAAACATATATGATTCATCATGAATCATATATGTTTCATCGTAAAACATATATAATTCACTATGACAGTTAAGCAATGCAAAGGCCAAATATTAACAAGTCTAACTGAATCAAAAGCCACGAAATCAACTCTCAATCGATCAAAACATATCAGTTAGGTCAAAATGAACACTAAATCATGCAGAATCATGTATGTTTCACCATGAATAAAACACTTGCAGAATACACTTGCAGAATACAAATGGCTACCATATCAGTTAGGTCAAATGAACACTCTTCGCAGAATCAGTTAGGTCAAATGAACACTCTTCGCAGAATCAATCAAAACATATCAGTTAGGTCAAAATGAACACTAAATCATGCAGAATCATGTATGTTTCACCATGAATAAAACACTTGCAGAATACAAAAGCTAAAGCTATTTCCCTTTCATGTATGTTTTACAACATATATGATTCATCATGAATCATATATGTTTCATGATGAAACATATATGATTCACTATGAATCATATATGTTTCATCATGAAACATATATGATTCATAGTGAATCATATATGTTTCATCATGAAACATATATGATTCATTATGAATCATATATGTTTCATGATGAAACATATATGATTCACTATGACAGTTAAACAAATGCAAGGCCAAATATTAACAAGTCTAACTGAATCAAAAGCCAAGAAATCAACTCTCAATCAATCAAAACATATAAGTTAGGTCAAATGAACACTAAACCATGCAGAATCATGTATGTTTCACCATGAAACATACATGATTCGTCAGATTCAAAATAAGTTTCTAGTGATTCCAAGAAATCAACTCTCAATAAATCAAAACATATCAGTTAGGTCAAATGAACACTAAATCATGCAGAATCATGTATGTTTCACCATGAAACATACATGATTCGTCAGATTCAAAATAAAACAATCAAATATAAGCATAATAAGTTACCAAATAAGTGTAAATAAGCATTTCCCTTTAATAAATCAAATATAAGTTACCAGATAAGTGTAATAAGCATAAAACCCAGATAAGCTACCAGATAAGCATAATAAGCATAAATTAAAAGCAAAAAAATAAAAAAAAAAGACCATTACCAGCTTCTCCAGACGGGTTCGATGATGATTTAAGCTTCGCCGCATTAGCAGCAGCATACTCATCTCGTATATCCATATAGATGTAAAAATTAGGGTTAGGGTTACGATTATATGTACAAATGAGACGATTAGAGGATTCCGAATAGATCAGATCTATAACAGAGGTGGTTGGGATGGTGGTTGCGGTGGTTCCGGTGGTGGTTAGGGTGGTTGCGGGTTGGGGAGAGTGTGTGTAAAGAGAGTGTGGGATGGTGGTTGGGGAGTGTGTGTAAAAAAAAAGGAAAGAATAAAAATGGAAAGTATTAAAACGGTTTTATTCAATTTTGGTTAAACAAAAATAAAAAATCTCAACCACTCAAATATATAAAAATGGAGGGCTAGGATTATCCCATTTGGTCTATGATAAAATTGGGGTCTATGGGGAACTTTTTCCTAAAACGTAATAGAGTATTTTTATTCATATCTTTTCTGAACAACAGATATTATTATAAAAACTAGCAAGCCGTTAGAACAAAATTACAAAGTAATCAAATAAGAAGTTTTTAACCAATAATCCTAAGAAAGGAAACAAAACATCTACTACTACACCACATAAAGGATCGAGAAATGATATCATCGAAAACCACTGAACGTCTAGGAGGAGACGCATCAAAGATGATCGATTCCAGAAAGACCAAATATACCATCACGCTACGTATGTCACACCCTCAAACAAAGCTTTAACCTTAGAAGATAACCAAATACGAGAGAACCAATCATTCTACTCGATAAAAGAAGAAACCTCTTCCCAAGTGAGCTCCCACCAACGACAAAGCCTACAGAAAATGTCCTTAGTTAAGCTACACCGAAAAAAGATATGATAGCCATCTTCAGGCACCAGACTACATATTGGACATAAAGGGGAGTCCAAAAGAACACCTCTATTTAGTAGATTACATCTAGTCGGAAGAAGATCAAGACGAGCTCGTCACACAAAAACATTACTCTTTAGTCGCGCTTAGCCTAACGATGAAAATGAATGTCATAGGCATAACATTGAATATCTAATATAAATATAAACTGTCTCGATCTTGATACATTTAAAAAGCCGATCTTGATTCATATTTTATTTACACTTATCATAAAACGAGAAAAAGAAAAAAAAACCCCGAGCGTTCGATGTATTTCACGGGCTCAGCTCGACTAACAAAATTTGAATCAAAACAAACTTAAACTTGTGAAATTAGACACAGGGATCTCGAGCTCTAATAAGCTCGAACTCGGCTCGACCAATCATCGACGGATCTTAGTAGAGACCGGGATGTCCACGACCTTTCTAAAACGTCGAGGTTTTACTTACATGTGCTTAAAAGAAATACAACTTTGACACGCCCGAATTAACTTACACAACACTCGGTCCTTCGATTTAATAAACCTAAGTTCCGTCTATGCGGCCGATCAGGGGCGGATGTATGTATTGGGTATGGGGTGGCGGCGCCCCCCATACCTCGACCAAAAAGACGAGATTACAGTGTAATTTTTCAACATTTTTTTGAATGCCCCCCACTAAAAACGCAAATTGCCCCCCACTCACATATTGAATTTCGACATTTAACACTCTAAAACCTTAAAATCTTCCATTTTAAATTTAAAATACTCGATTTTTAATTCGGATTTTAGTTTTTTTAGCCTTGCTATTGCCAAAATTTTTTTTTGCCCCCCACTACCCAATATCCTGCGTCCGCCACTGCGGCCGATACTAACTAGGCCAATACCTTTCGATGCAAGGTTCATGGTTTATCAAAAGGAAAATAAGACCTACCCTTGTGAAACTCATAAGAAACTACGAGGGTTGAACATGAAAAATGGACAGCTGCCTTGTCTACTTGTCTCCATAATTCCATAAATGGTAAAAAAGTGAAATACTGTTCACCATCACCTCCACTATTCGCCGGAAAAGAAACAGCCTGCCGGAAAAAGGTACATTGTCGGAATAATTTTTAACACATTAAAAACACATATTACGCTACTTACTGTACGGATTCCGCATCATTTCGTCATTTCGAACTGTTTTTTTTTCCAGTTTTATCTAAATTATTGCTATCTTTTTTTTTATATATAAAAACACACACTAAAAACTCGAAATCATACTTTATAGAGTACTAGTTTTTAAAATGAATACTGTTTTCTTCATTATTTTTTTTATATATTTTATCTTTTAACCAAAACATAAATATAAACAGTTTTTTTATTTTACATATTTTTTTATTTTTAAAATTTTTTAACTCTTATAATCGAAATATAAATATAAATAGTATATTTATTTTACATATTTTTTGATTTTTAAATTTTTTAAAATCTTTTAATCAAAACATAAAAATAAACAGTTTGTTTATTTTACATATTTTTTATTTTTAAATTTTTTAAATCTTTTAATCAAAAAATAAATATAAACAGTTTGTTTTTTTTATATATTTTTTTATTTTTAATTTTTTAAGTCTTTTAATCAAAAAATAAATATAAACAGTTTGTTTTTTTATATATTTTTTTATTTTTAGTTTTTTAAAGTCTTTTAATCAAAAAATAAATATAAATAGTTTGTTTGTTTTACATATTTTTTTATTTAAAATTTTTTAAATGTTTTAATCAAAATATAAATATAAACTGTTTGTTTATTTTACATATTTTTTTATTTTTAAATTTTTTAAATCTTTTAATCAAAACATAAATATAAACTGTTTGTTTATTTTACATATTTTTTAAATGTTTTTATCAAAACATAACAGTTTGTTTATTTTACATATTTAAATTTTTTTTTTAAATGTTTTTATCAAAACATAGTTTATTTTACATATTTTTTGATTTTAAATTTTTTTAAATGTTTTTATCAAAACATAATTATAAATAGTTCGTTTATTTTACAGTTTTTTGATTTTTAAATTTTTATAAATCTGTTAATCAAAACATAAACATAACTTTATAATTTTTTAAAATAACTTTATGAAATGTTTTGTTTAATAAACTGATGTTAATCTTCTTTTTTTGTCTACAGTTGTTGATAGCTTGGTGTGGTCTACTATAGGTAATGATTCATATTGGATTTGATTGATTTAAATACAAATTGTTTATATGATTTAACCAATAAATAAACTTCGCAACTAGATTTATTTGTGTTGCTAAATTTGCTAGGATTTGATGATGTGCTTATATTTAATTTATTTTTGGAAGTTTTTAAAAGCTAATTTTATGATTTCTTTGGCAAATAGTACTTTTACTTGCATGTGATGTGATGAATATGGTAATTGAAAGGCCGTGTGATCGATTTATGCTTGTGTGATGATTCAACGACGTAAAACCATGATTCGGACAATTTCGTTGACTTATATCTGTTTACAAACAACATTCATGTTGTTGTATAGACTATAGAAGAGAAATAACAATAAGAGTGTAAATAGTTGAACTGAGCAAAAAAAAACCTCCAAATCATAGTATATTGCTATTTAGTAACATTGGCCCATATTCTGAAGTTAATAGTTAATTATAGTTAATTCGTCTCTTTTTTATACTTTAGAAGCTGTTTGTTGTAAAAACTCATTTTTCTTTATGGCTAGCTAAAAATGTAGTAATGATTAGCTTTGTGTTTTCAACAGATTTGGTCTTCATTAGCCTGTTTTTGAAGTATCACACCACCTGCAGGTATATTCATCCTTTAAGTTCTTTGTTCTTCCACAAATCAATGAGTAGTGGCGTTAATTAACAGGGTTGGTTTGAATCGTGTTAAAATATAGGGCAAATAGCATAAAAAGGTACTCATCTTATGTTAAAATTCAATTAAAGGTACTCAACTTTTTTTTTCTCGATTTAAGGTACCAATCTTTTTTCTTGTTGCAATGTTGGGACAATAACAAACTTAAAGGTTATATATTAACGACCGTTTACTTTATTATTACATCGTTAGTCCTTTACACTAATAACACTTTATAATAAACTTAAAATTTGTTTTTTTTACAGTTTTAGATCGTTTTTCACCTTTTTCGTCTAATTTTTACCCTTTTCGTTTGTTTTTAATCAAACGAAAAAAACGGACTAAGACGATTAAAAACCGAGTGAAAACGGTAAAAATCAAACGAAAAAGATAGAAAACGGTCTAAAACTGTAAAAAACGAATTTTGAGGTTATTATAAAGCGTCGTTAATATAAAGGACTAACGATGCAATAATAAAGTAAACGGTCGTTAATATATAACCTTTAAATTTGTTATTGTCCCAACATTGCTACAAGAAAAAAGATCGGTACCTTAAATTGAGAAAAAAAAAGTTGAGTACCTTTAATTGAATTTTAACATAAGATGAGTACCTTTTTATGCTATTTGCCCTAAAATATATTAGGCTAGGCGCAACGCCTCGGAAAGTTGTCGATCGCCGGTCGGTCGCGACCGAATCGCCGCGTTGCGGCGATTCGGTCGCCGGTGTAAAACTTGCGCAATTCGACCCTAACCGCGACCCTTTCAAAAGTGGTGTAAAATTTGACCGTTGGAAAATATAACCGTTTGATTTAAAAAAAAAAAAAAAAAATTTCAAATTTTTTTTAAAACCTATATAAATCAATACATTCTTTCACATTTCACACACAAATTTCAACACACATTAAAAATGTCTAGCAAGAGAACTCCCCAAAACAAAACCCCAAAATCCCGAGTTCGTCAAGAATCTGTTCCACATGTGACACCGGACTCGAATTTTCGATTATCCGGTGTGTCTCCACAATTCCGGTTTAGACCCACCGGTTTTGAATATCAATCACACCAACAACCTAACTATTCAAACCGTCCTTTTTATCCCCCACAACGTGATAACCAACAACCTAACTACGAATCGCCTTCGGGTGTGTATCGGCCTACTATGGATTCTTCCACTACTTCCTATCCAAACCAACAGTATTCTCCGATTAATCGTTTTGAGGTTGATGCACAATTTGAGAATATGATATACAACCAAGACAACTATGTGGGTGACGGGCCTAGCCAAGATCAATCTATGGGTCAAGGTTCGGGACACGGGTCTTTTCATGGTGCATACAACCTTGAAGACGATGTGGAAGAAATATCCCCAATCAAACCTAAGAAGCCCTCAAGACGTGCTACGAAAAAGAAACAGATTGATACAACTGAGCCACCAAAAGAATGGACAAGTGAGGAGGAGTGTGCGTTATGCAGAGGTTGGTGTTATATTTCTGAGAATTGCATCCAAGGAAACAGTCAAAAATCTAAGGGCTTTTGGCAAGATGTATTGAAGTACTATGAAACCGAGACGGGTTCTACAAGAGGGTATGACGCGATTGTGAGCAAATGGAAAAACAGGTTGCGTCCTAGTGTTGGTGCATTTTGTGGTATTATGAATAACGTTGAGCGTACTCATGATAGTGGTGCAAATGATCTCACTGATTTCCAAAAAGCTTGTGCTGAATACAAAGTGACTTACAATAAAGAGTTTCAATACCGGGAGGCGTGGAAGGTGCTCAAAGATCACCCGAGTTGGTTAGAGGTTGAAATGCCACGGTTTACAAAGAAAAAAGCCAAGACTTCTGAAACCACTTCTGGTTCTGGACACGCTAGTTACATGGATGTGCACGCTGATTCTGAAGAAGAGAAACAAGAAAATCGACCAATGGGTCGTGATCGTGCTAAAAAGAAGTCATCAACCTCTTCGTCAACTGGGAAGTCTTCATTTGTTGAAGCTGTAAGCTCCAAATGGGAGAAGATGAAAGACATTGGATGGGGAAAGAAGAAGCAACAACAAGATTCCTAGTTTGACTTGAAGCAACGGGAGTTGGCTTTGCAGGAGAAAACCGCGGAAATCAAAAGAGAAAAGCTCGAGTTACAACGTCGGGCTATCGAGCTTGCTGAAGCAAAGAAACGAGATAAAGACTTGATGTTCTACAACTCGGAAATCGACCCCAACTTGCCGATAGCCAAACAGCAAGCACAACAAGAAATGAAGGACAAAATCAAGGAACGTTATAATTTAAATTACTAGGATTATTGTAATGTTTTTTAATTTCGAATAATTGTGTAATTTTTTTTTTTAAATAAATGTAATGTTTTTTATTAAATTTATTGTGTTTAAAAAAAAAAATTTTTTTTTTTTTTTTTTTTTGCAACTAGGTCGCACTAGGTCGCCGGGTTGTGGCAAATAGGTCGCACTAGGTCGCCGACCGAAAAAACTAGGTCGCGACCTATTAGCGTTGTGCCTAGCCTTATAGGATATCATCGGGTTGATCACCCATTGATTAACCCAAAAAGAAAAACTTTATAAGGTCGAGTTGGGACCATATTCTGCAATTAATTAGGTTTGAAATGCTTGTAAGATCATTCTTATCGCAATGCTTGTAAGATTATTGATATTGCTTTAGTTCTCACTGTTTGCGACAGTTCTTTCTGAATAGGTAATTTCCAAAACAGAGATGTTACTTAATTGGGGTTGAAATGCTTGTAAGATGTTACTTTTAAAACAAAGATGTACTTAATTGGGTTTGAAATGCTTGTAAGATCATTGTTTGCATTGGTTCTCGTCGTTTGGGAGAGTTCTTTATGAATATGTAACTTCCAAAACAGATATGTTACTTGCTATTTCCTTGAGTGTTAAAAAAAACTCTACTCCGTGATATTTTTTAGACTAGTCTTATGATTTGGTAATGAGAGTGTTCTTTTGTTTTGATTTGGTATTACTGCTTGAATATGATGATATGCAGCGTATCATGGAAGGTGAAGACAACGAGAGAGTATTCTATGGTCCATATATTCACCGAGGTCTACGTGATAACTACGAAAGGAACCATGAGATAGGTGTGCTTAAGGAAATTGATGGAAGGAGAAAGTGGAACCAACCGTATAAGCTGAAGGAGTATAACAAGGAATTGGCAAAGAAGCTATATGATGAGCTAGAGGAAGAGAAAGTGCTGTTACTCAACAAAGAACGAATGTTGCAATTGAATGCAAATGGGGATCGGTCTTCTAATGACAATGAAAGAAAGGGAGAACTCGCGAAGCATGCTTTAAAAGAGTTTGCGCTTCACATCCTCAAAAAAGCGAAGAGTAGGATCAGGTGGAAGAAGTAAGTGAATCTTTATAAAGACCATCTCAATGATACTAAGTGATATTTGAATGATAGAATGCTATGCATATGGAATATGTTTTCAGTACTGTCTAAAATTTGGAATGATATAATGTTTTGATATGGTATAACTTTGGATCACCTATCCTGTGTTAAATATGGGTGGGTTATATTCAAGTGCAATTCTGATTGTGTTATATACATTACATACATACAGTGGCTAAAACATTGAGCCAAACCGACGTGTCACCACAAATGGCTTGAGCCATTTCCAAGTTACCACACCCGAGCCATTCCTTTGGCTTGGTATGAAACAGAGAAATGGTTTTAGTTGGTATAATAAGTCTCAACAAATAGGAAATGGTTTTAGCCAGGGGATATGTTGATGTGTGACTTTGTGATGTATGAAATGATGATGTTATGGAAATGTGAAATTTTGGCTCGAGCCTTCACATCACGCCTAGGCTCTTAGCAATTTATTATTTTAAGGGGTGTATAACTCTCAACTTTACTACTTTCTACTCTTTAGCTGAATGCTACTATTTGGAATGGATTATTTGCTTCTTTATATAGAGTATACAAAATCTATTATTGCATGTGTCATTCCATTCAGTTTTCACTCGATCTTATTAAAAATCTCTTTTTCTTTCAACCTTAGATGTAGATCGTTGTTTCTGTTACATAGGTTTTCGGCTAGATATTGCGAAATTTGAATATAGTTTAGGGAATGTATATGAAGTGCATTTTAAATTTATTTTGGACGTTATGCCTAGCTGGTATGGCGTTGGCCGGCGTTATTACACCGTGGTTCGGCGTTTGGTGGGTTTCATAAAAAGGTATTTTAAGGCCTTATGGTTTGTATTTGGTATTCGGTTTAATAGAGGTTGCTAAGGTGAATTGGTTGGTGTTGCGTGTAGAGGCATGAAGAAGGAGTTAGAGTGGAGACACAAAATTTTTATTTTTATTTTTAGATTTAAGTTCTTTTGGATACCAAAGTTTTCTAGGATACAAGGGGACTCATCCCCACCATCCATCTCCATCTCATTCAAGGGCTGAGATTAAATCCTCAATTTACACAACTTTCTCCTTTCTTTCTCATAAAAACACACACCCCGTTCTTTCACTTCTCTCTCTGCCCCGATCTACTTTCTCTCTCTAAAATTTGAAGCGAACAATCACAACATCATCATGAATCCATCACAATCGATTAACTAGATCGATTACTTAACACGAATTCATATCAGGTTTGTATTCTTATAATCTATGCTTATTTTTTTTAGCTTATTTGATTTTGAATAAGCTTATTAATTTATTTTCATTAGCTTTTTTGAACGAAATATGCCAATTGATAGTTTTTATTTTGATCGAATTATTCCGATTGATTGTTCTTATTTTGATCAATTTATTCTATTTAGCTTTTAATTAGGTGATTTATGTGAATAAGCTTATTTGTTTGAATAAGATTTTTAATTAGATGAGAGTTATAAATAATCTTGAGAATTAGATAGGAGTTATGTGAATAAGCTTACAAATTACACGAGAGTTATGAATAAGCTAGCTTATTAGCTTATGTTGACAAATCGTGAGGTATTTTATGTAAGTTGGATTAAGTTTGCTGATGTAGGCTGCAATAAGCTTGATATATCATGTATGATATATATATATCATATATGATATATCATCACTTTTCATATATGATAGATATATCATATATGATAACTGATGATATATCATATATGATATAACTATCATATATGATATATCAAATAAACCATAGGAAAAAACAGATTCTGTATGAGTATTTTTTAGAAAATCAATATAAACTCTTGAAACTTGTCTTCTATCATATATATGAGTAATTTATTTTGGTGTTAAAATGTTGCATAATATGTTCTTTTTATCTTTTATAAATGCAGTCAGACGGAGATGGTGCGATTGGCAGCTTTGGAGCAAAGCAGAGAGGGATGTTGATTATAACAAGAGGATGTGCATGGATATGTTTTAAGGATCAAGACGGAGTAGGCGTTGTTCATGAATTCATCATTTGATAATCTGTTTTTTTGCATTTTTTTGATTTTGTATAAATTGTTATCATATATGATATCAGAGGTATATCATATATGATTTTACATTAGGTTACGTTCGGTTTGAATTATCATATATGATTCTGTTCAAAAGTACATTTTTATGTTATGAACAAGTGTTTGATTATTAATTGTGCATACTCTTTGTTGTAATCATGAATTCATCAGATTCTTTATTTAATAAATCCAAGTTTTTCTTGAGTGTCATATATGATAGTGCATGATCATATACTCCGTATGACTTAATTTATAAAAACCATCGTGACATAATACCAAGAAAGTTAAATCATATTAACAAGATGTTGTACGAGATACCAATTGATTACAAAATCGTCCATAAACTTCAAAACTCCATTAGGAGATTACAAGAAAAAACAAACAATAAACGTAAAAGAAAAATTCACGAGCTTATTCATTAAGCTTCTTGGTCTTTTGGATGCTTGTAATGTTCAACACGCCTTGTAAACAACCTTCTCTACACAAAAAAGAAGATTTAATTCAATTTTCAAGCACATAATCATATATGATATATTTGATCATATAATGATATTTAGCTTATATCATATATGATATAGCATATCATATATGATACTTCATTAGCAAGTCATACTAAATATGTTCAGCCAGATTAATCCATTAAAAAAAGAGTTAATTCAATTTTCAACCACATTATCATATATGATATATCTCATCATATATGATATTTTAGCTTATATCATATATGATATAGTATATCATATATGATACTTCACAAACAGGTTACACTAAATATGTTCAGCGAGATTAAGCTAAAAAACCTTATAATTCATGAAAATAAGCTAATAAGTTAGCTTATAATTCATCATAATAAAGGTGATGATTATCAATAAGCTTATTCACATTAAGCATCAAGTTACCTTATCATTTGACATGTTAAATTCATGTAACTTATCAAATAAGCTATAAAAAATAAGATGAGTTATAAGCTTCTTCACATCGAATAAGCTAAAAAAGATGAATCAAAACAGATCGAATGAACTTTACCTTATTTATGAAGAGGATGATCGATTTGTGACGGTGATGATCGAAGGATTTGATGTTTGTGTTGATAAATTAAGATGTAAATATGTGTGTGTGTGTGTGTGTGTGTGTTTATGTGTGTTTTAGAGAGAAGACGAAGAAGAAATCGATCCCAGAGAGTGGTAGGTGGTGTTAGGTGGGAGGGGTAAAATGACGAAACTACCCCTCCGCTTTTTTTTTTTTTTTTTTTAATATGGGTTGTTGGATAAGATGAGATGGACGGTCCAGATTTGTCCCCTTGTATCCAAAGGATACAAGGTATCTTAAATAACCGGACTCTTATTTTTAATGAAATTAGATGAAACAAAAGCTGAAAAGCTCAAAAAAAAAAAGTAAGTGACCAAAAAATGTGAAACCAGGGCTCGAACCTGCGTCTCCACGATCACAAACAACAAACACACCGCATTGCCGTTGGGTCTTTTTCTTAAAAATTCAGGGTGTAGATTAATTTATTATGTTTATCTTTTCCTTTATTCAAATAAGCTGAACTTGCTTATTAGCCCGTTTTGGCTTATTCCAACAGGCACAACTTGCGTTTTTCGTTTCAACCTCACTTTTTATTCGTATTAAACTAGTCCTAGCAACTTGGTATCATTTAGTTAACGTTTCACTAGCTTTTCGTTACTTTTTATTTTACAATTTGTGCTTATTTTGTCATACTGCTTATTAGAGTTAGCTTATTGTGTTCTTCTTGCTTCCTACGTTTTTTTCAACCTGTTTAAGCCTAGAGTGTTGATTTTCATTTTTCAGCTTGTCTAGTCGAGTATTTTCAATACTCAACTATTTTGTCTTTTGTTAAAACGTCTTTTGTTATTTCGTGCTTATTTCATAATCTTTTTTAAAATTTCGGTTTTCAATAGTTTAAGAATTATAAAAAACTAGGCCCTGTTTAATTGTTGACAATTTTTTCATTTTTCCAGAAAATTTTTCATTTGAAAACTAAAAAACAGAAAAGCTGTTTAGTAGCATCATTTTCCGAAAATTTTCTAAAATTTCAAAATTTTCATTTTCCAAATTTATATAAAAAATTGGAAAACCCCATATTACCCTTTTCTAAATTTTCAACTCTTTTATAGAAAAAGAAAACTCCCCTCTTTTCTAGAAATTTGGAAACAGAAAAATATGAAAATTTTTCCACAACTAAACACACCCCTAGTCTCTAAAGATTTATAGCTTTCCTAGTTGTGTTTTTAACACTTTAAGTTTTTACGTGTCGCGTAGTTTTTAAAACTTTTATATCTAGTCGTTTTGGTTGAAAATTCTTAGTTTTAAAGTTGTTTAGATTGTCGTTTTTTAGTTTACTTGTGTTTTTACATTTTTGGTTCTCAAAATTTTTAATTTTACATAATTTTCTCGATTTTTGTGATTTTTACTATTTCAATATTTTACGTTTGTAATTTTCCATCTCCGTTTTTACCTTTCTCTCATATCTTTCATCTTTGATTATAAATCCGATTTCGTTCTTAAAATTCCAATTTTGAACTCTTCATCAAACAACCATCCCGAGGTTTATTTTAACAGATTCATTTTCGTATTAATTTACGTTACGTTTATCGAAAAATTTTGTATACACCTATATCCACCAACCAACTTGAAGAACAATATTTTATTTTAGAGTTTTTTTAGTGTTTTTCCCAACGTTTTTAAGTTTTAGTCATTATTTTTACGCTTTTGTCAGTATTTTGACGTTTTCGTCATTTTGTTTATGTTTTAGTCAGTATCTTTACGTTTTTGTCAGTTTTTACGTTTTCTTCCGTTTATTTACGTTTTTTTCAGTATCTTTATGATTTTGTCATTATTTTAACGTTTTTGTCGTTTTTACGCTTTTATCAGTATGCTTACGTTTTTCTCTGTATTTTTACGTTTTCGTCGGTATTTTTACACTTTCATAAGTACTTTTACGTTTTGTTTAGTGTTTTTACGAAGACGTGAATATATTGACCAAAACGAAAAAATACCGACGAAAAAGTAAAAAAAAAATCGAACAAAAACGTAATAAATCAAACAAAAAGGTAAAAACTGACAAAAAACATAAAGATAGAGACGAAAACGCAAAAATATTGACAAAAGATAAAAATACTGATGAAAATGTAAAATAATTAACAAAAAGTTAAAATACTGCCGAAAACGCAATAAATCAAACAAAAACGTACAAACTGACAAAAACGTAAAAATACTGATGAAAACGTAAAAGGCTGACAAAGATAAATATACCAAAGTAAAACGTAATAAATCGAACGAAACGTAAAATAGACAAAAACGTAAAATTCTGAGGAAAACGTATATAAGCTGACAAAAGATAGAAATACTGGCGGAAACGTAAAAATGAGACAAAAGCGTATAAAACTGACGAAAATGTAAAAATATATTTGGAGACAAATTTTTTGTTTTATGTTGAATCTTAGTCGTTTGAATATTTTTTTACTTGTTTGTCGAAGTTAAATATTACTTTTTAAAATTTTTATTTTCTCATTTTTTTCTTTTTTATTTATATTAAATTACTTTAGTTTTTGTTATTTTCACGTGTTAATCTTTTTTTAGTTGTTTTATTATTTATATGGCTAGTTTGTGATAAATATTTTCGTGTTTTGAAAATATTTTTATAATATTAATAAAAAATATAAAGAATGAAGATAGGAAAAAAGAACACTTGAGCATGTTTCATATTTTTGCAAAATGAAAAACACAAACACATGTTTCTCTAACTAAACTCAGTTTTTAAATTTTTAAGTGTTTTGTGAAAATGTAAATCCCTTCTTTTTTTTTTCTACAAAATAAAAAACAAAAAATGAAGAAAAATGTTTCCAACTAAACGCACAGTGTTTTTTTTGCCAATAGACATACATATATTCTCAAGTGTTATGTTTAGATGTTTGTTATTTTGTTTTTGTGACTTTTCGAATGTAATTTGTATTTTTAAGTATTGTAATTCGAATTTTAATTATGAATGAAATGAATTGTTGTTTAATGAAATAAATATCAGTTTAGGAGGTTTTATGATAATTAAAAAGTGGATGGTGTTAGTTGATGTTATAATTAGATGAGTGATATTGGCATTATGCTGATGTGACGCTGATGTGATAGTATTTTTTTCGATGTTATAGTATTACGACATCTAAAATTCTAATGAGACAACCATACTTGGTAAATTAATTTCTAATGTAGAGGTTTATTGTTTATTGTGTGAGGACATGAATTAACATTCATTCACTTCCAAATTAGTCACATTACGAAGTTGTACATGAAAAAACACATTGTAATATCAACCTAGAATGTCTTTCAAATAATCTTTTTTTTAGACAACGATTTTATTAGACAAAGCTAGCAAGGAGCTAGGAAAATACAATAATGAGATAAGGATTCTTGAGCCATTCGTTCCAAGTGAACGAGGCAGTACATCTCGACCTACACCAATTACAAGAACTAGAAACAATGTCATCAAACAAAACCGCATTAGAGGGAATACTACTATCAAAAAGCGTCTTATTACGGAACGACCATAAAACCCACCACATGACGTATAACACAACTTTGAACAACGTTTTGAGCTTAATCGAGAACCGAAGAGAGACCAACCAATTCAACCGGTCGTCCTATGATTTGAAATCTAGATATACTACATCCCACCACCGAGCAATCTTCTTATAAATTTGGCAGGCCTAGTTACAATGACAGAATAAATGAGTGGCTGTTTCGGCCCCGTTGTCACACATAGGACACGACATCGTGTCAATATCAAGGCCACGACGGGAAACATTGAACCTGGTAGGCAAGGCGTTCATCTTTATTTTCCAGGCAAGAATGTTGATTTTAATAGGAATGTACTTGACGCACCTCCTCGTAGACGTCGCATTCGGCGCACGCTGGTCATCAATCTTCTTCCTGATTGATGCCACGGAATATTAACCGTGATTAAGCGACCAAATATACCTATCGGTATGAGGAACAAGAGTAACACTACCCAAAACCTCAGACATAGCATTGAATTGAGATTCTTCAACTCCACCCCGTACCTTGCGACACAACAAAAACTCCAAGCTGAAAGCCTTTAATTTAGAACGAAGAGATATATTTTTACACGTTTCTAAAGCAAAAATCCGAGGGAAAGTGTCTTTAAGAATACCTACATCGCTCCATTTATCCTTCCAAAAACGAATGATATTACCGTCTCCTACCTTCAGCTTTAGGAAGTCGAAAAAATCTATACCCTTTTCTTTGAGGAAGTTGAGCCCGTTCACAATGCTCAACCAACATGAGCGACGACCATTGGGTAAGACTCTTCCGATGCAACCATCCTCCCGATGAATTTCCTTCACAACTCTCGTCCAAAGCATATTTTTATTGGAAAAAAATCTCCACACCCATTTTAACATGAGCCCATGATTCTATGCATAGAGACTAGCCACCCCAAGACCCCCTTTATCTTTAGCAGATGTAGAAGCTAGAAGGGGGGTTGAATAGTTTCTAGTTAAGTTTTCAAAACTTTTCGTTAAACCCACTGTCCGGGGTTCAATAAACATACCCGCGGTTCTTATCACTGAAGAACCACGTGTCCCTTTAAAGAACCGCCGACAGTAGATGAAACCATTTGATACATGTTAAACTTTAACAATCTTTTGTATCAAATTCCTTATCTGAAGGTTTATTAGTATCATAACAATTATATAAAACCCTAAATGAGATCAAAGAACATATAGCGGAATCGATTTAACAAGATCATAATTAATAACACAATTATAATTAATCGAACTAGGGTTACATACCTTTACACTAAAGCAATTCCACAAGACAAAGAACGAATCACCAATTCAGGTTTATACCGTATATACCAAGATATAGTATAAAGTAAGACTATATTACGATCTTGTACACACGTAATACAACGAGCTAACCGTGATTTTAGCACGTGAAAACCGAGCTACAACGCTTGTAATTAATCTACCCAACAACCCTAGAGAGGGGCTAGGACTAGATTACGTATACAATCGATCAACCAAGAAAAACCAACTGAAACCCTTCCGTGGAGACACCTTGCGATCGACCCAAAAGAAAGAGAAGGGAAAAGATTTATATTGTGTTGATTACGAGGGATTAGGAGGTGTATTTATAGGCCTAAACACCTTATAGCCCAAGATAAATAAAAGACAACTTTTGCCCCCCCCTGGAGCCCATAACCGACCGACTAGAACACCCCTTAGGGGTGTTCCGGAATCTTTCAAGCTTCTTTTTTAATATATACATACTATATAGTTATTTAATATTCGTTAATACTTAACTATTAATAAATTAACGATCGTTAAAGTTATATATTTACTTGATCGGTTAAATTAGTAAATACATAAATATATTTATTAAATAAATTAATAAATACGATAAATATGTTTATTGATTAAATTAACTCATTACGTCTTCTGTGCAAACCCGTAATCTCGAGTTCGATCCTATCACACAACTATTAAATATAAGTCCATAAACTTTCAGCTCCCACTTGGACATATTTCAAATATCGTGATTACATTGACTAGCGTCTAGTTACACTTAGCAATGTCTCTAGTACAACTCGAGTAAAGTCTCCTGGACAAAACCTTTTAACGATTTTGCATCGTTATTGTTAATGCAATGATACCTAAAAACATTACTTGCATTTTTCGGTCTCACTTTGTTTTGATTACGACAATATGTAAAAATAAGCATTTATAAAAACAACGAAAAACGAATTCTTGAGTTCAAGTATTTTTTTCATTTCAACCGTTATGACTTAAGGTAAAAACAAACAAGTACTCATCCTAATTAAGTGATCAAGGATTTAATCTTTTCTTAAAACTCATTTTTTATTAAGTGTGACGAGTTTTTTTTTATTAAACATTCTTTTTAAGAAAATGTATTATTAAATTAATTATTTGAAAATTTGAAATTTGAAAATGGCATATTCTATCTTGGTTAGGAATATCCTTTCAGGATATTTTAATCCCCAAATTCGATCCAATCCACTAAAAGACAAAAGGAAGCGGAGTCTATGCAGGCGGTTCCTTAGCTCCTATAGCGGCTCCTTATCGATAAGGAACCGCGGGCTCCAATAAGGAACCGCGGGCAGATATAGACGTTGGATGTTTGTCTTATAAATAGTGGACCATTCTCATACTTTCAATTCACCTCTTTTGCACATACATTTCCAGATTCTTTCATACTTCTCAAATCACTCAAATCCTTGATCATTTGTTTGATTACTACTTGTTTAGAAGTGAATCTTTCTCCTCTCATCTTTTCCTCTCAAAGTGCAAAGAGAAGAACACTATCACCCTTGAAGTGTTGTGTCTACCTTAAAGATCCATTGAAGATCCAAACTTATTTATTCATTGTTGTGTCATTGTTGTGAAGATCTAAATAGTTGTGTCTATTTGGAAGTTGTGTATGTACTAAGGTTAATACTGGATCCTTAAAGTATAATTGGTGTAGATTGGTCCTAGCTAAGATTAGGGCTCGACTTTTAGCTTAGAGTCGGAAATTGGTTAAGCGACGTTGTGTACGGTTTCTCCACCTTAAGGAGATTGTTGATTAGTGAACTCTCGAGTAAGGAGTACTCGAGGAGTGGAGTAGGAACGAGGAGTGAGCTTCGTTGCCGAACCACTATAAATCCTTGGTATTTGGTTTGATCTTTCCTTACCTTATCTCTTTACATCATTATTCTTTATACTTGTGATTATTAGTTTAGTTGCACTATACCTTGTTCATATTATGTATAAGAAGGTTTCACATAATTACTCAAGTCTAAGTTTTTGAAAAGAATTTTTAAAAACCAATCTTTAACAAGTAAACTTAAGAAACTATTCAACCCCCCCTTCTAGTTTCTACAATTGGTATCAGAGCGTGGTTGCTCAAGCCTTTTAAAAATATATCGTATTTTAAAACTTGAATCGAGCTATGGATTCCAACAAGTATCTAGAAGGGCAATCCATGCAAAGACCACCTTTTTTTGAAACTGATAGTTTTATTTATTGGAAAAATAGATTTGAGACTTATGTGAAATCAAAAGATTTAGATCTTTGGCATGTTATTACCAATGGTGATTTTTTGCCTTATCAATATAATGAAGTTTCTAAAAATAAAGAGATAGTAACTTTTGACAAAGCTAATGATGATACTAAAAGGAAACTTGCTAAACATAATGAGGATAAAATGGTGACTTATAATATTTTAACAAAGAAAGAGTACAAAAGGATTTTTATATGTGAAACCGCTAAAGATATTTGGAACACTCTTTTAGTAACCCACCAAGGTAATAGCCAAGTCAAAGAAAGTAAAATCGATCTTCTTGTTCAACAATATGAAAAATTTGTCATCTTAGAAGATGAAACTATTGATAGTGCATTTGCTAGATTTAACACTATTATTACTAGTCTAAAAGCACTTGATGAAGGTTTTTTTAGCAAGAACAATGTTAGGAAGTTTCTTAGGGCGTTGCATCCAAAGTGGAGAGCTAAAGTCACGACAATTGAAGAATCAAAGGATCTCGCCAATTTATCACCTGATGAACTCATTGGTAACTTGAAGGTTCACGAGATGATAATTTTGAAGGACTCGAAAATGGTAAAAACTAAGAGTGAAAGGAAGTCTCTTGCACTTAAGGCCAAGAAGGCGCAAAGTGACCATGAAAGCTCCTCGGATAGTGATGATGAGGAATATGCCATGGCGGTTAGAGACTTTAAGAAGTTCTTCAAAAGACGAGGTCAATACGTGAGGCAACCAAACAACGACAAGAACCCATTCTCCAAAAACCGATTTGTCAAAGATGATAAAGGTGATAGGAAATGCTTTAGATGTGGTGATCCAAATCATTTCATCGGTGATCTTCCTAAGCCTTCACACGACAAGAACCACTTGGCGTTTTTTGGAGGTTCATGGAGCGATAGCGGTGAAGATGTTGATGACAACCCCAAAGATGAGAAGTGTCTCATGGCTCACATTTCTAAAGAGGTACAT
The DNA here is from genome assembly GCA_025667525.1 of Glebionis coronaria. Taxonomy (NCBI): domain Eukaryota; kingdom Viridiplantae; phylum Streptophyta; class Magnoliopsida; order Asterales; family Asteraceae; genus Glebionis; species Glebionis coronaria. Next base: position 25,093,357 of record CM046875.1, read on the forward strand.
TCCAAAACCGAGTATTATAGCAATAATAGTTCTTCTCAAGATGATAGTGAGTTAGAAGGTCATTATAATAACTTGCATAAGCTTAGTCTTAAATTCATTGAAAAGAACAAAATTCTAAAATCAACTAGAACTAAACTTGAAAATGAGATTAGTGAGATAAAAGAGAAATTTGATAAGCTTGAGAAAAATAAATAAGTAGATCTAGGATGCTTAAAATGTGAAAACCTTAGACAAGAAAATGAAAACCTTAAGAGCACCTCCATTAGACTTGAATAGTTCATGAGAGGTACTAATGCTCTTGATGATATGTTAAATAAACAAATTCATTCTAAGGAAAGACTTGGGTTAGGATATAACACTAATGAAGCATCTACTAGTGAACCAAAACAAGTTAGGTTTTTAGAAAAACACTCCCCTATACGCGGTTCTCCAATATATGGGGCGGTTCTTTATTGCTATGGAACCGCGGATGGAGCTAAAGAACCGCAGTCAGAAGAAGATTTTTGTGAAAATCCCGAACTTTCTGAAAAGTCTATTTTAGGTGAAGGACCAAAACATATTCTTATTAACAAGGTCAAAGTACCTATAGTTGAAAAGTCTACTCTAGATAAATTCTACAAGCCCTTAAGTAAACCTCTAATGGGAACTAGAAACTTATCTAGACAAACATCTACTCCTCCAAGAGTACAAAATGAATCTAAACCTAAAAGTAGAACAACTACACCAAAAAGAGATGATCAAGATAAATCACGACCTAGAAGTAAAACTCCAACACCTAGGAGGAATAATAATAATTCTAGATCAAGATCAAAAACACCTAGGAGAAACTATGGACAACAAAATGGCCATATGAATTGGAATAATTATTCAACAACAATACTTTTCCCCATGGGGAATGTCTCCTTCATTCATGCATCCCAACCAAATGCAAGGGATGTTTGGAACTAAAATTTTTAGACCCATGAGATATTGGGGACCAAATGTTTGATCTTATGTGTTGTTACCTAGATATGCTTGGGAATCGATTTAGAGCCCGACGAGTGGATTAAGGATAGTGGTTGTTCTAAACGTATGACGGGTAATCGAAGTTTGTTCTCGCACCACAAAGCATATGATAGAAGTAACGTTACATTCGCAACTAATCGACGTGGTAATATCATTGGCAAAGGTATGGTATCTCTTGACTCTATGACTATAGAAAACGTAGAGCACGTAGATAACTTAGGTTTTAACCTTCAAATTTGTGACAATAAGTGTAAGGTCATCTTTTCGGAATATGACAGTGAAATCGTAAAAGATGGAAAAGTCATTGGAAAAGGTGTTAGAAAGCATGGGCTTTATGTCATGAAGGTTAATAGGAAGTCCAAGGACAACTTATGTCTAGCGACTTTAGATGATAGTTATACTCTTTGGCATATGAGATTAGGTCACGCTAATATGCGTTTAATTCAATCTTTACTCTCTAAGGAGTTGGTAAGACATCTCCCTAAGATGAAGTTTGATAGTCACTTTTGTGATGCTTGCAAAATTGGGAAGCAAGTTCACTCAAGTCACAAAGCCAAAAATTTGGTTTCGACCTCTCGGTGCTTAGAGCTCCTACATATGGATCTATTTGGACCTTCCGCCATACGGAGTTATGGAGGTAACCTTTATACCCTAGTTATAGTTGAAAACTACTCTAGATTCACTTGGACTAGATTTTTGGCATCTAAGAATGAAGCTTCCGATCACTTCGAAACCTTTAGTCGAAGAATTCAAAATCAACTAGGATGTTCAATTGTCTCTATTAGGAAGGATCATGGTAGGGAATTTGATAATGAAGTGCAATTCAGTGCCTTTTGTGAAGATCATGGTATTACCCATAACTTCTCGGCTCCTCGCACTCCACAATTAAATGGGGTAGTTGAATAGAAGAATAGAACCATCCAAGAGATGAGTAGGACGATGTTAAATGAGAAATCTTTGACTAAAATTTTTTGGTGCAATGCCGTGGACACATCGACCTACATTCTCAACCGAATTCTTATTTGGCCTTTTCCTGGAATGACCCCCTATGAGATTCTTAAAGGTAAGAATCCCTCATTGAAATACTTTAGGGTGTTTGGAAGCACGTGCTTCATTCTAAACACCAAATATTACCTTACCATGTTTGACCCAAAGTCTTACGAAGGTATCTTATTAGGTTATTCTCAAACTAGCAAAGCCTACATATTCCTCAATAGAACCTCAGGTGTAATTGAAGAATCACTTAACGTGACATTTGATGAAACCCCTCCTTCATCTAAGACACCACCTTGTGTAGATGATGACTTGGATGAAATAGACATAGTTAATGCCAAAGATGTTAGAAATATAGGAGTTGAAGACCTTAGTGTTGAAAAGGAGTAAACATTAAGGAGTCAAAGGATCATGCTCTCGATAACATCATAGGCGAATTAAATCAAAGGACCCTAAGATCTCAAGTCCAAAATCAAAGTAACTTCTTTTGTTTCGTCTCCTTGATTGAACCAAAGAATATTAAAGAAGCTTTGATGGATGAGAGTTGGGTCATCGCTATGCAAGAAGAATTGAATCAATTCATTGCTAATGACGTTTGGGAACTTGTTCCTCCACCTAGAAATTCAACCATCATAGGAACCAAATGGGTATATAGGAATAAGTTAGACGAGAATGGTGTTGTGTCTGGTAACAAGGCTAGACTTGTAGCTCAAGGCTATAATCAACAAGAAGGTATTGATTATGACGAGACATACGCACCCGTAGCAAGATTAAAATGCATTAGAATCCTTTTAGCTTACACTTGTGCCTTAGACTTTAAGATTCAACAAATGGATATAAAGAGTGCATTTCTTAACGGTTTGATCAATGAGGAGGTATATGTGGCTCAACCTCCCGGCTTCATTGATTTTGAGAAACCGGATCATGTTTACAAGCTTAAGAAAGCTCTTTAAAGTCTCAAACAAGCACCCAAAGCTTGGTATGATAGACTTAAAGCGTTTCTTGTAAAACATGAGTATACCATGGGGATGGTAGACATTACACTCTTTACAAAGAAGAAAGGTTCTCACCTCATTATCGTACAAATATATGTTGATGACATTATATTTGGTTCAACTTGTCAATCATTGTGTGATGACTTTTCCAAAATCATGCATGACGAGTTTGAAATGAGTATGATGGGAGAACTTAACTTCTTCTTAGGAATCCAAAAAAACAAATGGACGATGGTATTTTCTTTAATCAATCCAAGTATGTTAAATAAATGCTAAAGAAATTTGGATTAGAAGACTCTAGACCAATGAAGACCCCTATGGCCTCGGATACTAAACTCACCGTGGATGATGATTATGAGTCGGTACACAACACCAAATATAGAGGTATGATTGGTAGTTTGTTGTACCTAACAAAAATTCGATCGGATATCATGTTTAGTGTTTGCCTTTGTGCTCGCTTCCAAGTGGCTCCCAAAACCTCTCACCTTGAAGCGGTTAAGCGTATCTTTCGATACATGAAGGGCACTATATATTGATCCCAAACTTAGATCGATTAGCTTTGTGTTAACGAGGTTAAATCAAGTTAAACACTTAGAGAAACTTTGTTGTATGAACAATCCAAGTGTTATGCGGAATTAACACTTGAATAAAGAACAAGCAAAACAAGTAAAACAAACTTTCACTTTCGATTGATGAAACAAACTTGATTACAATGAAAGTTGAATACTGAATAATAATATGTATATTCTATAAACCCTACGACCTCCTTTTATAACACAAGGAGTCGTGTACAATGGATAACCTATCAACTATTTTAGGAAAAGATAAATATAGAAAATACAATATTTGAGTATATCTTTTCTTCAAATAACAAACGTGTTGACTAAGTTTTCCTATCAGTGCTTCGACTTCTTCTTATCAGCGCTTGGATACTTCTTGTCAATGCTTGATCTGTCAGCGCTTGATTTCTTCCTATCAGCGTCCAAATAACTCTTGTCAGCGTCTAAGTGTCTTGGCTCATTTTATTCCTAACAATCCTCCCCTAAACTTGATATCTATTCTAGTAATCAAGTTTCTGAATAAAAACTAAGTACAAGGAGAATTCTTACAAATACAAATCACTTGTTAATTAGATAATAAATAAACCTAATTAAATCTTTGCCAACATCACTAGTATAATCCATTTCCAGCTGTGTTGACACCATTTGCCTCAAAACTTCCTTTGACATAGGATATTCAGCATCCACAAGAAGATATTCTGAAAATGTTGATACAAAAGTTGGATGATCCTTGCTAGACCCGAATTAGGCTTAATTCGGGTTGGCTGGGCTCCGGCTCTTGCACCAAGTGAATAGTCTTGCTGAGATCATGCACACTAAAGAAACACGCATTAGGCTTACCGTGGGAATGTATCCCATGATTAGACTCCGACGTAAGAGTAAGTAATCGGTTAGGGTTAAGAATCGGATGCGAGGTTTAGAGTATGTAGAATGTAATACCTTTGTGGAACCCTTGGGGGTTCCTTATATAGGCAGTGAAACCCTAATGGGCTTGTTGATCCCAAACTTAGATCGATTTAGCTTGTGTAAACGAGATTAAATCAAGTTAAACACGTAGAGAAACTTTGTTGTGTATAAAACAATTTAAGTATCATGCGGAATTAATACTCAAACAAGAACACACAAACAATTGTAAAACAAACTTTCACTTGATTGATTAGAACAAACTTGCTTACAATGAAAGTGTTAAACGTATGAAAACTTATATGAAACAAAACCTAAAGGTCTTCTTTTATAGACATAAGAAGCCTTATACAAGAGTCTACGTATCAACTATTCTAGGTAAAGATAAATATAGAAAATACATTGTTGATCCTATCTTTACTAGAAACAAAATAGAAACATAATACGCGTAGACCATATCTTTCTATCAGTGCTTGACTTCAACCTATCAACGCTTGACTTCTTCCTGTCAACGCTTGATCTGTCAACGCTTGTTTTCTTCTTATCAACGCTTGCTTTCTTCTTGTCAGCGTTCAAGTGTACTGGCTACATTTTATTCCCAACAATCCTTCCCTAAACTTGATATCTACTCTAGCAATCATGTTTCTGAATAAAATTTAAGAACTAGGAGGAATCTTACAAATCTTATCATATTGGTAATAAACATGCCTAATCAAATCTTTGGCCACGTCATTTGAATAGTCAATCTCCAGCTGTGTTGTCTTCATCTTGTCCAAAACTTCTTTGGACATGGGATACTCAGCATCTACAAGAAGATACTTAGCAAACTTTGTAGATCTCAAATAATACACACCAGCAGCTGAATATAAACGCCATTTAAGTCCACTGATATCATCCTCAAGATCCTTCCAAACAGGATCTTCTTCTTCTGGTGTACACATTCTCTTGAATGTTGACCAAAGCTTTATTCCATTGACTGAAGTAGGTGCTTCAGTCTCATACTTGGCCAGCAGTAACCTCCAAAGGTCTGCCAAGTCTTCCCTATCCATACTTGCAAAGAGAGACATAAGAGTAGTAAATGTGTGTACCTCTTTCCCATATCTTCCAATCATCCAAAACCCACTTGCATCTTCTTCATAGCTAATGATAGGGTTTCTGGCATCAAGAGGTAACACTTGTACCATATCTGAAGCTTCCATGGGTGAGAGCTTAATGCTCCTTCTAAGAACAGCTTCACTGGGAACCACTTTATTTAAATCTTTAGGAAACTCAAGTGGAACTCCCTTCTTCCAAGTCCTTGGAACAATCATTTCCTTTTGAATCTCCATCTCTTCTACAAGTTCTTTTTTCCTTTCATCTGAAAGAAGTCTAAGAGTATTCATTTCCTGCACTCTTGCCCAAATGGGATAAGCCTTGTACTCTAATTCTTCAAAGGATAATCCCTACAATTTCTTGAAGGTCCATCCAGTTCCATGACATCTGAGTAACATGTATTAAAGCTCCCTTCTATCCCTCTTCAGTAGTGAGAAAACATTGCTAGCCTTATGCTTCAGAATTACCTTGCAGTCTCTTTGAACTCTTAGAAGAATCTCCAATCCCCAAATTTGGTCTGAAATTGTCAAATCTGGATTCTCCATAATCCTATTCTCCCAAGCATGGTACATCTGAGCAACTTCTGGCATATCATAGTCTACTTGCAATTTTAACTCTATAAGCTTCTCTCTTGCCAAGTCACCACCATATTCAAGTCTTCCTGGTTGTTCAGTTATCATAACACTTGAATCTGAACTCCCTTCATCACTTTCTTCTTGTTCCTCAGAAGTAACAACAAATGGTGATTCTCCAACCTTCTTCATTTCTTGTTCCACAAGTTGTGCAGCCAACCTTGAATCAAACTCTACTTGTGCTGCATCCTTTGGAACTTCTACTTCTACCATAATTCCTTTACCCTTATCTAATGGATCAATGATGGGTAAAGATGATAATGGTACATGTGAAGACACTTCCTTGATGATAGCTGATGACTGGAATACATCAACCATATCTACAGGCCCGTCAACGCTCAAATTCTGTGTGTCAGCGCCCAACTTACTCTTGTCAGCGCTTGGTGTGTCAGCGTCTAAAGTTTGCTTGTCAACGCTCACCTTACTTGTCTCAGCGCCTCTTGTGAACTGCTCCATCATAGCTGTAAAAGACAAGTTCAAGTTTGTAGGAGTAACCAAAGATGTATCAAAACCTGGTTGCTTCTTCAATTCAGTGAGGGCTTCAGCAACACCCAAAGATTCTCCATCATGTGAGCCTTTGTCACTCACATGGATCTGCTCATCCTCCCCTTTGGAAGATTCCTCCATACCACGCCTAGTGTTAGCATCCTACAAAATGATAATCCTCTCCCTCAATTTCTTGAGTTCAAGGCCTTGTGTACTGACTGTTTGTACCAGGTCTGCATTTTGCTTTTGCAAGCTAATGCAGACAGCCGTTAATTCCATCATTGTGTATGGTTCCAATCTGCCCTCCTCTAGAATGGGTATTTGACCTCCCAAAGTAGAGTCATGGGGCATGGATGAGGTCTTAAAGATGTTAGGACTGGCTTGGCCTGCATCTAAGCTAGCACCAATAGTCCCAGCCTCATCTATAGCACCAACCACACTTGTGGTGGTGGTTCTCTCTGCAACATGGCTAGGACCACTAGAGGAGAACACTCCAGTAGTCCTTGGGCGTTTAATCAACCTATATTCAGGGGGTGTAGAATATGATGTGGATTGGGTGGCAGTTTGAAGGTTAAGGGGTGTTTGGGTCTGTGAAGGAAATGTGTCAACGTTTGGATTACTAGTGTCAACGCCAACATTTAATGTGTCAGCGTTGAAGGATTCTTGGTCAATTTCCATGTGTTGAGGTGAAGGCAAAGGTTCTGGTATTAGGTCAAGTTATGGTTATGGGTCTGGTTGGGGCTGTGCTGCTGCAATAACAACAAGCATAACTTGGGTGAGGGGTAATTCACGGTGAGGGGTAATTCACGGTGAGGGGGTGAGTTCATCTTACTAAAGATAGCTTTCTTTTGCACAGGGATCTCATAAAAATCATCATGATCCCTTATGTAGTACCTTTGTTCATCAAAAACCATTTGTAAAAATCTGGGATAAGCCAAAGTCATCTTATTCCCTTTGTTTTTACACATGCCATCAAAAATTAATTTTGAAAAATTATACTTTTGCCCATTTGTAATGCACACAATTGCACTAGCAATGGACCTGTTAATTTCATTATGTGCAGTACATTTGGGACTCAAACATTGAAGGACGACATGTATGAGGTACATCCAGGCTGTGGGAAATTCTTATTTATGATATTTATTTAAAGTACCCTCATTAGGGAAAGGATACCCCAAAGCCCAAAGTCCTTGTTCTATTTCATTAATGGGGAGAGTGGTTATACCACCTGCATCATTAAGATGCAAAGCCTGGCGAACCAAGGCTTCGATAACCACCCAAGTACGCCCATGAACAATAGCTGTTAATGTAGTCACATTATTAAGCGTTGAGGAACTAACAGTGTTCCAAAACTGTTTAAAATGAGTGACAAGGATGAGAGGAGCATGAGAAAGAGCATACCGTGATGGAGATGCATTCAAATACCCACCATCTGAGTGTATTGTGGAAACAAAGTTTCATCAGCCTCCAAATAAGCAATCATGTTGTGCTGACTCCTGAATCCCAATACCAAGTCACTTGGTTTAAACTTTGGTGCGATTGTTGAAGAAAGCTGTTTGTGAAAGATTGATGAAAGATGAATTATAGGATAAAAAGTGTTAGACAAGAATATGATAGTACCCTGTTTAAAAATAGGAGCCAAATATATAGGAGAGATAGGCACATGTGATTGGTCAAAAATAAGGCAAGTATTTTCAAAATATAATGATGAAAATATTGAAAAGAAAATAAGTTATCTTGTGCATTAATTAAAAGTTATCTACTCTCAAAATTACGGCCCCAAAATTCGTCAAAAATAACAACTGGGTAGGACCCAATGAGTGTCAACGGTCAAAAATAACCCATCAACGCCCAACGACTATATTCTTGTCAACGTTTTCAAAAGCCATGTCAGCGTCGAAATTGGTCACAACAATGCTTGGAAAAATATTTGTCAGCGTCCAAAAATAAAGTAATAAAAATGAAAAAGGACCTTAACAAAGTAATTTAGCCTAGTGAAGATTACCTATAAACTGAAAATTATTATAGGGCGGCAAGCACTGTCCAATTATGCACACTAGCTTATGCAAGATAGACATAACAATCCTCTAGTGTCCCTTGCTAACCAACATTCTTAATAGTTAAGATATCTCATAAAATCCTTTGTAACTTCCAAGTAAACCCCTTATAAATCATTCCAAAGTCTCCCAACAGACCACATCCAATTCTAGGCCAAAAAGGTCTTGGCAGCATGCATAGTATATCAACTTTGCATGCTACAGTGCCTCATGAGATAGAAAACTAACTCATACTCACCTGTGGACACAATCTAGAATTGTGATAAGAGTATTATAAGAATACCCAAAAGTCCTAAAGGTTCCTAAAACCTCCCCTTAAACTGTGATACACAAGTTGCCAAATAATATGCATGTAAATAAAAATTTATGTCAAGATAGGAATATAAATATTCCAACCATCATCCATAAATTGAAACATGCTTTAATGATTCTCCAAGGATCCATAAGCAACTCTGTATCCAATGGTACAATGCTAACAACACCTGCACACTTAGATCAAAAACCACAAAACTAACATGTTGCTGACAACGTCACGATAACACTTATCAACGTTAAGATAACCTTTGTCAGCGTTAGACAAATATAGTGGAAAATCTAACTTCTCAAAAAGACCAATAACAATGCATATCCTGTACATAGTTTTACAATAAGACCCTAAAACACATATTAAGTGAGATTGATCATTCCAATACTTGTAACCAAGTATTGAAACCTTCCAGTATCAAAAGGTTTAGTTAATAAATCAGACATATTTTCTTCTGTTTCAACCCTATCTGTTTGTATTAAACCCTTTTCAAACAATCTCTTATAAAATGATGTCTAATTTCTATATGTTTTGTTTTATAATGATGTACAGGATTTTTAATAATGCATAAAGTACTGTTATTGTCTACAAAAATCTTGGTATGCATGATATTATACCCATAATCTAACAGCTGGTTCTGAATCCATAAGACTTGTCCACAACAAGCAGCTGCAACAACATACTCTGCTTGAGTTGTAGAATTGGCCACCACTGTTTGTTTCTTGCATTGCCAAGAAACTGACATCCACTAGTTGTGGATTTTCTATCAAATTTGTCATCACCATAATCACTGTTTGAATATGCAATAAGCTCCAGTGGTGAATCTTTTGGATACCATAATCCCAAGTCTGGATAACATCTAAGGTATCTAAAGATTCTCTTGACAGCATGAAGATGACATTCATTGGGAGTTACTTGGTGGCGTGCACATGCACACACAACAAACATAATGTCAGGTCTTGAGGCTGTGAGATACATCAATGAACCAATCATTGATCTATAGTGCCTGACATCCACATCTTTTCCATCTCCAACTTTTCCCCAAGGGTGTTCTCTATCCATAGGAGTACTAGCCCTTTTCTCATGTGGAGAAAAGCCAAACTTCTTCAAGATTTCTGCTACATATTTATCTTGAGAGATGAAGATACCATCTTCTTTCTGCTGAACTTATAACCCTAGAAAGAAGTTCATCTCCCCCATTGCAATCATCTTGAACTTGTCTGTCATAAGTTTGGAAAAGTCTTCACTCATCTTTGGGTTTGATGATCCAAAGATGATATCATCCACATAAACCTGAACAAGTAAGACATCCTTACTAGTCTTCTTTGTAAATAAGGTCTGGTCTATGGTGCCCCTTTTGAATCCATTTTCCACCAGATAGGTGGACAATGTGCCATACCATGCTCTTGGGGCCTGATGAAGTCCATACATAGATTTCTTGACTCTATACACGTTGTCTGGATGCTCTGAATCTTCAAAACCAGGAGGCTGCATTACATAAACCTCCTCTACAATTGTGCCATAAAGAAAAGCACTCTTCACATCCATTTGATAGACAGTAAAGCCCATGCAAGAAGCATAGGCTAGAAATATCCTTATAGCCTCAATCCTTGCAACTGGTGCAAAGACCTCCTCATAGTCTATCCCTTCCTCTTGTGTATATCCTTGAGCCACTAAACGTGCCTTGTTTCTGACCATAATGCCTCTTTCATCTTTCTTGTTTCTAAGAACCCATCTTGTCCCAATAGGTCTGACATGTCTGGGACAATCAACCAACTCCCAAACATCCAGTATAGCAAATTGGTGAAGCTCATCCTGCATTGCTTCCACCCAAGTTGGTTCTTTGAGAGCATCAAAAATCTTTTTGGGTTCCTTTTGTGACAGAAAATAGGAAAACAAACATGCTTGAACAAGAGGGGTATCAACCTTCTTGTGTATATTGGCAATAAATCCTCCAAGATTCTGATGAGATCTTCTAGTTTGAACAGGAGACATCACATCACCAATAATTAGAGAAGAGGGGTGATCCTTCATTGTAGAAGTAAGAACTCCTCCCTCAAAAAGTCTGTTGTCTTCAGTCTCATCTTCCATGGTACCAATATCTTCTTCAGACTCTCTTCCATCAATATCTGTATGAACCTCTCCATTACTGCTTGAAGGTTCACCTTGTTCAAAATTGGAAGAGAAAATATGGTCAAAAGAGTTGTCAACGCCTGAATCAAGGTTGTCAGCGTTGGAGCCATCAACGCCTGAAATAGAGTTGTCAACGTTTGAGCCATCAACGCGTGAATTTGTCTTGTCAGCGCCAAGTTTTCCTTTGTCAACGCCTGAAAGACCATGCATGTTGTTAACTAGTGATACTTGGGGACCACCATTTTCCTTTCCAGCAGCAGCAGTAGCAGCAAAAGCATCCGTCCATATGGGAATAGTGACATACTCAAGTATGGGTGATGACTTTTCTGCTTGTGATCCAACCTCTTCATTAACCTGTGTACCTGAAACATCAACAACTGGTTCTTCCACAACACTTGAAGTTACCTTCACAATGTTTGGATTAGTAACAAGCATATAATTCAAAGTCCTAGATAAAGGTTCCAAGTCAAATAACCAATTTGGACCACTTTCAGGATCACTAGGTTTACTTTTTAAAAAACCTAACATGTACTTTTTCAAGTATACGTTTTTCCTTCTTAATGTAAACCCTATATCCTTTACTCTACACTGAATAACCCATGAAGTAGCCTTCATCACCTTTAGCACTAAATTTACCTAAGGCATTACTAGTGTCCAACACAACTACATGACAACCAAAAGGTTTAAGAAAACCAATATTAGGTTTCCTTCCCCAAAGTAACTCATAAGGTGTTTTGTTATGTATCTTGTTGACTAATGCTCTATTCTGAACATAACAAGCTGTATTCACAGCCTCAGCCCAGAAAGCAATGGGAAAGTGAGCATCAGCCAACATAGTCCTGGCTGCTTCTATGAGGGTTCTATTCTTTCTCTCAACAACCCCATTTTGATGTGGGGTTCTGGCTACACTAAAATGTCTCGTAATCCCTTTCTTGGCACAAAAATCATCCAATAGTTTATTTCTAAACTCACCACCATTGTCACTTCTAAGCATCTTAACTTCATTGCCAGTCTTCTTTTCAATTTGGTTAATAAAGTTAATTAAAGTAACAGCAGTGTCACTTTTCAAAGCTAAAAAGAAAGTCCAAGTAAACCTAGAAAAATCATCAATGATGACAAAACAGTAAGATTTACCATTCAAGCTTTCTATATTAGTTGGACCAAACAGGTCCATATGCAGCAAGTGAAGTGGTTTAGAACTAGAGTGCACATGTTTAGACTTAAATGAGACCTTGTGCTGTTTGCCTTTAAGGCATGCAACACAAGAGTGGTCATTGTTGAAAGCCTTTTCAGGCAAACCATCAACCAAGCCAAGTCTCACAAGCCTGTTTATATTTTTAAAGTTAATGTGCCCGAGTCTCCTGTGCCATAGATTACTCTCATCAACTGAAGCCTTAGCATAAAGACATGACAAGTTATTATTTATCCTAATCCCATTAAGATTCATATTATAAATGTCCTTATGCCTAGGTGTCCTATAATCAATGAATTTCTCATATGGTATTTTAAAATCCTTGCTCAACACCAAGCATTCAGTATCAGTGAAAAGAACCTTATTTTTGTTATCACAAACTTGTGATACACTAAAAAGATTATAGTCAAGTTATTTTACCAGAAACACGTTTTCAAAACGCAAGTTGTTGGTGAGAAGAGTTCCTTTGCCTGTGATAGTTCCATATCCGCCTCCAAAGTAAACTTTATCACCATCCTTAATGGGAGTGAATTTTGTGAGATAATCTTCCTTCCTAGTCATGTGCCTAGAGCATCCACTATCCCAATAGCTATAATCATTAACCTTCTTTTGAATGCCCTGCACATAAAGAAAACAAATTAGTTTTCTTTGGGAACCCAAGCCTGAGCAAACTTGGATTCATTTAGTTGTTCAACAAGAACAGACTTAGTCCTCATAACAACCCATTGTTCATCCCTTTTTGGATTAAACACCCAGTTAACCCCAATTGGTTTTGTGATGACCTTTGAAATATAATTAAATCTGTTACAGGTCATAAAAATCCCATCTGAATTAGGGTTTTGATCTTGCTTAGGTCTCCATGTCAAGCTAGAAGAAGCTTTAGACCCCTTTCCCTTTGGTTGCAAATATTTACCATTATTTGGTCTGGCAACGTTTCTGTCAGTGTTTGATTTGGTCTTGTCAACGCTGAAATTACCCTTATCAGCATTGAACCTATGGTTTGCTACAGGAACCCATTGTCTATTAGACCATGTATTGGTCTTTTGAAAAGGTCTTTGTCCATAAGTATTAGACCCTTTTGAAAAGAATGGGGCTGGTCTAACAACTTGTGGACTTTGCTGAACAAAAGTTTTGGGTTTGACAGTGTTTGACTTTTTGTCAGCGTTGACCTTGGAAGCGTTGACACACTTATAAGCTAAATGTGAAAAGCTACCACAAGTATAGCAGGCTTTTCTAGACATAGCTCTAGGTTTAGAAGAAAAGAAACTTGTTCCATTATCACTAATTTGGCTTTTTGGTGACCTAATATTTCTATACATTTCTGCATATTTAATGCTAGGTTTTCTAACAACGTTTGAGCCAAGATTAACAGTCTTGCCAGTGATTGGGTTTGTTACTTTAATAGGGGTAGGCTCATTTGGACTATCACTAAGCATGCCACCCTTGACAAACAAGGTAGGGTTGGCTTTCTTCCATTGGTCCAAATCAGTCAACTTCTGCCTATATTCTTCTACTGGAGTAAAGACTCTTGGTGGAGGAACAAATTCCTCTTCTTGGAGTTCTGGTAAACCAGTCTAAGATAAGTCCTTTCTTTGAACACCATAGAAGTCCCCAGCTGGTGGTGGAACACCAGCATACTCTTTCATCCCAATCCCAGTCATATCCCTAGAATCCCTTTGTTTACTAACACATTCTCCTAGGGTTTGTGAGACTTTATCAAATCTCTGAATTTTAAGATCTACATTATCCTTATTCTTGATAGCCTCATCTAACTTAGCCTGTAATTCAGCATTGACCCTCTCCATGATGTTTCTAATATTAGTACTAGCATTTAAATCATGTTTTAAGATATTGATTTGATCTTTTAGGTCAAGCTCCATTTTCTTATACTCAACTACAGTCTTTTCAGTTTGAGTAAGAGCAAGTTGATAGTTAGACAACTTGCATCTCTCATTACTCACATCTGTTGACAATCTTAGAACCTCTCTGTTAAGTCTTTCAATATTTAAACGAAAACCCTTACTACAAAAAGCATCATCATATACCTCTTTGTCAGATGAAGATGAGGAGTGTGCCATGAGAGCATAGTAAACATGCTCTTCTTCTTCCATCTCAGCAACCAAAGCTTTATTCTCTTCCTCATCCTTAGCCAAATAGCTCCAATCCCATCCAACACCATCAATTTATTGCATTGCAACCATGGCCTTGGGATCCTGAGCCTTAACAATTTGGATTGAGGGTTTTCCAGCATCAGATCTTCTTGGAGATCTGCATTCTCTCATAAAGTGTCCCATACGATGACAATTGTAACACTCAACCTTGGATTTATCAAATCCAGCAGTGTCCTTAGCATTAAAAGTCATCTTCTTCTTGAATCTTCTATTCCATCTGTTTGCTCTTGTACTTGCAAGAGCCACATTCCACTTTATGTCCATCTCCTCCAAATGCTCATCACTAGTTTGCTCAAGGTCTTCATATGTAATCACTAAACCATTGGGCAATGAAGCAATGTATGCACACACAGTATCCAGATCAATACCAGCAGGCTTAACTCTTGGTGAGTCAAATTTGTATGTGTCAGCGTCTGAATGTGAGGCGTTGACAGGATATGATCCAGTGTTGACACAGGTTGATCCAGTAACTGGATGCATGTATGACTCCTTCTGATCAAATTGACCTTCACTATGTGAGAAGAAGGCCATGTTTCCATTTGTAGACTTACTTCCATGATCTAAAAGAGTTTCATTCTCTGTCAGTCTTAGTTTATTGTAAACATCATCAAAAGTAGAACTTTTGTGAGTGTTATTAGCAATTATAGACCTTGCTTCAATTTTCCATGCGTCACCAAGGCTTTTAAGGAAGGTAGAGATGATATCAACATCACCAAGCACTGTTCCCATGAAGGATAGCTTGCTTGTGATGTCCAGAAGTCTGCTTCTCACACTACTTAGCTTCTCATTAGGTTGAGCCTTAAAAACAACATGCTCATGCAAGAGTTGCTTCTTTTTCTCTTGCACAGTATCAACATTACCACCATAGGCAACTTCAAGGGCTGCCCAAAGATCTTTTGCAGACTCATAGCTTCTGTATTTGTGCTGATTTTCTTGTCCCAAAGAGAGTTTCAGAATGCTTAGGGTTTTCATATCAACCCTTCTCTTTGCTATATCCTCAGTTGAGACAGCTCTACCATCATCAGGTTTTTCTTTTCTTTCCTCTTCAGTAGAACCTTGAATAGCTGTTCTTGTAGCAATGGCAGCTGCAATCTTTTGAGCCTTATCGAATGTGTTTCCATATTCAATAATCTCCCATAGAGTGTAGTCATGGATTTGTAGATATTGCTCAAAGTTAGACTTCCACAGCTCAAAATTGTCTGGGTCTAGCATGGGAATCTTGATGTTGTGTTTTGAGGAGGAGGAGGAGTTTGATTCTGGGGTAGACATGATGTTTTTAGGGTTTTGTGAAAATTAGGGTTTTTGGTAATTTAGGGTTCTTGTGTTATTTAGATCAAATTTTCTCAACAAGCTCTGATACCACTTGTTGATCCCAAACTTAGATCGATTTAACTTGTGTAAACGAGATTAAATCAAGTTAAACACGTAGAGAAACTTTGTTGTGTATAAAAAATTTAAGTATTATGCGGAATTAATACTCAAACAAGAACACACAAACAATTGTAAAACAAACTTTCACTTGATTGATTAGAACAAACTTGCTTACAATGAAAGTGTTAAACGTATGAAAACTTATATGAAACAAAACCTAAAGGTCTTCTTTTATAGACATAAGAAGCCTTGTACAAGAGTCTACGTATCAACTATTCTAGCTAAAGATAAATATAGAAAATACATTGTTGATCCTATCTTTACTAGAAACAAACTAGAAACATAATACGCGTAGAGCATATCTTTCTATCAGTGCTTGACTTCAACCTATCAACGCTTGACTTCTTCCTGTCAACGCTTGATCTGTCAACGCTTGTTTTCTTCTTATCAACGCTTGTTTTCTTCTTGTCAGCGTTCAAGTGTACTGGCTACATTTTATTCCCAACAGGGCTAACTGTTTACTTCGGCCCCAAGCATAAGATAATCACCATAATTAGCTTGATTGTTATCTTATAATTATGGTTAGTATATATCCTATACTTGAAGGTAAATCCCAATCCTAATAGGATTGTGATTCTGTCTAACCCTGTCCCGGCTGTACCGGGCCGTGGGCCGCACACACTTTATGCGGCCTCGGTTCATTCAAGCCCGTAAGCTTAACTAATCAATCCAACCCATTCGTGATGGGCCGGATGCGGGTAGTACCCATGGGCCAGGTCCATGACCCGGTTGGGGACTATACGTCATCATGTCCCCCCAGTCTAGTTGTTACAGCCGTAGGCGGAATATTTAGACTAACAAGATGCTCCCCGGACGTACCAAGAAAGAACATTTTGAAATGCTGAACTATAAAAACCATGTTTCGGCTGCACGTGGCAACTTTGTTAGGAATTTATTCCTATAGTACCCCAACCGCGCGTGACGACCGAGACAAATTAAATGAAACATTGAATATGGTCTTACGTATGACCGCATATCCCGACACAAGTGACTGTTCATCTGTCATTTTGACTGACAAAGTGCAAACAGTCAGTACCTCGAGCGACGCGATCTTCTGAGTCAGAAGTGACTCGGGGGGCCCACCTGACTGCTCACTTGCCACTCTCTTCCCAACCACACGATTTAAGTTAGTAGAAGACACGTGTCATGAATCTAACGAACCATGACCATCGAGGCAACCCTATAAATAAGTCGCCCATACGGCTGTGTGTGACACATAGTCTGTTAATGCAATAATGCCTAAAAACGTTACTTGCATTTTTCGGTCTCGCTTAGTTTTCATTAAGACAATATGTAAAAACAAGCATTTACAAAAACAACAAAAAACGAATTCTTGAGTTCAAGTATTTTTCATTTTACCCATTTTCATTTAAAGGTATGAATAAACAAGTACTAACCTTAATCAAGTGATCAAGTGATTTAATCTTTTCTTAAAACTCACTTTTTATTAAGTGTGACAAGTTTTTAATTAAACTTTCTTTTTAAGAAAATGTTTTATTAAATTAAATACTTGAAAATTTGAAAATGGCATATTCCATTTTGATTTGGAATATCCTTTCTGGATATTTATATAACCAGATATGACCTCCACCACTAAAGGACAAAAAGGGAGCGGAGTCTAGCCCGGCGGTTCCTTAGCGCCTAGGCGGTTCCTTATCGATAAGGTACCGCCGGCTGAGATAAGGAACCGCGGGCAGATATAGCCGTTGGCCCTTTGTCCTATAAATAGCGGACCTTTCTCAGATTATCAATTCACCTCTTTTGCACACAAATTTCCAGATTCAAACATACTTCTTAAATCACTCAAATCCTTGATTATTTGATTGATTACTACTTGTTTAGAAGTGAATCTATCTCATCCATCCCTTCCTCTTCAAGTGCAAAGAGAAGAAAACTATCATTGTGAAGTGTTGAGTCCACCACAAAAGATACTTTGTAGATCAAATTTTATACATTTGTTGTTGTGTAATAGTTGTGAAGATTCAAGTAGTTGTGTCTATTTGGAAGTTGTGTATGTTCTAAGTATAGTTGTATAGATTGGTCGTAGCTACGATTAGGGCTCGACTTTTAGCTTAGAGTCGGAAATTGGTTAAGAGACGTGTACGGTTTTCTCCACCATAAGGAGCTTGTTGTGTTGAGAACTCTCCAGTAAGGAGTACTCGAGGAGTGGAGTAGGAACGAGGAATGAGCTTCGTTGCCGAACCACTATAAATCCTTGGTGTTTGGTTTGATTTTTCTTTACCCTTAACTCTTTAATTTCTTTATTCTTTGGTGTATATATATTAGTTAGTATTAGTTTAAATTACACTATCATTGTTCATATTGTGCATAAGAAGATTTCACTAATTTCCTTAAGTCTAAGTTTTTGAGAAAAAGGATTTTTTGAAAACCATCATTTAACAAGTAAATATAAGAAACTATTCAACCCCTTCTAGTTTCTACAATTGGTATCAGAGAGGGTTGCTCAAGTATTTTAAAGTATATTTTATTTTAAAACTTGAATCGATCTATGGATTCCAACAAGTACCTAGAAGGGCAATCTATGCAAAGACCACCACTTTTTGAAACCGATAGTTTTATTTATTGGAAAAATAGATTTGAGACTTATGTGAAATCAAAAGATTTAGATCTTTGGCATGTTATTACCAATGGTGATTTTTTACCTTATCAATTTAAGGAAGTTTCTAAAACAAAGGAATTGTTCACTTTTGACAAAGCTAATGATGATACAAAAAAGAAACTTTCGAAAAATAATGAGGCTAAAATGGTGATTTATAATGCTTTACCTAAGAAAGAGTATGAAAGGATTTTTATGTGTGAAACCGCTAAAGATATTTGGAACAATCTTTTAGTAACCCACCACGGTAATAGACAAGTCAAAGAAAGCAAAATCGATCTTCTTGTCCAACAATATGAACAATTTGTCATCTTAGAAGATGAAGCTATTGATAGTGCTTTTGCTAGATTTAACACTATTATTACTAGTCTAAAAGCACTTGATGAAGTTTTTTCTAGCAAGAACAATGTTAGGAAGTTTCTTAGGGCCTTATATCCGAAGTGGAGAGCAAAGGTCACGACGATCGAAGAATCGAAAGATCTTCCAACTTTATCACTCGATGAACTCATAGGCAACTTGAAGGTTCATGAGATGATAATTTTGAAGGACTCGGAATTGGTAAAGACCAAGAGTGAAAGGAAGTCTCTTGCACTCAAAACCAAGAAGGCACAAAGCGATCATGATAGTTCCTCGGATAGTGATGACGAGGAGTATGCATTGACGGTAAGAGATTTCAAGAGGTTCTTCAAAAGACGAGGCCAGCACGTGAGGCAACCCAACAATGACAAGAAACCATTCTTAAAGAATCGGTTTTCCAAGAACGAAAAGGGTGATAGGAATTGCTTTAGATGTGGTGATCCAAATCATTTCATTAATAAGTGTCCAAAGCCTTCATGCGATAAGAATCACACGACATTCGTTAGTGTTCTTGGAGCGATAACGGTGCAGATGTTGATGACAACCCCAAAGAGGAGAAATGTCTCATGGCTCACACTTCTAAAGAGGTACATTCCAAAACCGAATATTGTTGCAATGATAGCTCTACCTTAGATGATATTGAACTAGAAGGCCAATATGAAAATTTACACAAACTTAGCCTTAAATTCATAGAAAAGAACAAAACACCAAAATCAACTAAAACTAAGCTTGAAAATGAGATTAATGAACTTAGGGAAAAATTAGGCAAGCTTGAGAAAAATAAAGAAGTTGATATAGGTTGCATAAGTTGTGAGAAACTTAGGTTAGAGAATGAAGATCTCAAGAGCACCTCCATTAAACTGGAAAAGTTCATGAAAAGTACTAGTGCTCTTGATGATATGTTAAACAAACAAATTCATTCTAAGGAAAGACTTGGTGTAGGTTTTAACTCAGATGAAGCATCAACTAGTGAACCTAAACAAGTCCGATTTTCAGAAAACTATCTGCTATACGCGGTCCCAAAATGTATGGGGCGGTTCCTTATCCATATGGAACCGCCGCCATAGATAAGGTACCGCGACCAGAAAACGTTTTTGATGAAAATCCTGAACTTTCTGAAAAATCAAATTTAGGTGAACATCCTAAGCATCTTATTGTTAACAAAGTGAAATTACCCATACTTGACGACAATGCCGTTGATAAGTTCTATAAGCCTTTGAGTAAACCTATAATGGGAAATAGAAGTTTATCAAGACCATCTTCTACTCCACCAAGAGTACGAAATGAGTCTAGGCTTAGAAGTAGAACGACAACACCTAGAAGAGACAGTCAAAACAATTCACGACCTAGATGTAAAACTCTAACACCCAGAAGGAATGACCATAACTCTAAACCAAGATCAAATACACCTAGGAGAAATAATAAACAACAAAATGGTTATATGAATTTTTATCCTCCTCCATTTTGTTCCCCATGGGGAAATCCTCCTCAATTCATGCATCCCAACCAAATGCAAGGGATGTTTGGAACTAACAATTTTGAACCCATGAGATATTGGGGACCAAATGTTTGATCGTGTATGTTGTTACCTAGATATGCTTGGGAATTGATTTGGAACCTGACGAGTGGATTAAGGATAGTAGTTGTTCTAAACACATGACGGGTAATCGAAGTTTGTTCTCACGGTCGAAAGCATATGATGGAGGTAACGTCACATTCACTAGTAGTCTACGTGGTAATATCTTTGACAAAGGTACGGTTTCTCTTGACTCCATGACTATTGAAAATGTTGAGCACGTAGATAAGTTAGGGTTTAAACTTTTAAGCATAGGTCAAATTTGTGACAATAAGTGTAAGGTCATCTTTTTAGAAAATGATAGTGAAATCGTTAAAGATGGAAAGGTCATTGGAAAAGGTGTTAGAAAGCATGGGCTTTATGTCATGAAGGTCAATAAGAAGTCAAAAGACAACATATGTCTTGCGACTATAGATGATAGTTCTACTATTTGGCATAGGAGATTAGGTCACGCTAATATGCGTCTAATTCAATATCTAGTCTCTAAGGAGTTGGTAAGACACCTCCCCAAGATGAAGTTTGATAGTCACTTTTGTGATGCTTGCAAAGTTGGAAAGCAAGTTCACTCAAGTCACAAAGCCAAGAATTGGGTTTCAACCTCTCGGTGCTTAGAACTCCTACATATGGATCTCTTTGGACCTACCGCCACACGGAGTTATGGAGGTAACCGTTATACCTTAGTTATAGTTGATGACTACTCTAGATTAACTTGGACTAGATTTTTGGTATCTAAGAATGAAGCTTTCGATCATTGCGAAATCTTTAGTCGAATAATTCAAAATCAACTAGGATGTCCAATTGTCTCTATTAGGACAGATCATGGTAGGGAATTTGATAATGAAGTGCAATTTGGTGCCTTTTGTGAAGCTCATGGTACTACCCATAACTTATCGGCTCCTCGCACTCCACAATCAAATGGGGTAGTTGAAAGGAAGAATAGGACCATACAAGAGATGAGTAGGCCGATGTTAAACGAGCAATATTTGCCTCAAAAGTTTTGGTGCAATGCTGTGGACACATCGACTTGTATTCTCAACCGAATTCTTATTCGACCCTTCCTAGGAAAGACCCCTTATGAAATTATTAAAGGTAAGAAATCCTCATTGGAATACTTTAGGGTGTTTGGAAGCAAGTGCTTTATCCTCAACACCAAAGACTACCTTACCAAGTTTGACCCAAAGTCTTACGGAGGTATCTTTTTAGGTTATTCCCAAACTAGCAAAGCCTACATAGTCCTTAATAGAACCTCAGGCGTAATTGAAGAATCACTTAACGTGACTTTTGATGAAACCCCTCCTTTAACCAAGACACCACCCTTTGTTGATGATGACTTGGATGAAGTAGAAGTAGTTAGAGCCAAAGAGGTTAGAAAAATTGGAGTTGAAGACCTTAGTGTTGAAAAGGAAGTAAACATTAAGGAGTCTAAGGATCATACTCTCAATAATATCATTGGTGACTTAAATCAAAGGACCCTAAGATCTCAAGTCCAAAACCAAAGTAACTTCTTTTGTTTCGTCTCCTTGATTGAACCAAAGAATGTTAACGAAGCTTTGACGGATGAGAGTTGGGTCATTGCGATGCAAGAAGAATTGAATCAATTCGTTGCTAATGATGTTTGGGAACTTGTTCCTCCACCTAGAAGTTCTACCATTATAGGAACCAAATGGGTATATAGGAATAAGCTAGATGAGAATGGTGTTGTGTCTCGTAACAAAGCTAGACTTGTAGCACAAGGCTATAATCAACAAGAAGGGATTGATTATGACGAGACATATGCACCGATAGCTAGATTAGAATCCATTAGAATCCTTTTAGCCTACGCTTGTGCCTTAGATATTAAGCTTCAACCAATGGATGTAAAGAGTGCGTTTCTTAACGGTTTGATCAATGAGGAGGTATATGTGGCTCAACCTCCCGGCTTCATTGATTTTGAGAAACCGGATCATGTTTACAAGCTTAAGAAGGCACTTTATGGTCTTAAACAAGCACCTAAAGCTTGGTATGATGGACTTAAAGCGTTTCTTGTCAAACATGAGTATACCATGGGAATGGTAGACAACACTCTCTTTACAAAGAAGAAAGGTTCTCACCTCATAATCATGCAAATATATGTTGATGACATTATATTTGGCTCAACTTGTCAAGAATTGTGTGATGACTTTACCAAAATCATGCATGATGAGTTCGAAATGAGTATGATGGGAGAACTTAACTTCTTTTTAGGACTCCAAATTAAACAAATGGACGATGGTATTTTCTTTAGTCAATCTAAGTACGCTAAAGAAATGCTAAAGAAATTTGGATTAGAAGAATCTAGACCAATGAAGACCCCTATGGCCTCGGATACTAAACTCACCGTAGATGATGATTGTGAGTCGGTAGACAACACCAAATATAGAGGTATGATTGGTAGTTTGTTGTACCTAACGGCAAGTCGACCGGATATCATGTTTAGTGTTTGCCTTTGTGCTCGCTTCCAAGAGGCTCCCAAAACCTCTCACCTTGAAGCGGTTAAGCGTATCTTTCGATACATTAACGACACTATACATTTAGGATTATGGTATCCTAAAGGGACCGGTGTAGAAACCATTGTCTACCCGGACTCGGATCATGCGGGAGACTATGTGGACCGGAAAAGCACTAGTGGTGTTTGTACCTTCATGGGTTGTTGTTTAACTTCTTGGTTCTCCAAAAAACAAACCGCTCTTGCGATATCCACCACGGAAGCCGAGTATGTGAGTGCCGGAAAAGCATGCTAACAAGCTATATGGATGAAGCAAGCGCTTGTTGACTACGAGATTTGTCTTGATGATGTTCCCATCATGTGTGACAATAAGGGTGCTATAGACCTTAGCAAGAATCTCGTGCAACATTCGCGAACCAAGCACATAGAAATTCGTCACCATTTTCTTAGGTTTAATGTTCAAAAGGGGAACATTTAAATTGAGAAGGTACCATCCGAGGATAACTTAGCCGACATCTTCACTAATCTACTTAAGAGGGAACCTTTTAATTACTTGCGTCTAGGTCTAGGATTAATGGAACATATTCCTTAATTGCTTTCCTTTATTGAGTCTCTTTCTTTCCTTTGAGTCTTGTATCATTTTTAGTCTTTGAGTCTCCAAAACTCTTCTTGAAAATCTTCTCTTCTCCTTTTCAAAAACCTCAAAGTCTCTTTCGAAAAAGGTTGATAAATGTTTTGACATTGTTAATTCAATCTAAGAACGTTTTTCATAGATTCTTGCTATTAATCTCGAGCTTACATAATTCATATGTATGATTCTCTCAAACATAGCAAGAACAAGATAGAATCATGGAGGATCATTGTGTCATGACTTAAGGTCTTGCCTTACACACCTCCAACATCGATTTTTAAATCCATGTATTTTGGTCAATCCCTATTTGGTGAGTTAGTATGTGTTCTCTTTGTCTATCTTTGCTTTTAAGCATATCCCTATGATAAGTTAGACTAGAAAAATAAGATTTGCTGAAAAATCTTCCTTCACCACCAAAACTCAACCACTGTAGGCGGTTCCATATATGAACCGCGGTTCCTTATCAATAAGGAACCACCGGAAGCAATAAGGAACCGCGTACAGTGCTTCTTTATTTTTCAGGTATTTCTAAAATTCCAAATTTGTTCCAACATTTTTGAGAATCTTTGCTTCAACCCTTTGACCACCCCAAAAATACCTTGAGCCTTCCCTATTAAACCTTAATCATTTTGCCTTACTTCACATCCCAAAATGTCTTACTCTCCTAATGAAAGCCTTGATTCTCCTCCATTTTCCCCAATTGCTTTTAATCCAAATTCACCCAAGAACACTCTTAATCACATCTCTCCTACCAAGAATGTTGATTGTGGAACATCTTTTCTTCCACCACCACCCTTTAGTGTTCTTCCTCCTTCTCATGATAATGTCATGCACCATAGGACATATTGTCATTGTTGTCAATATCAACATCTTGCTATGGCACACATCTATGAGGAGTTGAGCTACATCAAGAGTCTCTTAATCAAGCCTCCTCTTCACTTTGATTATGAGATCTCCACCAAGCCACCACCACCACATTCCGCCACTACCTTGTCTTTCATATAAGCATTGGTTTCTTATCCACAAGACACCTTTTTCTTAAGCAAATCTTAGAATTATAGATTAAGTAGGATTAGATTTATGCTTTTGGCTTGTTTTCTATTTTATACATCTTTGTATGACTCTTTTCTTATTTTTATATGACTTCACTTGGATCTTAGTCTTTGTGTTTTCTTCTCTTTTATTCTTTTAGTGTGACCTTTAGCTATGTCTTGTTGGTTGTTTCTTTTGTTCAACTAACCCTTCTATGTAGCTTGTCACCATATCTCGATTCCTCGATGCCCCAAGCTAGGGGGAGTAAGCACCAAGGGGGAGTCTTTGCAAAGTCCGCCTCTTCAACACCGACTTGTGCAACCTTTTTGCTTCGACAAAGGGGGAGAAATGAATAAACTCGTCTTCGAAAATCTTGTGTTTTGTGTGATTGAGTTTATATATTGTTGGAATCAAAAAAGGGGAGATTGTTAATGCAATAATGCCTAAAAACGTTACTTTCATTTTTTCGGTCTCGCTTAGTTTTGATTACGACAATATGTAAAAACAAGCATTTACAAAAACAACGAAAAACGAATTCTTGAGTTCAAGTATTTTTCATTTTACCCATTTTCACTTAAAGGTATGAATAAACAAGTACTATCCTTAATCAAGTGATCAAGTGATTTAATCTTTTCTTAAAACTCACTTTTTATTAAGTGTGACAAGTTTTTAATTAAAATTTCTTTTTAAGAAAATGTTTTATTAAATTAAATATTTGAAAATTTGAAAATGGCATATTCCCTTTTGATTTGGAATATCCTTTATGGATATTTTTAAAACCAGATATGACCTCCACCACTAAAGTACAAAAAGGGAGCGGAGTCTAGCCTAGCGGTTCCTTAGCGCCTAGGCGGTTCCTTATTGATAAGGTACCGCCGGCTGAGATAAGGAACCGCGGGCAGATATAGCCGTTGGCCCTTTGTCCTATAAATAGTGGACCTTTCTCAGATTTTCAATTCACCTCTTTTGCACACAAATTTCCAGATTCAAACATACTTCTTAAATCACTCAAATCCTTGATTATTTGATTGATTACTACTTGTTTAGAAGTGAATCTATCTCATCCATCCCTTCCTCTTCAAGTGCAAAGAGAAGAACACTATCATTGTGAAGTGTTGATTCCACCACCAAAGATCCTTTGAAGATCAAATTTTATACATTTGTTGTTGTGTAATAGTTGTGAAGATTCAAGTAGTTGTGTCTATTTGGAAGTTGTGTATGTTCTAAGTATAGTTGTGTAGATTGGTCCTAGCTACGATTAGGGCTCGACTTTTAGCTTAGAGTCGAAAATTGGTTAAGCTACGTGTACGGTTTTCTCCACCATAAGGAGCTTGTTATGTAGAGAACTCCCGAGTAAGGAGTACTCGAGGAGTGGAGTAGGAACAAGGAGTGAGATTCGTTGCCGAACCACTATAAATCCTTGGTGTTTGGTTTGATTTTTCTTTACCCTTAACTCTTTACATTCTTTAGTCTTTGGTGCATATATATTAGTTAGTATTAGTTTAAATTACACTATCATTGTTCATATTGTGCATAAGAAGATTTCACTTATTTCCTTAAGTCTAATTTTTTGAGAAAAAGGATTTTTTGAAAACCATCATTTAACAAGTAAATATAAGAAACTATTCAACCCCCCCCCCCTTCTAGTTTCTACACAGTCTTTTTCCAATTTCTGCCATTAACACTTTCTTCCATATCACCACCTTCTTTCGCACGGATCCTTCCTTACACAGGTTAGAATACCACACCCTCATCTTGCTTTAGTTAACTATGGCTCATAGAAACAACCGTTCCATCAGATCCGTGCTTAATATAATGACGGAAGAGAAACTAGGGCACTTTTGCTCTGATTTCTTCATTCCTTGCAACCTTCATCCCTCTCTCCCTGGTGCCGGGGACCTCATAATTAAGGCACCCCGGGGAAAGATTGTCTTATACACTCGTCTGTTTGACGCGACCAATTACCGCATCCCTTTTACCTGATTCCTCGTAGTTCTACTAGGTTACTATGATGTGCATATCACCCAATCACACTGTATAGGCGCATGTAAGATTAGCCCGTTTGAAATATTATGTCGTGTACGAAGCATTCCCCCAACCGTAGAGTTATTTAGGCTGTTTTATACCCCCAACTTAGTGAATGGGTGGCTTTCCTTTAAGAAAAGATCCCCAACCAACCCCACAGCTCACAATAAAGCCATGGACTCGCTGAAAAATTGGTACAACTACTACTTTTTTATTGACGCAGTAGTTTGGCCGACTGATTTTGTATTTAAACATAGATTATCCCCTGATCCTCCTCCCCGGGACGGTACATACAACGCCCAACACTCCCAAGAAATATATAGGAATAACACAGGGTTTCATAAGAATCTACCCGAGTCATTCCTTTGCCTGCTAGGGATTAGCCGCAACTACTTTGGCCCATCAAACAGATACCCTGTATTTTGGAGAAGACGTAGTGAAGGTAGGCATAGTATCCGCACCCTTGAATATATATAAATCCGTTGTCCGTAACTAACATACTTTGCTTTACAAAAATGAACTTCTTTGGAGTCTACGCCAGGGAGATCCCAAGGCCATACCGGAGGGAGTACGCCCTAGACGAGAAAACGAGCTACCCTTTCTTGAGCATACCAGAGATGTGACCATCGCCCTAGCGGCCGTACCTGACCCCCAATCTGATGAAGAAGAGACAACTATTTTAACGTCACCCGAAGACTTTGCCAATGAAGATGGGGACAATCTGATGCTGGAGAATGAAGCTGGGCCCTCCTCCCCGTCGAAGACTGCCACTCCTGCCTATGAGGAGGAGCAGAGTGACAACATAGAGAGAACCACCTCCAGCCTCCGCCAAATGATGGGCGACGATGAGGAGGAGGTGCAACGAGTAGAAGAGGAAGAGGAGGAAGAACCCCAACCCGTCCCCAAGCACACCCGTAGAAAGAATAAGTGGGGTAAAGAGAACCACTGAGGCCGTGATCGGGGAACATAATGCCCCCGCAAAGAGACTGCGCGAGGATCACCCCCTCTACCAATTCGGTGAGAGCACAAACCAAGCCTCAGGGACGGCGCAGGGTGCTCCCGTAGCTCAGGGCGTGCCGCTACCAGTTGTGCAGCCGGTCACTCAAGTGCCTCCCACTACGTCAGAGCTGGAGAAAACCAACATGTAAGTCCTCCGCATATGTTTTGTCATTACTTCTCTCCAAGTAAAAGGTACGTCCTTCCATAAACAAGATTAATGTGTATTTCAATTTTTGTTGTAGGGATGAAAGTTGGTGTCGCACCTGTCCAAGGGACAAGGAAGGAGAAGGAACCTGTCCTGCATGCTGCAGCGACCAAATCTGGCCCAACCTTTGAGGAAGGTACTCCCACGACTTCACAAGAGATACTGGTGTCTGGCTCCTACACACACTTCAACCCCGACTGGAAGATAACCACCACTTCTAGAATGAGGGAAGCAGAAGAATGTCGTGACTACTTGAACAACTACATCCCACCCAGCCTAGTAAAGGACATAAATTCCCTAAGTCATGCAAACTTAGTAGATGAATATAACAGTGCCTTGGTGCATCAGATGGCTATGGGTACTTCCATGCGGGTACAATTTGAGGCCGCCCTAGAGCATGTTGACTCGCTAAAGAGGAAGAATGGCCAGAGGGAGAAAATGATTGAAGACAATGAATCCCAGATTGCCGCCCTCTAGTCCCAACTTGCTACTACTGAGGCCACCATCAAAGAACAAGCCGTGCATGCCAATGCTCATGATCAACGTGTAGCCGAGCTTGAAGCCCAACTTGAGACCACAACCGCTAAGGTATGTATCCGTATAGCGTTACACCCACGTCCATATTATTCTGTATTTTAACCTTAAGGTACCACATACAGGTGACCGCGGCAGAAACTTTGGTGAAGACCTCCTCTGACCAAGTATCCACCCTCATTAAGGAGCTTGAAGACGCACATGCATTGATCCAAGGCGAGGAGATGCTGAAAGAGGAGCTTGCCAAAGAAAGGGCCATGGTGGAACAGCTGATGGAGGCTTCTACACAAAAGGATATAATGTTAAACGCCCTTGCCGCAGACCGCCATGAAGTGCTGTACCCCCAACTACTAGCAGCCATTGCCGACCGCAGGTGGATGGTGAATCATGGAGCGCGCCTGGCCGTCACAAAAGTGTTGGAGGCCCTTCAGTTCGTACAACAATTTCCAGATCTTGTATTAGATGGCATCGACCACGACCGACATGAGGGGATGGTTATGGCCGTAGGGTTGATAAGTAAGAAGCAGAATTTTACTAAACATGCTTACTTTAACACTAGAGCCGCAGAGAAGATGACCGCGTCCATGGCTGCCATGCGAGATCTGGAGTACGCATTCTTGGCTGAGATCGAGTCGACGAAGGATGCTTCCAACAAGAAGATTATGGAGAAACTAAGCCTAGGTGCATTCTCGCAGGGCGAGGGACACTCCCGGACTCACTTCACCCCCTCCCCCAACCAACTCACTCTTCCCATTTATGAGGATGTCACCAGGATCGTAGTTGGTGAGCAATTATTAAGTGAAGTGCTGGAAGTGAACGCGGCTCGGGCTCTGAACAAGAGAAACCATGGTGAAGCATCGCCTCAAGTAGCTGAGGAGCAGCGGGAGATAGGTAAGTTTCTCCCCCAATGTAGGGCATTCTTTTATTGATGTAATTTCTGAACAATTTGGTC
Source organism: Glebionis coronaria (assembly GCA_025667525.1). Classification (NCBI taxonomy): domain Eukaryota; kingdom Viridiplantae; phylum Streptophyta; class Magnoliopsida; order Asterales; family Asteraceae; genus Glebionis; species Glebionis coronaria. The sequence goes on from CM046875.1 coordinate 25,122,703, forward strand.
TGTAACAAACATTCGTCCGTGGATGTCCACAGCACTTTTATCTTTTGGAACATTATCCGAAACCTTAGAATATATATTTATAAGTCCGTGGTAACCACGACAACTCTGATAGTTGGAAACTTACTTATATTCTTTAGATATTATATATCTGTGTCGCATGACATGTCACGTCCTACTTAGAATAAAACTACGTCTATAATTTACTAGATGTGCGGCGTGCGTCTTTACCATGTCCGACACTATGTAAGTGCGACATGTGGAAACTTATTACAACGTCTTGTAAATAAGGTGTATAGCAAGGATACATGATCCTCATCACTGGGGTTGCATCCCTTTTATGCGACAAGTTGAATTATTAGGTTCACTTAATCCTCTTACCCCGCCTGGGGGCGAATAGTACATGTACAGTTTGAATGAATGCATATGAATAAGAAATGGCATATTATAATAATAATAAAAAAATCTAAAAGACATGACAATAATTTGCACAAGAACGGGCCATGGAGCTAGCTAGGCACCACGACATTTTATTAGAGCGTTTACGATTTTTTGACAAGAATGAAAAAATCCTAAGACAAATAGAACCTAGAAAGCATAAAAACAAAAAATACATGGATCTTCATTGCAGCCAACCATAGCGAAGTGTCCATGTGGAGGCCATAGCCTTTCAAAGATAGCATTTTTTAAGGTTGCAGATATTCCATGTACGTTCCAGGTCACGGCCATCCATATCACGCAACTTGTACGCGCCCAGTCCCAAGGCTTCCGTAACCTCATACAACCCTTTCCACTTGGGACCCAACTTTCCTGTATTCTCTGCGCGACTTGCCTGGTTAGCACGATAAACAAAATCCCCTTGTCGAAAGGAAACACCTTTAACCTTGGCATTGTAGTAAGCCTTCATCCGTGCCTTGGGCTTGGCCTCATTGATGGCCGCTATTTCTCTTTTTTCCTCCAACAAGTCCAGATTAATCCGGAGTTGCTCATCGTTCGTGACGACATTAACCACCACCGTGCGGATGGTTGGCATTCCAATTTCTGCTGGTATAACAACCTCGGTCCCGTAGGCCAGCGCGAATGGAGTGTCCCCATTGGCTGTTTTAATCATAGTCCTATGCGCCCATAGAACATGCGACAATTCATCTACCCACTTGGCACTTCGTTCATCCAAGCGTGCCTTGATGCCTTCGCCTAAGCTTCTATTGGCCCGCTTCACAAGACCGTTAGTCTACGGGTGCTTAACAGATGCGAAGCACCACGTGATGTTCAATGCCGCGCACCAATCCTTGAATGGATTATTCGCGAACTGCTTCCCGTTATCCGAGATGATTTATCCTAGTAAGCCAAAGCGGCACCCAATATTTTCACAAATAAATTTTTTAACCTGCTTGCCCGTAATGGATTTAACCGCCTTAGCTTCTATCTAGCGTGTAAAGTAGTCCATTGCGACGATCAAGAACTTAACCCCCCTGCAGCAACGGGAAAAGGTCCCGCGATGTCGATCCCCCACTTATTGAATGGCCATGGGGATGTGATGGGTGTCAGTTCTTGCTGCGGATGTCGCGGTACTGGTCTGCGCACTTGGCAATCATTGTATTTACGAATCATGTCACGTGCATCCCTATGCATAGTAGGCCAATAATATCCCGTGCGTAAAGCTCGTGCTACTACGGATCTGGGGCCTGCGTGCATACCGCATGACCCTTCATGTATCTCACTGATCACATAGGTAGCCCGGCGTGGGCCGACACACCGTAACCACGGCTGTAAGAAGGAGCGCTTGTACAGAATACCTTCTCGGAGCTTAAAGTGCTTCGACTTTCTCCTGATACGCCGCGCCGCCTTTTCATCATATGGAATGGTTTCATCAGTTAAATAGCTGATGATCGGGGTCATCCATGTAGGTCCATCTTCCTCAACTATAGCTGCGATTTCCCCTCCCGTTATGGATTTTTTCTTTAGTATTTCTACCAAGACTTGCTTGGATAAGTGGACGAAACTTGTAGACGCAATCTTGATAAGAGCATCTGCCTTCTTGTTTTCACCTCTTGGTACCTGCTTGATAGAAAACTTCCCGAAAGTGGCTATGAGTGACTTGACTTTCTCCTGTTATCGAACCCATGTTATCCTACTTGGCTATGTAACCTCCTAGAATGTGGTTCACGACAAGCCGTGAGTCCACGTAAGCCTCAAGGTTGCGGACCCCCATCCTAGCGGAGATTTTTAAACCCACAATTAATGCTTCATATTTTGCTTCATTATTAGTGGCTGTGAATTCAAAACATAGGGCGTAGGTAAACTCCATTCTTTCCGGATTCGTGAGGATAAGGCCAGCTCTTGACCCGTCCGTGCACGAAGATCCGTCAGTAAACAAAACCCATGGTTCTGCTGGAACTTCCTCTCGTTGTACTATTGGTCCGTCCTCCTCTGGCTTCTCAATTAGGAAATCTGCCAAGATTTGGCCTTTGACCGCTGTCCTTGGTCTATAGGAAATGTTATGCTCTCCTAGTAGAATGCTCCATTCTGTAGCCTACCGGCCACATCTGGCTTGGAGATGATTTGTTTTTTTGGCTGATCAGTGATAACCATAATTGGGTGCGCCTGGAAGTACCAGCGTAACCTTTTCGTGGCGTATACCAATGATAAAACCAACTTCTCCATAGAGGAATAGTTCAACTCCGGCCCTTGTAGTGTTCTACTTATGTAGTAGACCGGAGTATGGACTGTATCCCTATCTGTCATGAGTATTGCACTTATTGCTCCGTGTGTTGCAGATAGATACATAATGAGCTCTGTGGTTCCCTATTGATCGTTAGACTCAATGGTTAAGAACCATTATATCTAGGTTGATCATCGTTCATATGATAACATAGCGGAAAAGAACAATGATCATGAACAAGGTGTTTAGGCACAAAGAACACGAATTAAAACAAATGGGTTGCTCATTATATTAATAATAAACAACCACTAGACGTGTATACATTGAATCCCACGTCTAGTGCGACACACACTTTAGGTTTACATTGTGAATGAATGATATGAATAAAAACCTAAGACTCTTGTTCCTTTTATAGTGGAAGGAACAGAATCTACAAGAGATAATATCAAATAAACATCTAAATCTTCTATTTAGATAAACTATATATTGTGTATATCATAAATAATATACTCAATATATTCCCTAAATAGAATTCTCCATCAGCGTGTAAACATCTGTCAGCGTCTCAATACTTTCTGTCAGCGTCTCAACTAGCCGTGTCAGCGGCTTTGACAAACGTCTTGATGTTTTCTTCGTTTTGAGTTTCTGCCACATCAACTCATATAATTTTAGACCCAACAATCTTCCCATAGTTGATGTCGGCAAAACTCTTTGTATATCTCTTGTAAGTTGTACATGATCTTCAGATTGCTTCCCCTCAAGTGTAGCACGTATTTTCTTCCCCTTTTTGTCACATCAACAAGGAAGTAAACCATGTATGTAATCTTGAAAATTCTCCAAATGTAGGCTCTGTGTAATGATCCTGAAGAAAAATAAATAAAGTAGTCTTTGATGTAGAAGTAAAATAACCCAAACTTATGTTCCATGTCTTGTTTATCCATGTGATGAAGAACTTATACCAGATTGAGAAATATAAGTAGACCTCGATCCCTTGTCAATATTCTCATCCTTTGTGAGACACTGAGCACGATAATGTAACTCCTTCAAGTGTTTATGACAAGTCTTCGTCACCATCCATGTAAAGCACGAACAAGTTACCTTTAAAGTCAGTGGCTGGAAGTCCATGACTTTAAGATATGATAGAACACAAACTCGTGAAAATCTTCTTCAATCATCAAAACTTACCATAAGAATTCTTCCCCTTAAGTCAACACCTCTTCATGAAGAAACTTAATCTTCATATCATATGTAAAAGAGATAAGACGGATAACTCTTTTACAAGGCTACCCCGATTACATAATCAAATCCAATAAATTACCTCACGAATTGTTGCTAACTCGCATTAAAATCATTAATCCCTTTCAAAATATCCAAGCCATAAATATCAACTTGATATTATAAATTAAAACGGAGATTCCATGTACCTTCGTGTGTAAATACCTTCTTTTTGTGTGCTAAAAACGTACCCATTTTCTCTAACAGCAGCAAACAGTGTGTTGTCCAATATCTCTTCTGTCCAATATCTTTGGCAGATGTATTGTCCAATATCGGACAATACGTGTCAGCGTTGAAGTACATATATCGGACAACACTGTCAACTTGACAGTGTTGACTTATTCCTGTCAGCGTCGAAACCCTTCCTGTCAGCGCCCAAATAACAAACGTCAGCGCCAACCTAAAATCCTGTCAGCGTTCATTCTTTACTCTTGTCAGCGTCAATATCATACTTTGTCAGCGTCCATTTTTTTTCTTGCTGACGTCATCTAGGGCCACATCTCCTATCAGCGTATAAGGATAAAGAGACCAGTATACTATAATGATAACAAGTTATCTTAATTCACATCAACAAATACTGATCCAAATAACCCAAGTAAGATATGCTTTGTTCGTGTGAACGCAAGGCTATATAATCGTGTGAACACAAAAGAAGCTATTATGTAAACCGTGTGATTTTAACCAATCATAGTTGTCAAACCGTGTGAACACATAAACCTCCACCAATGAGAATTGAAGGCTCACGAGAATACAGTGGAATAACATGTAGATGATTGTAGCACCATGTGATCACAATTGAAGTCTGCAGACATGCGTATTCCCTTTTTCCATGTGAAGTTTGATAAGTCTGACTTGTTTACACATCAAGTGATGTTACGTCTCTCACTTAATGAGATAATCATGTCTCAATCTTTGCTGTTATATCTTGTTTGAATATTACCACAGCAAATACTTTAACCGTTGCTATCAAACATTCACACTTTTCTGTTCAAAGTTGATCTAGGGTTTAAACTTTATGCACCGAAACCCTAATTAGGGTTTGTAAATAATCCTAGATCATGTATCTTCACATGTTTTAACAGCCACGAACATCATAACATTCTGCTTTCTAGGTAGATCTAGGGTTTGAGGAACCCTAGGTCATGATTTTATGTAAAAGCAGAAAACTGAAAATCTTCCATCAGCCAACTTTGACGCTTAATAACTTTTGCCTGGGGATAAAACTCGACAATCCCTCCGGTGGATGTTTAGATCTATGTATGTAGAACACACATCTAAAATTTCGTGACGATCCAACGGTTCAATCAAAAGTTATGACCTTCTGAATACTGCTGCGCACACAAAAACGTCCAGAAAAACTCCATACGAATTTTTCTTCTTCTCACCATACACGAACACCTCGTCGGACCTAGATATCATGAGCCTTAGGCTCTGATACCAATTGTTGTTCCCTATTGATCGTTAGACTCAATGGTTAAGAACCATTATATCTAGGTTGATCATCGTTCATATGATAACATAGCGGAAAAGAACAATGATCATGAACAAGGTGTTTAGGCACAAAGAACACGAATTAAAACAAATGGGTTGCTCATTATATTAATAATAAACAACCACTAGACGTGTATACATTGAATCCCACGTCTAGTGCGACACACACTTTAGGTTTACATTGTGAATGAATGATATGAATAAAAACCTAAGACTCTTGTTCCTTTTATAGTGGAAGGAACAGAATCTACAAGAGATAATATCAAATAAACATCTAAATCTTCTATTTAGATAAACTATATATTGTGTATATCATAAATAATATACTCAATATATTCCCTAAATAGAATTCTCCATCAGCGTGTAAACATCTGTCAGCGTCTCAATACTTTCTGTCAGCGTCTCAACTAGCCGTGTCAGCGGCTTTGACAAACGTCTTGATGTTTTCTTCGTTTTGAGTTTCTGCCACATCAACTCATATAATTTTAGACCCAACAAGCTCTTCCATAGGTCGGGGAGCCACTAGCATAGGAAGGGCTGCGAGATGCTGTTTAAGCTGGTCAAAAGCTTCCTTTGCCTCCTTTGTCCAACGTAAATCTCCTTTCTTTATGCACTTCTTGAGTGTTTTGAATAGAGGTAGTGATTTCTCTACGGACTTTGACAAGAACCTATTTAGCCCAGCCAGCTTTCCATTTAGTGATTGTACCTCCTTTCGTGCCCGAGGGGATGGTAACTGTGTCATCGCGTCCGTCTTTTCTGGACAAGGCTTGATGCCGTTTGGGTCAATCATATATCCAAGGAACATCCCTTCCGTGGCCACAAACGTGCACTTTTTTGGATTCAGTTTCATATTGATTCTCCTCAACGTGTCAAACGTCTCCTGGATATCACGGAGAAGTGCTTCCTCCGTATGACTCATGATGAACAGATCATCAACATAGACCTCAAGGTTGCGACCTATCTGGGAATCGAAGGCTTTATCAACAAGTCTCTGATATGTCGCTCCAGCGTTCTTTAGTCCGAACGACATTTTTGTGTAACAAGACACGCCCTAACTAGTATGAAACGCCGTTTTCTCCTCATCTTCTTTCGCCATATGGATCTGATGGTATCCTTTGTATGCATCTAAAAAACACTTGAAAGGGTATCGACATAAGGATTCCACCTTCCAATCAATTTCAGGTAACGGATAGTAGTCTTGCGGACAAGCTTTGTTCAAGTGCGTGAAATCCACACACATGCGCCAACTCCCGTCATGCTTCTTGACCATGACTGGGTTGGATAACCACTCGTGGTAGTATACCTCGCGCATAATTCCTGCGTCTACTAAATTTCGTACCTCGTCCACTATGACCTGACTGCGCTCTGGTGCTTTACCACGCTTCTTTTGTTTAACAGGAGGATATCCCTGGCGGATTTGAAGTTTGTGTTCTGCTATCGAGCGCGGCACACCTGTCATATGCTTAGGCTCCCATGCGACTACATCCAGGTTCGCTTTTAGGAGAGAGCACATGGCCCTCTTGCTGTTATCCGAGAGTGTTCCTCCTATGGACACCTCTTATTCCGGGTAATCGGGATGGATTGCCACCTTCCAATTGGTGGGCGGTGATCCTTCCTTAATGGGAACAGGCTGGACTGGTGTCGTCACAGCGTGGCATTCGGATGCTGGCATGATTGAATTGTAAATAGTAACAATTCCCCCTTCAACAGGGAATTTAATCATACCGTGAGTCGTGGACGGAACTGCCCGTATGGACAGGATGCCTGGTCTTCCAATAATCCCATTGTATGGAGAGTGTGAGAGTATCACCATAAAGTTCATCCACGCCATGGTGGAGTGCTCTTCATTCCCAATGGTTACTAGCAGACGCAGTTGTCCTATTGGCCATATAGTGTCTCCACTAAAGCCAATGAGCGGCGACGTGGCCGGTACTAATTGGCTACTTATCTCTGGTCTTAGATGTACGAAACAGTGTTCGTAGAGTACTTCCGCCGATGACCCTCCATCCACATACATACGACGAACATTGTGTGTTCTAATGCTTACCTCAATCGTGAGAGGTGCATCAGCCACGTCACTTGCCGTAATGGGAGGGAATGAGATTTCTCTGCCGCGTGAAATTTTTTGACTAATTTTCTGCTTTGTGCGGCGCTGCCAAGATTGGATCATGTATATAGTCGAAGGTTGTCCTTTTGGGGATCCTTCTTATCGTGCTTTTTGTTATCCTTTCCATTCTTCCAATCCTTGACCAAATGTTTGAGTTTGCCTGACTTGATCAGTGACTCAATGTGCTTTTTGAGCTGGATGCATTCATCCGTGCCGTAGACCTTGTCGTTGTGGAATTCTTAGAAGCGATTTCCTTGACGACGGTCCACCGGAGTTGTCATTGGGGGAGGCTTTGGGCAGTTCGCCCCTTCTGTCAACAAGATGTCCCGGTAAGTCATCTTTAGAGGGGTGAATTTGTCATCCGACCGCCCTTATTTATTTTGACTCTTGTAGTCCGAGCCCCTTCCATTGCCTTGGTTGCCTTGACCACCCGACTGCCTCCTAGGCTGGTCGTTTGATCGATAGTTGTGGTTTCCCTTTGTAGGATAGGCCGCGGCTACCGCGGTTTCTCCTTCTACAAAGTTCCTGACCCTTTCCATGAGGTCTTCATACTTCTCCGGTCGCTTGTCATTGAGGCGCCTAATTAATCCCTTGTCCGTTATAGCATGCATATAATCATAAATTTTTAGGAGCTCGGGCATTGTCTTTGTGCGCGTGCACTCGTCATTAAAACGTTTTGTGAAATCCTCTGTAGATTCCCCGGGCCGTTGCTTGACAGTTTCCAATGAGACCGGATCCCTATTATACTTCTTTCGCTGAGTATAATTGTTTTTGAACGCAGTGCGCAGCTCACAAAAGCTATCGATGCTTCGGGAAGGGAGTCCCTCGAACCAATCACGGGCATTGCCAATCAAGGTCGAATTGAACATCTGGCACCATATAGGCATGGTCTATCGTTCGATCTTTTCCTGTGTGTCAAATATCTTTAGGTGATCATCCGGATCACCAGACCCATCATAGGTTTTGACGCACGCTGGCATGCGACGCTTCTTATCCTTAGAGTAATTCCGTATGCGGAGGGTGATGGGATCTTCCCTAGGATCCCACCATGGGCGGGAGAGATCTTCCTCTTCCACCTCACGATAGTAAGGGCCACCGTAGTATCCCTCATCATCCGATGGTGGTGGAGGAGTACGCCTAGGTCGGCGACGCTTGGGGGGATGGTCATCCAAATCTGACCCCGAGGGGCCGGGAGAAGGGGGCGGTGCTCCACTCCTCGGTTGAGGACCCCTTTTGTGAGAAGAGCTAAGAGCCTTCTTCCCACTGTCCACCCTATCCCAAACGCTGGTGCGGCGATCATTCCTGGTTGATTCCAACACCGGGCGTTCGGCAGAGCCGTCGAACCTGTCTCCTTCATCATGAGATTGTAGCAGTTCCTGCATAACGCGATCCCCTATGCGCTCGAACACATTCTGGGGTCGCGAGTTTTCCTCCAAGTGGTTTCGTCCTTGTGGGCGCGCCTTCCTCTTCTTTTGAGTTTGAGGAGAGGCTTCGGATACAGCCCTGCCAAAGTTGAGCCTAGATTGGAGGTTCCTACCTAGGCTTAACCTTGACGTGATACCTGGGACGATCCTCTCAAAGTTATGTGTGAGAACACGAGCGAGGTATTCGTCACTAAGTGGTTCGACTTCCACTTCTTCTTTGATTGATGGCCTGCGTGGCTCCTTGTTAGGGGCGTTAGGCGCACTCCCTGGATCAGGGTTGTCCATGGTCATGGTTGGTGGTGGGGTATTAGCGGACGTGCGTGTCTCACCCACGGACTTAAAAACGCTTCGGTTATTTGGTCCACCTGTTTGGTTGCCAGAGGACTGGGTGGGGATGAGTATCCCGTCCCCTGTGGACTTCCGATTCGCAAGATTCGTGTTCTTAGGATTTCCTTGCAGATGCCCTTTCGTCATTGAAAGAGATCGAAATGAAATTTGTTCTAGCTTAGCATATGGGTCCCACGGATGGCGCCAACTTGTTGATACAAAAGTTGGATGATCCTTGCTAGACCCAAATTAGGCTTAATTCGGGTTGTCTAGGCTCCGGCTCTTGCACCAAGTGAATAGTCTTGCTGAGATCCTGCACACTAAAGCAACACGCGTTAGGCTTACCGTGGGAATGTATCCCACGATTAGACTCCGGCGTAAGAGTAAGTAATCGGTTAGGGTTAAGAATCGGATGTGAGGTTTAGAGTATGTAGAATGTAATACCTTTGTGGAACCCTTGGGGGCTCATTATATAGGCAGTGAAACCCTAATGGGCTCACTGTTTACTTCGGCCCCAAGCATAAGATAATCACCATAATTAGCTTGATTGTTATCTTCTAATTATGGTTAGTATATATCCTATACTTGAAGGTAAATCCCAATCCTAATTGGATTGTGATTCTATCTAACCCTGTCCCGGTTGTACCGGGCCGTGCGCCGTACACACTTTATGCGGCACTGGTTCATTCAAGCTCGTAAGTTTAACTGATCAATCCAACCCATTCGTGATGGGCCGGATGCGGGTAGTACCCATGGGCAGGGTCTATGACCCGGTTGGGGACTATACGTCATTAGAAAACTTTGTAGTACTCAAATGGTAAACACCAGCTGCTGAATGTAGACGCCATTAAAGTCCACTGATATCATCCAAATCCAACCATATTGAATCTGCATCATCTGGTTCAATCATCCTTTTGAAGTATGTCCAGGTATTTATTCCATTGACTAAAGTAGGTGCTTCAGCCTCATACTTTTCCTTCTTCAATCCCCAAAGATCTACCAGGTCTTCTCTATCCAGGCTTGCAAACAAAGAGATGAAAGAAGTAAAAGCATGTACCTTCTTTCCATATCTGGTGATCATCCAGAACCCACTTGCATCTTCTTCATAGTGAACTATAGGGTTTCTGTAATCTAAAGGTAATACCTCTACAACATGTGAAGCTTTTAATGGTGAGAGCTTAATGCTCCTTTTAATAACTGCTTCACTAGGGTTCACTCTATCCAAAGCTAGGAACTCAATAGAAATCCTCTTCTTCACTGGCCTTGGTGCAATTGAAGCCTTTTGGATATGGATTTCTTCTTTTCTTTCATCAGAAAGGAGTCTGATAGTATTTTCCTCTTGAACACGTGCCCAAATAGGATAGGCACGAAACTCCAATTCATCAAAGGATAACTTCTACAATTTCTTGAAAGTCCAACCCCCATGATGACATCTGAGAAGCATATAATAGAGCTCCCTTCTATCCCTCTTAAGCTGTGAAAGAACCTTGCTAGCCTTATACTTCAAGATTACCTTGCAATCTCGTTGAACTCTTAGCAGAATCTCCAAACCCCAAATTTGATCAGAAATTGTCATGTTTGGATTTTCTATAACTTTATTTTCCCATGCAAAGTACATTCTCACCACTTCATACATTTCATAATCTACTTGCATTTTCAACTCCTCAAGTCTTTCCTTAGCCAACTCATCTCCATACTCCAACCTCTCTGGATCTTCAATAATCATAACACTAGAATCTGAGCTTTCATCATCACTACCATCTTTTTCTTTCTCTATAGTATCCCAATCCTTTTCTTGTAGTTGTGCAGCCAAAGAATGATCAAACTGAATCTGGGCTTCATTCTTCTTTGGCTTCTCAACTTCCACTAAGACTGCTTTACCCTTGTCTTTTGCGCCAATGGTTGGTAAAGTAGTTAGTGGTACCTGTGTAGAGACATCCTTAATGATACCTGATGGTTGGGATACACCAACTATGCCTGCAAGTCTCTCAGCGTCCAAACTATGAGCATCAACGCTTAATTTACTCTTGTCAGCGGCTGACTCTGTGAACTGCTTCATCATTTCAGTAAAAGACAACTTTATAGGAGTAACTAATGAAGCATCAAAACCTGGTTGCCTCTTCAAATCTGTAAGAGCCTCAGCTATACCCAAAGAATCACCAAAAGAAGTACCTTCTTGTGAGCCTTTGTCACTCATATGAACTTGTTCATCCTCCCCTTTGGAAGAATCCTCCTCCCTACGCCTAGTGTTAGCACCCTCCAAAAGAACTACCATCTCCCTCAATTGCTTGAGTTCAAGGCCTTGTGACTTGACAAACTATACAAGGTCTGCATTTTGCTTTTGCAAGCTAATTAAGACCGCCGCCAATTCTTAAGTGGTGTAAGGTTCCAATCTGCCCTCCTCTAGAATGGGAATTTGACCTCCCAAAGTAGATTCATGGGGCATGGATGGGGTCTTAAGGATGTTAGGACTGTCTTGGCCTGCATCTAAGCTATAACCAATAGTCCCAGCCCCACCCATGTCACCAACCACACTTGTGGTGGTGGTTCTCTCTGCTACATGGCTAGGACCACTATAGGAGAACACTCTAGTAGTCCTTTGGCATTTTTCCAACCTATAGTCTGGTGGTGTAGAAGAGGAAGTAGATTGAGGGTCTGTTTGGAGGTTAAGGGGTGTTTGGGTTTGTGGTAAAGTGGTGTCAGCGTCTGGACATATAGTGTCAACGCCAACATTTGTAGTGTCAGCGTTGAATTGTTCTTGGTCAATTTCCATTTGCTAGGGTGATGGAGGTTGTTCATGCAATGGGTCTGGTTGAGGTTGTGGGTGAGGTTGAGGGTTTGCAGCTGCTTCAATAACAACAAGTATGGCTTGGGTGAGAGGTAGGTCTCTATAAGGTTCAGTGTTCATCTTCCCAAACTTGCTTTCTTTTGAACGGGGATCGTATAAAAATCATTATGATCCCTATTGAAGTATTCTTGTAAATCAAAAACCATTTGCAAAATCCTAGGATAAGCAAGAGTCATCTTGTTACCCTTATTATGACATATGCCATCAAAAATCATTTTTGAAAAGTTATACTTTTGCCCAGTTGCAAGACACACAATGGCACTTCCAATTGATCAGTTGATTTCATTGTGTGAAGAGCATTTGGGACTCAAACATTCAAGAATGACATGTATTAGGTACTTCCACGCCGGGGGAAATTGCTGTTTTGTATATTTGTTTAAATGGTCTTCTTCAGGCAAAGGATAACCCAAGACTTGGAGTCCTTGCTCTAGCTCTGCAATGGGTAGGGTGGTTATACCATCTGCATCATTAAGATGTAAATCTTGGCGAACCAAATCTTCAGTAACCACCCACGGAACCCCATAGACAATAGCAGTCAATGTAGTCACTTCATTAACTGTTGAGGAACGTACAGTGTTCCAAAACTGTTTAATGTGTGTGACAGGTATAAGAGGAGTATGTGAAAGTGCATACCTTAATGGGGACACATTCAAATACTCAACCATCTGAGTATATTGGGGAAATAGAGCATTATTAGCTTGGAAATAAGCTACCATGTTGTGTTGACTCCTGAACCCCAATTCCAATTCTGTAGGTTTAAACTTAGGTGCCACTGATTTAAGAAAGCTGTGATAAAAGTTATGGAAGACGAAGGTTTTGAGTAATTTTAGTTAGACAAGAATAAGCAGTTACCCTGTTTAAAAGAAATGAGCCAAATATATAGGAGAAGTGAACATATGTGATTGGTCACAACATGAGGCAGTTATATTCAAAAAGTAATAATGAAAATCTTGAAAATATATAACTTATCTCAAATATTAATAAAAAGTTACCAACTCCTAAAATTACGGCCCATATTTTTGTCAAAAATAACAACTGGGTAGGACCCAATGTTTGTCAACGGTAAAAAATAACGTATCAGCGTCCAACGGCTATATTCTTGTCAGTGTTGGAAATTTGCCATGTCAGCGTTAAAATTGGTCTTATCAGCGTTTGGAAGGAAAAATGTCAGCTCCAAAAATAAAAATAATTAAAAAGAAAAAGGACCTTAACAAAGTAATTTATCCTAGTGAAGATAACTCATAGACTGAAAATCACTATAGGGTGGCAAGCACTGTCCAATCATGCACACTTGCTTAAGCAAGATATACATAATTGACCTCAAGTGTCCCTTGCTAACCAAAGTTCTTAACAATGAAGTTATCTCATATAAACCCTTTGTAACTTCCCAGGTAAGCCTAATAAAAACGTTCCCAAGTCTCCCAACTGACCAAATCTAATTCTAGGCCAAAAAGTCTTGGCAGCGTGCACAGTATATCAACTTTGCATGCTACAGTGCCTCACGATTTAGAAAACTAACTCGTACTCACCAGTGGACACAATCTAGAATTGTGATGAGAGTATTATAAGAATACCCAAAAATCCTAAAGGTTTCATAAACCTCCCCTTAAACTACGATATGCAAAGTTGCCAAAAATAAAATATGCCATAAAAATTTATGTCAAGATAGGAATGTAAACATTCCAACCATCATCCATAAACTTGAACACACTCCTAGTAAGCTCCAAAGATCCATAAGCAACTCTGTATCCATTTATACAATGCTCATAATGCCTGCATGATTAGATCAAAAACCATAAAACTACTATATTGCTGTCAGCGTCATTTTAACACTTATCAGCGTTAAAATAACCTTTGTTAGCGTTAGAAAAATAAAGTGGAAAACCTAATTTTGTAAAAAGACCATTAACAGTGCATATCCTGTACATACTTTTACAATAAGTTCTAAAAACACATTTTAGGTAAGATTGATCATTCCAATACTTGTTACCAAGTATTGAAACCTCCCAGCATCAAAAGGTTTAGATAACAAATTTGCCACATTTTCTTCAGTGTCAACCCTATCTGGTTGTATTAAACCTTTTTCAAAACAATCTCTTATAAAATGATGTCTAATTTCTATGTGTTTTGTTTTAGAATGATGTACAGGATTCTTAATAATTCATAATGTACTGTTATTGTCTACAAAAATCTTGGTATACATAAAATTATACCCATAATCCAACAGTTGGTTCTGAATCCATAGAACTTGTCCACAACAAGAAGCTGCAGCTACATATTATGCTATAGTTGTAGAGTTGGCCACCACGGTTTGTTTCTTGCATTTCCAAGATATCTATCAGCTCCCAAGAAATTGGCATCCACAAGTTGTGGATTTTCTATCAAACTTGTCACCTCTATAATCAATGTCTGAATAACCAATAAGCTCCCATAGAGAATCATTTGGATACCATAATCCAAAGGTGGGATAACACCTAAGGTATCTAAAGATCCTTTTGACAGCATGAAGATGACACTCTTTGGGAGTCACCTAATGGCGTGCACATGCACACACAACAAACATGATGTTAGGTCTTGAAGTTGTAAGATACATTAATGATCCAATCATTCATCTATAATGCCTGACATCCACCTCTTTTCCATCTCCAGTCTTTCCCCAAGGGTGTTCCCTAACCATAGGTGTGCTAGCCCGTTTTCATGTGGAGAAAAGCCAAACTTCTTCAAGATTTCTGCTACATACTTGTCTTGAGAGATAAAGATATCATCTTCTTTCTGTTGGACTTGTAAACCTAGAAAGAAGTTCATCTCTCCCATTGCACTCATCTTGAATTTGTCTGTCATGAGCTTGGAAAAGTCTTCACTCATCTTTGGACTTGAGGAACCAAAGATGATATCATCCACAAAGACCTGATGAACAAGTAGAAAGTCCTTACCAGTCTTCTTGGTAAATAAAGTCTGGTCTATGGTGCCCCTCTTAAATCCATTTCCACCAGATAGGTGGACAATGTTCCATACTATGCTCTTGGCGCTTGATGAAGTCCATACATTGCTTTCTTCACCCTACAAACTTTGTCTGGATGTTCTGAATCTTCAAAACCAGGAGGTTTCATTAAATAAACCTCCTATGCAATTGTGCCATAAAGAAAAGCACTCTTCACATCCATTTGATAAACTGTGAAGCCCATGCAAGAGGCATAGGCTAGGAAAATCCTTATTGCTTCAATCCTTGCAACATGTGCAAAAACCTCTTCATAGTCTATTCCCTCTTCTTATGTATAGCCTTGAGCAACTAAACATGCCTTGTTTCTGACCACAATTCCTCTTTCATATTTCTTGCTTCTAATAACCCAACATGTCCCAATAGGTCTTACATATCTTGGACAATCCACTAACTCCCAAACATCTTGAAGAGCATACTGGTGAAGCTCATCCTACATTGCTTCCACCTAACTTGGTTCTTTGAGAGCATCAAAAATCTTCTTGGATTCCTGTTGTTACAGAAAACAAGCAAACAAACATGCCTGTACAAGAGGGGTATCAACCTTCTTGTGGATATTGGCAATGAAACCTCCTTGAGTCTGATGAGACGTTCTTGTTTGAACAGGAGACAAAACATCACCAATTATTAGAGAAGGAGGATGATTTTTGATAGTAGTTGTAAGTGTTCCTCATTCAATAAGTGTGTTGTCTTCAATCTCAGTCTCCATGTTGTCAATATCATCTTCATAGCCTCCTCCATCATCACTAGAATGAACCTCTTCATGAACTATGAAAGGTTCACCTTGTTAAAAAGTATTGGAAGAGAATAAATGGTCAAATGGGTTCTCAGCGTTTGAGCTATCAACGCCTGAATTTGGCCTATCAACGTCGGATTTGCCTTTATCAGCGCTTGAAGATTCATGCATGTTTTCATCAATTGGCTTTTCTTGTGGACCTACTTTCTCCTTAGCAGCAACAACAACTTTTGTAAATCCATCAGTCCATATAGGAATGGTAACATACTCAAGTATGTTGTCTGATTTGACTGCATGTGATTGTTGGGTCAAAAAGTTGATGTGGCAAAAACTCAAAAACGAAGAAAACATGAAGGCATTTGTCTAAGCATTGACAAGTGTAAATCAGGTGTTGTCAAGAGTAAATTAGGCGTTGACAGAAGTCAACAAAAGTCAAACGCTGTTGGAATGTCTATTTAGGATAAGTATTCAGAATATTATTTGATAATATTCTGTATTAGTTATTTAAATAGAAGATATTCATGTTTATTCATAGTTATCTTTTATAAAACCCTAATCCTTACACTATAAAAGGAACCAAGGGTTATTAGGTTTTTCATATATTTCATATACAATGTAAACCTAAAGCGTGTGTTGCACTAGACGTGGGATTAATGTATAAACGTCTAGTGGTTGTTTGTTATTAATATAATGAACAACCCAATTGATTAATTTATGTGTTCTTGTGCCCCAAACACCTTGTTTCCTAACTATTGTTCTTTTCCGCTTTGATTTTTAATCATATGAACAATGGTTATGCCTAGCAGCTAAAAGATTCGAGGAAACCAAGGTTTCCACAGTTGGTATCAAAGCGTCGTGGCTCGTGATGCTAGGACCAACAAGGTGTTCGTGTTTTGAGAAGAAAAGAAAAATCCGTATAGGTTTTTCTGGGTGATTTTGTGTGCGCAGCAGTATTCAGAAGGTCATAAGTTTTTATTGGACAGTTGGATCGTCACGAAATTTCTTGTGTGTGTTCTATATACATATATCTGGACATCCACCGGAGGGATTGTCAAGTTTTATCCCCAAGAAAAAGTTATGAGGCGTCGAAGTTGTCTGCAGAGATGATTTTCAGATTTTCAGATTTGAATAAAATTATGATTTAGGGTTTCTCCAAACCCTAGATCGATTCAAAACAAAAAGAGACGATTTGCAGCAGTGTTGTGTAATGAGTAGCAACAAGAAAAGGGTTTTACAAAACCTTAGATCGATTTTTAAACCCTAAGTTAGGGTTTTAATGCTTAAATATTATTTTTAGGGTTTCAAAAACCCTAGATTTATTCATGATGTTTCTGATCCACGCTGTGCTTACTATGTTCGATTCTTGAAGAGGAAACGTATTGGCAGTATGGTTAAATTGAAAGTGTTATGGACATGTGTGAACACACAAGGATTTGGGTCGTTTCCAATTGGCTTCCAAAAGAAAAGATATGTGCTCCCTAATATATCCATTCGTATGTGCTTAAAAACTTTATTTTCTAATATTCACATGATGCTTTGTGGGATATGGGTCACGTGAAAAGCCATGGAAAGCACACATAGAATGGGTGCATGTGATGGTATAAAACAAAAGATTTCTTTTAGTTTTAATACAATTCGTTCGAGCATATAAGAAAAGGACGTGTTTCTATTGCTACTGTGTTCTCGCAACGTAGTTTTAGTTTTACTCGCACAAGGAGACGCGTTGTTCGATGCATAGGATATATAAAGGCAGCTATGGTACTAAATCTCTAGATCGGTTTACTTAAACTGAAAAGAATGTGTTGTGTTACTGTGAAGAATGTCGTGTAGGGTTCCTTTATTTATGTACCCTAAATTTGATTATGATTTGTTGACCTAGAAGACGTCAGCAGCAGAAGTAGACGCTGATGTTTGTTTATTCGACGCTGACAGGAATAAGTTAAACGCTGATAGAGAGCGTTGACACTTGTTGTCCGATATATGAATTTTCAAACGTTGACAAGTGTTGTCCGATATTGGACAACACACAACGCTTATATCTTGGATAAAGAAGGATATTGGACAACAAAAGGAATAGCTGCTGTTGAGAAAATTGATATGATTTTGGCACACAAAAAGAGGTATTTACACACGAAGGTACATGGAATCTTGTTTTTATACAGAATATCAAGTTGATATTTATGGCTCGGATATTTTTAAAAGGGATTAATGATTTTAATGCGAGTTAGCAACAATTCGTGAAGTAGTTTATTGGAGTAATATTTCTTATGTAATCGGGTTAGCCTTGAAAGAGTTATCCAAATTGACTTTTACATACGAAGATATTGGTTCATTAAGACTCTTCATAAAACGGTGTTAGCTTAAGGGGGAGAATTCTTATGGTAAGTTTGATGTTCGAAGACGATTTTCGCGAGTTTGTGTTCTATCATATCTATAAAGATGGTTCCTAGTCAACATTATTCTTTAAAGGTAAATTGTTCATGCTTACACGGTTGGTGACGAAGACTTGTCATAACACTTGAAGGAGTTACAATATCGTGCTCAGTGTCTCACAAAGGATGAGAATGTTGACAAGAGATCGAGGTCTACTTATACTTCGCCATTGGTATAAGTTCTTTATCACATGGATAGTGCAAGACATGGAATACAAGGTTGGGTTATTCTACTTCTACATCAAGAATATTATATTTGTTTTTCTTCAAAATCATTATATAGAGCCAACATTTGGAGAATCTTCGATTGCATACATTGTTTAGTTCCCTGTTGATGTGACAAAAGGGGAAGACATACATGCTACAATTGAGGGGAAGCAATTTGAAGATGGTGTCAAACTTACAAGAGATACACAAAGAGTTTTGCCGACATCAACTAGGGGAAGATTGTTGGGTCAAAAAGTTGATGTGGCAGAAACTCAGAAACGAATAAAACATGAAGGCATTTGTCAATGCGTTGACAAGTGTAAATTAGGCGTTGTCAAGAGTAAATTAGGCGTTGACAGAAGTCAACAAAAGTCAAATGCTGTTGGAATGTCTATTTAGGATAAGTATTCAGAATATTATTTGATAATATTCTGTATTAGTTATTTAAATAGAAGATATTCATGTTTATTCATAGTTATCTTTTGTAAAACCCTAATCCTTACACTATAAAAGGAACCAAGGGTTATTAGGTTTTTCATATCTTTCATATACAATGTAAACCTAAAGCGTGTATTGCACTAGACGTGGGATTAATGTATACACGTCTAGTGGATGTTTGTTATTAATATAATGAACAACCCAATTGATTAATTTATGTGTTCTAGTGCCCCAAACACCTTGTTTCCTAACTATTGTTCTTTTCCGCTTTAATTGTTAATCATGAACAATGGTTATGCCTAGCAGCTAAAAGATTCGAGGAAACCAAGGTTTCCACAGTGATCCTTCTTCCTTGTCAACATGTTTATCCGCAATTTCAACAATAGGTTCTCCTACAACATTTGAATCCCTTTTCACAATGTCTAGATTAGTAACAGGCATATAATTCAGGGTTCTAGATAAAGGTTCTAGATCAAAGAACCAATTTGGTCCACTCTCAGGATTACTAGGTTTATTCTCTAAAAACTTAACATGCACCTTTTCAAGTATACGTTTTTATTTCTTATTATAAACCCTATATCCTTTACTCTGCACTAAATAGCCCATAAAGTAGCCTTCATCAACTTTTGCACTAAACTTTCCTAAGGCATCACTAGTATCCAATATCACTACATGACATCCAAAGGGTTTAAGAAAACCTATATTAGGTTTCCTATTCCAAAATAGCTCATAAGGTGTCTCATTATGGATTTTTTTTATCAATGCTCTATTCTGAGCATAGCAGGCTGTATTCACAGCGTCAGCTCAAAAAGCAATGGGAAAATGAGCATCAGCCAACATTGTCCTAGCTGCTTCTATGAGTGTTCTATTCTTCCTTTTAGCCACCCCATTATGTTGTGGAGTTCTAGTTATGCTAAACTCCCTAGTAATCCCTTTATTAACACAGAAGACATCTAACAATTGGTTTCAAAACTCACCACCATTATCACTTCTAAGTATTTTAACCTCATTCCCTGTTTTCTTTTCAATTTGGGTAATAAAGTTAATCAAAACTGTGGCAGTTTCACTTTTTATGGCCAAAAAGAAAGTCCAAGTATATCTAGACAAATCATCAGTTATGACAAAATAATAGGAGTTACCATTCAAACTTTCTATATTAGTTGGGCCAAATAAGTCCATATGTAGCAAGTGAAGTGGTTTAGAACTGGAGTGCACAAGTTTAGACTTAAATGAGACTTTGTGTTGTTTGCCTTTAAGACATGCAACACAAGAATGATCATTGTGGAAAGACTTTTCAGGCAAACCATCAACTAAACCATGTTTCACAAGTCTATTGATGTTCTTAAAGTTTATGTTCCCTAACCTTCTGTACCATAGATTACTTTCATCTACTGAAGCTTTAGCATATAGACATGAAAAATTGTTGTTCATCCTAATTCCATTAAGATTAACATTATAGATTTCCTTATGCCTAGGTGTTGTATAGTCAATAATCTTCTCATCATGCATCTTAAAGTCTTTGCTTAACACCAAGCATTCAATATCAGTTAAAAGAACCTTATTCTTATTGTCACAAACTTATGACACACTAAACAAATTATAATAAAGTTCTTTTACCAAAAATACGTTTTCAAAACGCAAATTATTGGTGATAAGAGTGCCTTTGCCAGAAATTGTACCATATCCTCCTCCAAAGTACACTTTGTCACCATCTTTAATGGGGTTAAAGTTAGTCAAATAATCTTCCTTCCCAGTCATGTGCCTAGAGCATTCACTGTCCCAATATCCATATTCATTTACTTGATTTTGAATGCCCTGCACATAAAGAAAACAAATTAGTTTTCTTTGGGAACCCAAGCCTGAGCTGACTTGGATTCATTTGGTTGTTCAACAAGAACAGATTTAGTCCTTATAACAAACCCTTGTTCATCCATTTAAGGACTGAACACCTAGTTGATCCCAATTAGTTTAGTTATGACCTTTAAAATATAATGAAATCTGTTACAGGTCATAGAAATCCCATCAAAATTAGGGTTTTGGTCTTGTTTGGGTCTTCATGTCAAACGAGATGAAGCTTTAGACCCCTTTCCCTTAGGCTGCAAGTACTTGTTATTACCTGGTCTAACAGCGTTGGAAACATTCCTGTCAGCGTTAAAGTTGTTCTTGTCAGTGCTGAATTTGTACTTATCAGCGCCAAAATTAGGGTTTGCTACAGGAACCCATTGTCTGTTAGACCATGTATTGGTCTTTTGAAAGGGCCTTTGTCCATGAGTATTAGTCCCTTTAGTAAAAAATGGAGCTGGTCTAGTAACTTGTGGACTTGATTGGACAAAAGGTCTAGGTTTGACAATGGTTGACTTATTGTCAGTGTTGACTTTTGAAGCACTGACACATTTATAATCCAAATAAGAAAAACTCCCACATATATAACAAGCTTTTCTAGACATAACCGTAGGTCTAGATGAAAAGAACCCTGTCCCATTAACACTAGCTTGGCTTTGTGGTGACCTAGGTTTCCTATACATTTCAGCATACTTAACACTAGGTTTTCTATTAACATATGAGCCAAGGTCAACAGGTTTTCCTATAGAAGGGTTGGTCACAGTTATGGGTGTAGACTCAAGTGGACTCTCACTAAGCATTCCACCTTTAACAAACAATGTAGGATTGGCTTTCTTACATTGTTCCACGTCGGTTAATTTCTTCTTATACTCATCTACTGGAGTAAGAACTCTTGGTGGAGGAATGAATTCCTTTTCTTGGAGTTCTGGAATACCAGTCCAAGATAAATCATTTCTCAGGACACCATGAAAGTTTCCAGCAGGTGGTGGAACATTAACATACTCTTTTAGCCCAATCTCAGACATATCTTTATCTTTAATGGCCTCATCTAACTTAAGTTTTATAACTCCTTTGGATCTCACCAGTATGTCCCCTAAGTTCAACACTAACTTTGAGGTCATGAGACAAAACATTAATTTGATCTTTTAGGTCAAATTCCATTTTCTTATATTCTTCTACAGTCTTTTTAGTTTGAACAAGTGCCATTTGATAATTAGATAGCTTGCATTTTTCATCAAAAACATCTAATTTTAACTTTAAAATTTCTTTGTTAAGTTTTTTAGTGTTTAAACGATAGCCTTTACTACAGAAAGCATCATCATATACCTCATTATCTGATGAAGACGAAGAATGTGCCATAAGAGCAAAGTGAACATGCTCTTCTTCTTCCTTCTATGCAATCAAGGCCTTGTTCTCTTCCACATCCTTTGCCAAAAAGCTCCAGTCCCATCCAACACCATCAATGTCTTGCATGGTAACCATAGCCTTTGTGTCTTCAACCTTGATGATTTGGCTTGAAGGCTTTCCAGCATCAGATCTTCTTGGAGATCTGCATTCCCTCATAAAGTGACCCATCCTATGACAGTTGTAACACTCAACCTTAGATTTATCAAACCGAGCAGTGTCTTTAGCATTGAAGGTCATCTTCTTTCTGAATCTCATATTCCATATGTTGGCCCTTATGCTTGCAAGTGCCATATTCCATTTAATATCCATATCTTCTAAATTCTCCTCACTGATTTGCTCAAGGTCCTCATATGTAATCACTGAACCATTGGGCAATACAGCAATGTATTCACACACTATGTCTAGATCAATACCAGCAGGTTTAATCCTTGGTGAGTCAACATTGTATGTGTCAACGACTCGATGAGAAGCGCTGACAAAGGCTGATCCACCGCTGACACAAGGTGATCCAGTAACAGGATGCACATATGATTCTATCTTGTCAACTTGAGCATCATTATGTGAGATGAAAGCCATGTATCTAGAGGTAGATTTGCTTCTATGATCCAACAGGATTTCATTCTCTACAATCTTTAGCTTATTGTAGACGTCGTCAAAAGTAGAACTCTTGTGGGCATTGGTAGCAATGATAGACCTACCTTCAATGTTCCATGCATCACCAAGACTCTTAAGGAAAGTAGTAATGATATCAACATCATTATACACTGTTCCCATAAAGGAAAATTTGCTAGTGATGTCTAGAAGCCTACTTCTCACCTCACTTAGCTTCTCATTGGGAAGAGCCTTGAACACAACATACTCATGCAAAAGTTGCTTCTTCTTTTCTAGGGCAGTATCATCATTACCACCATAGTTGAGTTGAAGAGCTTCCCACAGTTCTTTGGCAGACTCAAAACCTCTATACTTGTGTTGATTGTTAGGACCCAAAGAGAGTTTGAGAATGCTTAAAGTTTTCATGTCATTCCTTCCCTTTGCAATATCCTCAGTTGAGACAGCTCTCCCATCCGTAGGTCTTTCTTTTCGATCCTCTTTAGTTGAACCCTCAACTGATCTTAAAGCAATAGCAGCAGCAATCTTAGCATATTTACCGAATGTGTTTCCATATGAAATAATTTCCCAGAGAGTGTGATCATGAATTTGAAGGTATTATTCAAAATTGAACTTCCATAGATTAAAGTTGTCAGGGCCTAGCATGGGGATTTTTAGGTTGTGACTTGATGGGGAGGAGGTCATATATGGAGTAGACATCTTGTCTGGTATTTAGGGTTTCGGTGTTTTAGGGTTTACTGTTCTTCAAGATCAAAGTTCCTCAACAAGCTCTGATACCACTTATTGATCCCAAACTTAGATCGATTAGCTTTGTGTTAACGAGATTAAATCAAGTTAAACACTTAGAGAAACTTTGTTGTATGAACAATCTAATTGTTATGCGGAATTAACACTTGAATAAAGAACAAGCAAAACAAGCAAAACAAGCAAAACAAACTTTCACTTTTGATTGATGAAACAAACTTTATTACAATGAAAGTCGAATACTGAATAATAATATGTATATTCTATAAACCCTACGACATCCTTTTATAACACAAGGAGTCGTGTACAATGGATAACATATCAACTATTTTAGGAAAAGATAAATATAGAAAATACAATATTTGAGCATATCTTTTCTTCAAATAAAAAACGTGTTGACTAAGTTTTCCTATCAGTGCTTGGACTTCTTCTTATCAGCGCTTGGATACTTCTTGTCAATGCTTGATCTGTCAGGCTTGATTTCTTCCTATCAGCGTCCAAATAACTCTTGTCAGCGTCTAAGTGTCTTGGCTCATTTTATTCCCAACACTATACATTTAGGATTATGGTATCCTAAAGGGACCGGCGTAGAAACCATTATCTACGCGGACTCGGATCATGCGGGAGACTATGTGGAACAAAAAAGCACTAGTGGAGTTTGTACCTTCATGGGTTGTTTAACTTCTTGGTTCTCCAAGAAACAAACCGCTCTTATTATATCCACCACGGAAGCCGAGTATGTGAGTGCCGGTAAAGCTTGTCAACAAGATCTATGGATGAAGCAAGCGCTTGTTGATTACGGGATTTCTCTTGATGATGTTCCCATCATGTGCGACAACAAGGGTGCAATAGACCTTACCAAGAATCCCGTACAACATTCGCGAACTAAGCACATGGAAATTCGCCACCATTTTCTTAGGGTTAATGTTCAAAAGGGGAACAGTTTGATAGAGAAGGTACCCTCGGTAGAAAACTTAGCCGACATCTTCACTAAGCCACTTAAGAGGGAACCTTTTAATTATTTGCGTCTAGGTCTAGGTTTAATGGAACATATTCCTTAATTATGCATTTTAATTAATCGAGTCCTTTTTCCCCTTTGAGTCTTTTCTTTCTTTGAGCTTTTGAGTATCGTAAACTCTTTTTGGAAAACTTCTCTTCCCTTTTTCAAAACTCTCAAAGTACTTTCGAAAATGGTCGAGAAATAATTTTTACATTGTTAATTCAATCTAAAAACGTTTTTCATAGCTTCTTGATATTCATAATGAGCTTACATAATTCATATGTATGGGTCTCTCAAATATAGCAAGAACAAAAGAGAACTATGGAGGATAATTGTGTCATGACCTTGTGTCTAGTTCCACACACCTCCTACATCGTTTTTTTTAAATCCATATATTTTGGTCAAAATCTTGTTTGGTGATTTCTTGTGTCTTTTCTTTGTCTATCTTTGCTTCTAAGCATATCTCAATGATTAGTTAGACTAGGAAAATCTGATTTGCTGAATTGGAAAAATCCTCCCTTATCACCAAATTTAACCCACTATGGGCGGTTATCTATTGAGACCGTGGTTCCCCAGTGATAAGGAACCGCTTGTGGAGATAAGGAATCGTGCCCAGTAACTCCTTTTACGGGTATTCCGGAAACTCCAAATTTGTTCCAACACTTTTTAGAATCTTTGTTTCAACCATTTGACCACCCCTTAAATATCTTGGGCTTTCTCTATTTAACCTTAAGCATTTTGCATCCTTCTTCAAATAAAAATGTCTTATATCCCAAATGAAAGCTTTGATACTCCTCCATTTTCACCAATTGCTTTCAATCCCAATTTACCCAAGAACACTCAAAATCACATCTCTTCTTCTAAGAATGTTGATTGTGGAACTTCTTATCTTCCACCACTAGCCTTTAGTGTTCTTCCTCCTTCACATGATAATGTCATGCATCATGGAACATATTGTCATTGTTGTCAATATCAACATCTTGCTATGGCCCATATCTATGAAGAGTTAAATTACATCAAGAGTCTCTTAGTCAAACGTCCTCTTCACTATGACTATGAGATCTCTACCAAGCTACCACCACCTACTTCCGCCACTACCTTGTCTTTCATCTAAGCATTAGTTGCTTATTCTCAAGACATCTAGTTCAAGCAAATCTTAGAGTTCTAGTTAAACTAAGATTAGATTTATGCTTTTTTGGTCTCGCTTTGTTTTGATTACGACAATATGTAAAAACAAGCATTTACGAAAACAATGAAAAACGAATTCTTGAGTTCAAGTATTTTTTTATTTCAATCATTATCACTTAAGGTATGAACAAACAAGTACTCATCCTAATTAAGTGATCAAGGATTTAATCTTTTCTTAAAACTCACTTTTTATTAAGTGTGACAAGTTTTTTTATTAAACTTTCTTTTTAAGAAAATGTTTTCTTAAATTAATTATTTGAAAATTTGAAATTTGAAAATAGCATATTCTATCTTGGTTTGGAATATCCTTTCAGGATATTTTAATCCCCAGATTCGATCCAATCTACTAAAAGACAAAAGGGAGCGTAGTCTATGCAGGCGGTTCCTTAGCTCCTATAGCGGCTCCTTATCGATAAGGAACCGCGGGCTCCAATAAGGAACCGCGGGCAGATATAGCCGTTGGATGTTTATCTTATAAATAGTGGACCATTCTCAGACTTTCAATTCACCTCTTTTGCACATACATTTCCAGATACTTCTTAAATCACTCAAATAATTGATAATTTGTTTGATTACTACTTGTTTAGAAGTGAATCTTTCTCCTCTCATCTTTTCCTCTCAAAGTGCAAAGAGAAGAACACTATCATCCTTGAAGTGTTGTGTCTACCTCAAAGATCCAAACTTATTTTTTCATTGTTGTGTCATTGTTGTGAAGATCCAAGTAGTTGTGTCTATTTGGAAGTTGTGTATGTACTAAGGTTAATACTTGATCCTTAAAGTATAATTGGTGTAGATTGGTCCTAGCTAAGATTAAGGCTCGACTTTTAGCTTAGAGTTGGAAATTGGTTAAGCGACGTTGTGTACGGTTTCTCCACCTTAAGGAGCTTGTTGATTAGTGAAATCTAGAGTAAGGAGTACTCGAGGAGTGGATTAGGACCGAGGAGTGAGCTTCGTTGCTGAACCACTATAAATCCTTGGTGTTTGGTTTGATCTTTCCGCCTCTTATCTCTTTACATTCATTACTCTTTATACTTGTGATTATTAGTTTAGTTGCACTATACCTTGTTCATATTGTGTATATGAAGGTTTCACATAATTACTCAAGTCTAAGTTTTTGAAAAGAATTTTTAAAAACCAATCTTTAACAAGTAAACTTAAGAAACTATTCACCCCCCCTTCTAGTTTCTAAAGTTATTATTATCCTTTTATTTCTAGTACAACGTTAATAAGGATATGGATCTCAGTCATTCCTTTCATTAACCATTCTGTTTCTCGTTCACAGATTCAACAAGATTACCAAAACAAATTTAGTTGTGGCCACACAAACATCTTACTAATCCCACGAGGGGCCCAGCTGTATTAAACTCCAAAACAAAATTGGAGGAAGTAAATTCCATATTGACTACGAGCAAAACTTATAAATTTTGCAACACTTCCGAAAATAATCCTTATAGCTACCAGTTACGTTTAGCGTTAGATTATTCCACAGAGATGCACTAGTTGGGATAAGTCCTATATTCGATTCATCGAATATCATCCAAAATCGATCAATATACTTTCAAGTATACTCTATCGCTATTTTGATTAGTCTTAGTTTAATAATTTCCGATATTATTAATCAACAACGGACATTTAGCATAACTTTTATTCATGGATTAAAACATGTAAAATTTGATACATTTATTAAATAATAGAAATAAACGAAACCCAATCTTTATTTCATTATATAATAATGTTATAACATCCTTTGTCCAAATACTAATCACAGATTTATTGCATGAGTTCGCTAGCTAGTTGCAGCCCAATCACTTTGGCATGCTTAACTACCTTTGGTCTAGGCAAAGCCTTAGTTAAAGGATCAGCTATGTTATCATCTGTGTGAACTTTTATCAATTTAATTTCCCGAGCTTCAACTTGTTCTCAGACGTAGTGATGTCTACGCATAAAGTGTCTGGCGCCTTTCATGACTCCAGGGTCATTGGCAATATTATTGCGACAAAATTTTCACAATACATATCAATAGGTTCTTTAATTGAAGGCATCACTCCAAGATCTTGAATAAACTTCATAATCTAAACAACTTCCATTGCAACTTCTGAAGCAGCCATGTACTCAGATTGAGTAGCATGCATTGCAATCGTTGTCTGTTTCTTGCTCTTCCAGTCAACTGCTCCTCCATTGATAACAAAAATGTAACCCGTCTGAGCCTTCGTATCGTCTTTATCACATTGCCAAGATGCATCACAGAAACCTGTAACATTTAGTTCTGTGTCTGGTTTCCCTCCATATACCAAAAACATATCTTTCGTACTCCTCAAATACTTTAAAATAAGTTTAACAGCAGTCCAGTGGAGCTTCCCTGGATTCTGTTGGTATCTACTGACCAAGTTCTGAGCAAACGCCACATCAGGACTTGTGCATATTCAGCTTAACTTACATAGGTTGAAAACCTTTCATGGAATTATGCATATTATACTTCTTCAAAATCTTATCTATATAAGAATCTTGGCATAGACCAATTAATCGTCTTTTCCTATCCCGATAGATCTTAATTCTCAGAATGTATGCAGCTTCTCCTAAATCCTTCATAGAAAAACAATTACCAAGATAATCCTTAACATCTTTAAGTCTTAGAATGTTACTTCCCATGATTAATATTTCATCAACATATAGGACTAGGAATACTACATCACCCACTATGTAACACCCCATTTTGATAATGGAATGTCACGCGTAATTATGGCGTGTCATCAAAGCATACAAGGATAAATGTATAAAACATTACATGACCATAGGGATAACCGGAATCAAACATCGGTTCCCAAACATAAGCCCAAAACATAATAAAGCAAAAGAAATGAATGAAAGACTACACAAGCATAAATATATGAAGGCAAAAGGAAAAGAAGTCTCAAGCCGCTTCCATCCTATGCACGTCCTCCAAATGCTCGAGTCTTGCCTAGGGTACCTGCCGTTTTGGGACATGGAAAGGAAAGTAACGGCTGAGCAAAACGCTCAGTGCACGGATATAGACATAGTATGAATGACTAAGCATAATAAATACTTAATAGCAGCAGAAATGCATAAGTCCTGGAAAACCTGGAACATGTTCATAAAACTGGTTTTATAGTTTGAAAAGCCTTATGTTTATCTTATGAAAACTGTTTAACATATTTTACCATTAGCCAATATAGGTAATGAAAATCCACCGTGCAAGAATACTTGGAGGGGTGACCTCATCATGCAAATTAGAGGGGCTGCCTCTAATTTAATATACTGGCTTTGGGTAGGAGGGATCAGCTCCTTGTGAAGGATGCAAGGCACACACCACATTCACCATGAAATCCTGACTAAAAACATGTAACTAGGATGCACCCATACGCCCCACATGATAAATATAAATAAATGGCCAAAAGCTGAAGGGACGCCACGAGCAATCACTCCGCCGTGGTGAAGTCATAACATCAGTGCCTCTAATGTTATGGTTATGGTACCTCCATAACTAGGTGAAACTGGTCATGCATGTATATGGCTATAGGTAATCTTAATTAAACATAAGCAATCAAACTCATAACTTATACTACGGGAAAACAGTTGGTTGCATACGGGAAATCCTAATAAGGAAAGAATGTCCATACTGAAAGGACAGGAATCCGTACCTTATGTCCAGTGAACTGAGAGGAATCCTACTTCCGGATCACTAGTGCTACATAAATATATACGTGAATAAGTATCTGCTTACTAAATACGTAGATGGTTTTATGTCATGTCTTAGCTTATTTTATGTGTTCTTACCATGTTTTACTGTTTAAAAGCCTTAAACTGTGTTTTATCTTATATTCTGTTTAATCTAATTAAGTATTTCTGGTATTTAATGTGTTATTATACTTACTGTGTAATAATAAGTAACTTTCCAAAAATAGCAGGTTTCCTAAAATAGAAAGTTTCCAAAAATAGAAAGTTTCCAAAAATAGAGAGTTTCCAAAAATAGAAAGTTACCAAAAATAGAAAGTTTCCAAAAATAGAATTACTGCTTAAAGTAGATAAGTTTCTAAAAATAGAAAGTTTCCATAAATAGATTAGCTGCCTGAAATAAATAAGTTTCTAAAAATAGAAGGTTTCCATAAATAGATTAGCTGCCTTATTTAATTAAGTTTCTAAAAATAGAAAGTTTCCATAATTAGAAATGAGCTGGTTAAATAAGCTAAGTATATAAGCCTAAGTGTTTTCATGATTATTTTCTAAGTCATGAGATTATAAAGTATAGTTTATTAATTATTACATGTAATTTAAATAAACTATAGGTTAAAAGTATTTAATTAAATAAAATGTGATTTATTTAAATAAAGATATAAATACTTAGGTTAAAACATGTATTATTAATTATATTAATATAACCTAAGTCATGAGAATTAATTAATTATAAGTCATGGTTTTAATAATTAATTAATTACTTAGTCTAATTTAAATAAATAATTACTTAGGTTAAAATCATGTATTATTAAAATGATAACAACCTAAGTCCATGTTTTAATTAAATTAATAATCTAGCATGTTAAATTAATTTAATTAACTTGTAGATAAATAAACATGTAAAGCTAATTAACTCGTAAAAATAATACCCCGAACCCGTGTATTATTTTATGAAAACGTGTCAAAAACCAAACCGTGAAAATCCGTGTTATTTATAATATAAACCGAACCAAACAGCCCTTTAATTGTTTCTTAAAAATCAGACTGCCAAACGCACCCTTAAGTTGTTTATAAACTGTTTACCAAACACCTCCCTTAACCGGCTATAAACCCAAAACCAAACAGTCCCCTAACTGCCATTACCCCTGGCAGTTATGTTGTTTCCCCTGACTGACCTGCGTTCCCCCTGCCTGTGCAAATATCCCACCGAGAGCTTAAGCTCTCAGTTCCCCCTGCTAGACTAAGCATACCACTGGCCGCAGCCAGTGGTTTCCCCTGCTTGTTCGCTGTACGCCACTGTTAGCACAAAACCAAGCCCACACCCTTATTAGGGTTGCGGCTGGTGAAAAAATACCACCGAGACTCATATGAGTCTCGGTTTGTGTGCAACAGGCCAAACGAACACACCCCATGGATTTAACATTCGTATTATATTTTTGTAATAGGTTGTTGGTTCGGATCTATGATCCATCACGCAAAGAAAGAAAAGAAACGGAATCTAGAGTTATACCTTGTTTCTTTTCGTGTTATGATTTAGAACAACCAAAACAAACGCACCCCTCGTTCTTCTTGGATCATGAAGCCATGTTTTTCCTTGTTTTCTTTGTGTGGGTCGCGGCAGAGAAGAGAGAAAAAGGAGGAGACCAAAAACTGGCGGCTTGATATGTATTTTAGGGTTTTACTGTGTTTGTCCAAAATGTAAGACTCCCCCCGTCTCTTTTGATATACACAGTTAAAACACACACTTGGGCTTTGAGCCCAAGTCCTTCTCTTTTCTACTTTGTCAAAAACAGCCCCTTACCCACTTGTACATTTAATTAAATCGCGTCTTGCTAAAAGACGCGCGTGATCGAGTATTGGACGTCGTGAATTTCATAGTTATTGTTATACGTGTTTAACGTAACTATTATTTACGTGATTACTTGTCGCGTTAATTAAATATACGTAATACTATTTATCGTTTAAATGTTCGTGATTACGTGTTACGTAGTTTACGTAATTTAATTAGTTTTCGATCGTGACTCACTATATTTATTCGTGTTCGTAATAAATATAAATACGTAATTAATATTCTCTCGTGATTAATTTACGTTCATGATTTCATGATCGCATGTTCGGGATTAATTACTGTTTAAATAATTATTGTGTGTTCGTACGTAATAAATACTTATCGTGTTCTAACACGTACGTAATACGTAAACTCCTAACACGTAATCGTAATCATGCTATATTAGGAAAGTTTAAATCTAGTACGTACGATCTTAAGGGTACTATTCATGGTAAAAGCAAGCGGGTTTTACAACTCTTCCCCCCTAAAAAGAATAATTTGTCCCCGAATTATAGATAACGTACCGAAAGAGAAACATACCCGAATCAAACTGAGGGGGTATGTAAGATTAATGAATGTACAGGTGACATGGTAGAAGGAAAGTGGAACGTGACATGTCTTGAAAGGACATGGAACGTGACGCGACTGAAAGGGCATATCTAATTGATAAGAGAAAAACGGATAAATGTCTAGATGAACTTATCCGTTTCCAAGTGGCCTCCCTCTTGGAACGGTTCCTTCAGAAGATCTTGACACTAAAGATAAATCTTGGTCCTCCTGACCTTGACTTGAAATCCGAAGAAATTCTTGGTTATCTACGGAAGGTAGATCCCCTAAATTCGATCGAGGAAAATAAGAGTTAACGTGCAAGGGTAACTGAAACGTTACGATGAAAGACAATTGGACTAAACTGTTAACCAGAAACGATGCGCGAGACATAAAGAAACGTAGTACGTGAAAAATTTTGAACGTGATACGTGAAAATTTTTGAACGTGCTACGTGGAGATAAGGCGAGTGTAGTATGAGTAAACATTTTATGATCCATGATATGTGTAACATATCTTGATCATGATATGAGGAACGTGGAATGAACATGACATGTGAAACATATCGTGATCATAGAATATAATGGCGGTAACATCCAACGCTACAAGGTGAGACGTGGAATATGACATGAAACGTGTATCTGATGATGGAGAGTTATACTAAACTTGGGTCTGGTCTCTAAAGTTCTTGCAACCTACCCAGAATGAGAAAAGACATGAACGTAAGATCGTAAGCCAAAATACGATCATGAACGTGAATAGTGTCATGAACGCGAGCGCGAAAGCAAGGCGTGGAATTAGAAAAAGGACGTGAAGTAAATTAGGAGCATAATTATGAATATTTGTCTGACCCGATAACTGAGGGATTGCCAAGTGATCGGATGAGCCTTGGCTGGAACATGTCCGATCAATCTATTGGTTCTAAAATCCGTACGGATGTAAGGATTCTGCAGACTTGATCAAACTGTTGACAATAACCCAGATAACATCATGCTTCTTCTAAGTTTGCGTTAATCTGGTAACCAAAATCCATGGAGATCTTGTCACATTTCAATTCACAATTTCAGATGATGAAAACATCCCAGTTTGCTGGTGTCCTATCTTTAACCTGTTGGTATGTCAGGTACCTAGATATGAACGTAACTGTATCTTGTTTCGTAGAACTTGATACATAGGAGTTTGCGAAATTCTGAGTCTCTGAATCTAGACTTCTCCTAGCGTAGGAATGTCTAGAACACCTAATATAGTGTAGGGTTCTCTCCTTTACGCATATGCTGAGTCACGGTAAGATTAACCATAGAAACCCATGTGATTCAGTGTGTTACTGTAATCAAACAGAATTGATATTGGAAAGAAAATTTCCAGGGTAGAATTTCTCTTGTCATAGAATTTGCAACATAGTGCAGATAGGGTCTTCCTGTTCTTCTCTAGGCTTATAGGAAATCAGGTTATCCTCAATGAAAACACTGATGAATTTGCTATGAGTTCATGGAAACTCATTTTTATAATGCCGTTGGAGCATAGATGAGACTAATTCCAACATCATAAATCTAGCATGACCAAGTCGTGCACGAATGACAGTCACGGACATGTCCTGCTTTTTCACTCGTCACTGTTGGCAGCATGATCATGAGTTCGATCTTGGGAAAGTGATTAACATTATACGGTTGATTGGACATGTCGTCAATACGTGGAGGAGAATAACGGTCATGAATGGTGATTTGTTTAAGTCAACGGTAGTCGACACATAATCTCATGGTACCATCCTTCTCCTTGTAGATTCTTCTGGAATGTGTAGGAAGACTTTGGAATAATCAACTGGCTATGCGTAAAAGGACTTAAGTAGTCGTGTCTTACTAACAGCTAGAAAATTTTAGCGACCGTGGCTGACAACGCACATGCTTGTAAGCATAAATAATTGTACAGATTTTCCTGATGGAAAATCAAGCTGAATGTATTCAGGAGCCTGAACCTTACTGTACATAAATATGAATCGTAGCATGGTGTGCTGTTCATAGTCCATAATTAGAATAGAATTCATCTCGTGTCTATCCGAGGAAATGCGTTAGCAGCTTGGATCTCATCATTAAGCTGAAGGAAAACCTTCGTATACGTGTGAATACGAAAGGCGTCCTTCATGGTCATGAATATATGAACCATGGTGAAAGAAATGAAAGTAACATCAGCAACGTGACAGTTCTCATTGATGCGCCGATAATGGTACTGAAATTCTTGTGGCCTGATTAATACATGGCACAACAAAATGGATATACCCTTGGAGGGTACCCTGAATTTCTTAGAAATGTTCCATAGTTGGACGTGAGTCATGTGTCTTGACTCGTGTCTTGGAACTATAAGCATGACATATGTCTTGACTGGTGTCTTGACATGTATCTTCAGAAAGTATACGTGAGACATGTGTCTTGACTGATGTCTTGACATGTGTCTCGAGATGTAAAACGAATAGAACTACCAATATTAGGTTATTATGCCAGGATTGGCGGATCGGTTGGACTACTGATCATTTGTATGTCTGATTACGTCCGCGGCCGGAGCCTCGGTTGCGATTTCTAGGATAAATCTGTCATAGTAGTGGTTACTATCGTCTTGTCTGTCAGTTCCATGACGGTCATTCTCATGACCGTGATTCATGTAACTATTCAGCTGAGTGGCCGGCTGGTACCGGTTTGCACTCATATGGCTGAAATGACAGCCGAATGACGTGTGACATGTAACTAAGAATTAGGGACAATGATTGAAGGGAATCGTCTGATGGTGAAGCATCTTCTCGTCCAATTGCTTTGCTCCGACGCCTTTGTCTTCGTCTTGTAGGATCTCCAGGTTGTGAACAGCATCCGCATCTCGTAGCGTCTCCGAACGTCAGCAGCATCAACCTTTAGTAACATCTCCAAGTTATGAGCGGCATCAGCAATTTGAAAAGTATCAGCAAGTAGAAGTATGCACATGGGATAAGGTACATGGAGTACACATGGAATGTACATGAAATGATCGGTATGGGGTCGATCATTTATCATGATTTAAGGAACGTATATCGGTTAAACGGTTAGGAAAGCCATCATGATAACCTGGCAATACCAGTATATACCTCATTCTGGTTGCATAGAGAAACACTAAAGTGTGGTTACACAAAATTCAACGATGATTTGCCTGACAGCATGATCAATGAAAACCAACCATGACTATCATGAAAGCAGAATCCAATGAAGTCCAACAATGTCTTACGGGACAATGTAAATAACAAAAGAGGCGTAAAACATAATCAACATGAAGACGGAATTATCATGAAGAAACATGAAACCATCTACCACGAAGAAGTGTATAACATAATCAGCATGAAACTGAAGTTAACCATGACAGTATGAAAACATACTTGACATAAAAACATAATAACTTATGAGGGGACATGAAAAAATTTATACCAATTTTAAATCATGAGAAAAATTTTATGCATGAAAACCAGTGCATGAATGCGTAATGTAGTTTATAAAAACCTTTATATGTGCGAGGGGACGCCTATGGGTCGGTCCTAAAACAAAAGACATAGTGAGGGGACGCCTATGGGTCGGTCCCAAAGTTAAAAGTTTCGATAAAAGCACATGCGACTAAATAGGACAAGTCCTGTACCAACCATTACTTAGTCATAATCCCTGCAACAATGATACATGAAACATAATTAATTGAAACTCATCTATTAAACTTATCAGAAAAAATTTTATGTGACTAATTATGAACTATTGAGGTTCAGTCCACATAGTCACAGTTCACGAGGAACGTCATGCATGAAATAATGACACGTAACTAAATATGAATGACGGTTGTCCATCCATATTAGTACAACAATATCGATGAAAACATCAAGGTTAAAACCTCAAGGTGCTGAAAACATCATGGTTAAAACAACAATGCGCTGAAAACATCCATACGTAGAATAACAGACGTTGACTTAGGAAGCTCCTGGTGACTACCCACTAGTCACAGGTCGAGTTTTAGAGCCTACAGGTCAAAACCTTGGCTCTGATACCATAATTGTAACACCCCATTTTGATAATGGAATGTCACGCGTAATTATGGCGTGTCATCAAAGCATACAAGGATAAATGTATAAAACATTACATGACCATAGGGATAACCAGAATCAAACATCGGTTCCCAAGCATAAGCCCAAAACATAATAAAGCAAAAGAAATGAATGAAAGACTACACAAGCATAAATATATGAAGGCAAAAGGAAAAGAAGTCTCTAGCCGCTTCCATCCTATGCACGTCCTCCAAATGCTCGAGTCTTGCCTAGGGTACCTGCCGTTTTGGGACATGGAAAGGAAAGTAACGGCTGAGAAAAACACTCAGTGCACGGATATAGACATAGTATGAATGACTAAGCATAATAAATACTTAATAGCAGCGGAAATGCATAAGTCCTGGAAAACCTGGAACATGTTCATAAAACTGGTTTTATAGTTTGAAAAGCCTTATGTTTATCTTATGAAAACTGTTTAACATATTTTACCATTAGCCAATATAGGTCATGAAAATCCACCGTGCATGAATACTTGGAGGGGTGACCTCATCATGCAAATTAGAGGGGCTGCCTCTAATTTAATATACTGGCTTTGGGTAGGAGGGATCAGCTCCTTGTGAAGGATGCAAGGCACACACCACATTCACCATGAAATCCTGACTGAAAACATGTAACTAGGATGCACCCATACGCCCCACATGATAAATATAAATAAATGGCCAAAAGCTGAAGGGACGCCACGAGCAATCACTCCGCCGTGGTTAAGTCATAACATCAGTGCCTCTAATGTTATGGTTATGGTACCTCCATAACTAGGTGAAACTGGTCATGCATGTATATGGCTATAGGTAATCTTAATTAAACATAAGCAATCAAACTCATAACTTATACTACGGGAAAACAGTTGGCTGCATACGGGAAATCCTAATAAGGAAAGAATGTCCATACTGAAAGGACGGGAATCCGTACCTTATGTCCAGTGAACGAAGAAGATGAACTGAGAGGAATCCTACTTCCGAATCACTAGTGCTACATAAATATATACGTGAATAAGTATCTGCTTACTAAATACGTAGCTGGTTTTATGTCATGTCTTAGCTTATTTTATGTGTTCTTACCACGTTTTACTGTTTAAAAGCCTTAAACTGTGTTTTATCTTATATTCTGTTTAATCTAATTAAGTATTTCTGGTATTTCATGTGTTATTATACTTACTGTGTAATAATAAGTAACTTTCCAAAAATAGCAGGTTTCCTAAAATAGAAAGTTTCCAAAATAGAAAGTTTCCAAAAATAGAGAGTTTCCAAAAATAGAAAGTTACGAAAAATAGAAAGTTTCCAAAAATAGAATTACTGCTTAAAATAGATAAGTTTCTAAAAATAGAAAGTTTCCATAAATACATTAGCTGCCTGAAATAAATAAGTTTCTAAAAATAGAAGGTTTCCATAAATAGATTAGCTGCCTTATTTAATTAAGTTTCTAAAAATAGAAAGTTTCCATAATTAGAAATGAGCTGGTTAAATAAGCTAAGTATATAAGCCTAAGTGTTTTCATGATTATTTTCTAAGTCATGAGATTATAAAGTATAGTTTATTAATTATTACATGTAATCTAAATAAACTATAGATTAAAAGTATTTAATTAAATAAAATGTGATTTAATTAAATAAAGATATAAATACTTAGGTTAAAACATGTATTATTAATTATATTAATATAACCTAAGTCATGAGAATTATGTAATTATAAGTCATGGTTTTAATAATTAATTAATTACTTAGTCTAATTTAAATAAATAATTACTTAGGTTAAAATCATGTATTATTAATTAAATGATAACAACCTAAGTCCATGTTTTAATTAAATTAATAATCTAGCATGTTAAATTAATTTAATTAACTTGTAGATCAATAAACATGTAAAGCTAATTAACTCATAAAATAAATACCCCGAACCCGTGTATTATTTTATGAAAACGT
The DNA here is from genome assembly GCA_025667525.1 of Glebionis coronaria. Taxonomy (NCBI): domain Eukaryota; kingdom Viridiplantae; phylum Streptophyta; class Magnoliopsida; order Asterales; family Asteraceae; genus Glebionis; species Glebionis coronaria. The sequence continues at coordinate 25,160,519 of CM046875.1, forward strand.
GTCGAAAACCAAACCGTGAAAATCCGTGTTATTTATAATATAAACCGAACCAAACAGCCCTTTAATTGTTTCTTAATAATCAGACTGCCAAACGCACCCTTAAGTTGTTTATAAACTGTTTACCAAACACCTCCTTTAACCGGCGATAAACCCAAAACCAAACAGTCCCCTAACTGCCATTACCCCTGGCAGTTATGTTGTTTCCCCTGACTGACCTGCGTTCCCCCTGCCTGTGCAAATATCCCACCGAGAGCTTAAGCTCTCGGTTCCCCCTGCTAGACTAAGCATACCACTGGCCGCAGCCAGTGGTTTCCCCTGCTTGTTCGTTGTACGCCACTGTTAGCACAAAACCAAGCCCACACCCTTATTAGGGTTATGGCTGGTGAAAAAATACCACCGAGACTCATATGAGTCTCGTTTTGTGTGCAACAGGCCAAACGAACACATCCCCATGGATTTAACATTCGTATTATATTTTTGTAACAGGTTTTTGGTTCGGATCTATGATCCATCACACAAAGAAAGAAAAGAAACGGAATCTAGAGTTATACCTTGTTTCTTTTCGTGTTATGATTTAGAACAACCAAAACAAACGCACCCCTCGTTCTTCTTGGATCATGAAGCCATGTTTTTCCTTGTTTTCTTTGTGTGGGTCGCGGCAGAGAAGAGAGAAAAAGGAGGAGACCAAAAACTGGCGGCTTGATATGTATTTTAGGGTTTTACTGTGTTCGTCCAAAATGTAAGACTACCCCCGTCTCTTTTGTTATACACAGTTAAAACACACACTTGGGCTTTGAGCCCAAGTCCTTTTCTTTTCTACTTTGTCAAAAACAGCCCCTTACCCACTTGTACATTTAATTAAATCGCGTGTTACTAAAAGACGTGCGTGATCGAGTATTGGACGTCGTGAATTTCATAGTTATTGTTATACGTGTTTAACGTAACTATTATTTACGTGATTACTTGTCGCGTTAATTAAATATACTTAATACTATTTATCGTTTAAATGTTCGTGATTACGTGTTACGTAGTTTACGTAATTTAATTAGTTTTCGATCGTGACACACTATATTTATTTCTGTTCGTAATAAATATAAATACGTAATTAATATTCTCTCGTGATTAATTTACGTTCATGATTTCATGATCACATGCTCGGGATTAATTATTGTTTAAATAATTATTGTGCGTTCGTACGTAATAAATACTTATCGTGTTCTAACACGTACGTAATACGTAAACTCCTAACACGTAATCGTAATCATGCTATATTAGGAAAGTTTAAATCTAGTACGTACGATCTTAAGGGTACTATTCATGGTAAAAGCAAGCGGGTTTTACACACTAGCTTTGCGATATACACATGGCTCATCAAGATTATGAATAAATCCAAACTTTTTGATTTCTTCATCAAATCTTTTATTCCATTGACGTGATGCTTGCTTCAAATCATAAATGAACCTTTGAAGTTTGCACACATGTCCTGGATTCTCAGGATCAACATACCCTTCTGGTTGCTGCATATAGATGTCTTCATCTAAGCGACCGTTCAAGAAGGCAGTTTTAACGTCCATTTTCCATATCTCATAGTCATAGTATGCTGCTATAGCTATGAGAATCCTAATAGCTCTTAAGTCTGCTACATGAGAAAATGTCTCCTCTTAGTCTATGCCAAAAGTTTGAGTGAAACCTTTAGCTACTAAACGAGCTTTATAGGATTGTACTTTTCCGTCCATGTCGGTTTTCTTCTTGTATAACCGCTTATGTCTCACTACTTTAGCATTCGGTGGTGGTTCTACAAGAATCCAAACATCATTTACTTTCATGGATTTCATTTCCTCGTCCATAGCAACCATCCACATATCCTTTTCAGGATAAAGTATGGCGGATTTATAATTAGTAGGTTCACCAAGATCCCCTAACTCATCATCATCCTCTATGTTAAGACACATATTGCTATTTGCGTTTTTAATCCTTGCGGATCTACGTAGAGGAAATAATTTCGGTGGAACCTCTAGACTTTCTGGTTCTACAGGAATTACATCGCTAGTGTTTTCAGAAGGTAATGTATCTATATGACTCTCCCCAAGATCATAATTTCTCCCACTGAATTCTTAATTTATAAAATCAGATTCAAGGAAGTCTCCATACCTAGCAACAATTACTTTGTTCTCAGGTGGATAATAAAAGTATTAACCCATAGTTTCCTTAGGGTATCCTACAAAGACACATTTTACAGATCGTTGTTGGAGTTTGTCACTCGAGTCACGTTTCACATACGCCTCGTAACCCCAGACCTTCAAATAAGACAAATATAGCTTCTTGCCATGCGATAGTTCATATGGTGTCTTATCGACCTTCTTTGTGGGAACCATATTTAAAATGCGAACAACAGATTCTAAAGCATAATCCCAAAAGGATAAAGGTAAAGTTGTAAGATTAAACATAGATCATACCATAATCAATAATGTACGATTTCTCCTTTCAGATACACCATTTTGTTGTGGAGTATAGGGAGAAGTAAGATGATGGACAATTCTATTCTTACTTAGATAATCTATAAACTCTTGACATAAATATTCACCACATCTATCAGAACGAAGAGCTTTAATTTTCATCCCTAATTGTAGTTCTACTTCTGCTTTAAACACTTTGAATGTTTCAAATACCTCATGTTTATGCTTAAGTAAATAAACATAACCATAACGGCTATAATCATCCGTAAATGTTAAGAAGTAGCTAGCACCTTTCCTTGACTTATGTCTAAGTGGTCCACACACATCAATATGTATAAGTCCAAGTAGATCAGTAACCCTTTCAATATTGCTATTAAAAGTTATCTTGGTCATCTTCCCTGAGATACAAGACTCACATTTATCAAATGATTCATCATTTATATTTTTCAAAAGACCTTCATGTTGAAGCATTTGTATACGAGTCTCCCAATATGGGAAAGTCTACAATGCCAAAGATAAGAAGAGTTCTTGTCAACCTTTATCTTCTTACTCATGCTAAATACAGATTTATCGTTCTTGGATTCATTATAATGCATGTCTATTTCAAATACACCATTCACAGAAATTGCATTAAAATAGAAAATACCATTTTTCCAAACAAAAATTCCATTATTATCAATCGTGTGAATGAATCCATTATTTAACAAACACGAAAAGGAATTAACACCCCTAATAATTGTAGGTGCATAATGACAATCATTTAATCTCAGTACTAAACCCGAAGGTAAAACTAGATTAAAAGTTCCTATAGATTCAACCGCTGCTTGTGCGCCATTGCCCACTTGCAGATATTGTTTACCATAGGAAAGCTTCCTTTCCAGATTAAATCCCTGCAGCATATTACAAATGTTAATACCGCATCCCGTATCATATACCCATGAATTTAATTTGTATGATAAATTGAACAATTCAATCATAAATAAAGTACCTGAAGCTACATATTCTGCTCGGACTTCTTCTTTATTTCTCGTAATTCTTCTTCCAGTGACCACTTGCCTTGCAATGGTGATAAGTCTCATCCTTTTAAGATTGACTCCCCTTGACAAAGTTCTGCTTGGGTTTCGAATAAGTCGTAAACTTGTTTGCCCTTATTACCCTTGCCTTTGCCTTTCTTCTTGTTCGCTTGCGGTTTTGGCTTACTCACTCTACCCTTTTGTATGGTTAGTACAAAAGGCGTAGCTGTAAACGCATTAAAATACCATGAACAGTACACACATGAAAATACGGTAAAATTAAAACTTTCCATTTATAATATAATTCACGTGTCACGGTAATTAATAACATGTAGTTACGTAAATATTATAAATGTGTTAAGTACACAACGTATAAAAATCACGAAATTTAAAACATAAACGATCACATAAATTATTAACTCGGGAAAAGCAACGGGTTTCCCCGTGGGCTTCCTTTAGGTCGCGGCTACACAAGAGACAAAAGGAGAAGATGGGCTTTGGCCCATAACCCATATTAAACCCATGTAAATAATAAAACACAGGAAACCTAAAACATAATATAGGTTACAAAAAAAAAGTTGTCTCTTGCCTCCTTCTTGCTCTTGTCGCCGGCCACCATAGACCACAAGGACAAACCGGACGAATTTTCTTGTTGATTATTTGCGTGTACGTGATCGTGTTCATAACCTTTTTCCTTTCCATGTGTTTGGTAAATTAAACACTTCCTTTTTCTTTTAATTATTTATTGAATTCATTTTTTATTTAATTAATCTTAAAAACAAGTAATTAAAAACATGTAGATTAATTAAATCATGGTAAAGGGGGTGTTTGTTTGTGGTTGTGTTCCGGCCGAGGCACCACCGAGAGCCAAGAGGGTCTCGGCTTGCGTTCAAAACCACCACCGAGACCCACAAGGGGCTCGGCTTGGTGGCGTTTGGCTCGGACGACACAAGAAAACCCCGAACACGTGTCGGGGATGTGTTTTGGTTTGGACCGAGAGCCAACCGAGACCTTAGGGTCTCGGTGGGGTTCTTTTGGGCTGACAATGGGAACTGAACAAAAGCACGGGTTCGGGTCTTGGGTTATTTACTAAAAGCCACTGGTAGGGATGTTGGTTTCGGCTTATGTATGGGACCGGGTTTCGGGCTCGGGTTAACTTATAAAACACGGGTTCGGGTCTTGGGTTAATTACTAAAATTAGAAAACATGTTAATTAAATTAATTACTAGACTTTTTAATTTAATTAATTTCAGGACCTAGGTTAAATATTAAATTAATATTACATGTATAACCTAAGTATTTAACTTAGCTTAATTTAATTAAAACATGTATTTTTAATTAAATTCCATATAACGTATAGTTTAATTAACTAACCAGTTATTTAATTAATAAGCTATAACCATGACTTGTATTATACTATTTAAACTTTAATTATTGTTTATAATCCAACTTATTTCTAATTACGGAAACTTGCTATTTTTGGAAACTTTCTATTTTTAGAAACTTACTATTTATGGAAACCTGCTAGTTTTAGAAAGTTACTTAGTACAATACAGGTATTATATATGTAACACCCCATTTTGATAATGGAATGTCACGCGTAATTATGGCGTGTCATCAAAGCATATAAGGAAAAATGTCTAAACATTACATGACCATAAAAGGAAAATACCGGAATCAAACATCGGTAGTCCAAAAGTAAAGCTCATCACACACAAACATAAGTACTGTAAATGAAAGGACTAAACAATGTCCATAGCAATAGTATCAAAGTAAAGATAATGCATAAAGTAAAGAAAGGCTAGAAAGCTTCCAGTCCATATGCACGTACGTTTAAAGTCTACGAGCGTCCCTGAGTACCTGCCGTTTGGCATCATAGAAAAGGAAAACGGCTGAGCAATACGCTCAGTGCACGGATGTACAATAAAGCATGAATAGGATAAGCATATAAACATATAACAACGAAAGAAACTAAGTCCCGAATAACCTGGTTAAGTCTTGATAAAACTGGTTTTATAGTTTGAAAAGCCTTATGTTTATCTTATAAAAACTGTTTAACATATTATACCATTAGCCAATATAGGTCATGAAAATCCACCGTGCATGAATACTTGGAGGGGTGACCTCATCATGCAAATTAGAGGGGCTGCCTCTAATTTAATATACTTGTTTAGGTAGGAGGGATCAGCTCCTTGTGAAGGATGCAAGGCACACACCACATTCACACTGAGTAATCTGCTGAAAAACATGTAACTAGGATGCACCCATACGCCCCACATGATAAATATTATAATATGGCCAAAAGCTGAAGGGACGCCACGAGTAATCACTCTGCCGTGGTGAAGTCATAACATCAGTGCCTCTAATGTTATGGTTATGGTACCTCCATAACTAGGTGAAACTGGTCATGCATGTATATGGCTATAGGTATTCTAAATTAAACATAAGCAAATCAAACATATGACTTATACTACGGGAAAATAGTTGGCTGCATACGAGAATCCTAATAAGGAAAGAATGTCCATACGGAAAGGACGGGAATCCGTACCTTATGTCCAGTGAACGAAGAAGATGAACTGAGGAGAGTCCTACTTCGGTATCACTAATGCTACATAAATACATACGTGTATAAGTATATGATTACTAAATACGTAACTGGTTTTATGTCATGTCTTAGCTTATTTTATACGTTCATGTCATGTTTTACTATTTTAAGCTTTAAACTGTGTTTATCTTCTATTCTGTCTATTCTGATTAAGTATTACTTGTATTTCATGTATTATTATACTTACTGTGTAATAATAAGTAACTTTTTAAAAATAGCAGGTTTCCTAAAATAGAAAGTTTCCAAAAATAGAAAGTTACCAAAATAGAAAGTTTCCAAAAATAAAAAGTTTCCAAAAATAGAAAGTTTCCAAAAATAGAAAGTTTCCAAAAATAGAATTACTGCTTAAAATAGATAAGTTTCTAAAAATAGAAAGTTTCCATAAATAGATTAACTGCCTTAATTAAATAAGTTTCTAAAAATAGAAAGTTTCCATAAATAGATTAGCTGCCTTAATTACATAAGTTCCTAAAAATAGAAAGTTTCCATAAATAGATATAAGCAGGTTAAATAAGCTAAGTATATAAGCTTAAGTGTTTTCTGATTATTTTTCTAAGTCATAATGATATAAGGTATAGTTTATTAATTATCACATGTAATTTAAATAAACTATAGGTTAAAAGTATTTAATTAAATATATCATGTTTTTATTTAAATAAAGTTAAATACTTAGGTTAAAACATGTATTATTAATTATTAATAATATAACCTAATTCATGTTAATTAATTAATTATAACCATGATTTTTAATAATTAATTAATTATAAAGTCTAGAAAAATATAAATACTTAGGTTAATAATTCCATGATCTAATAATTAAATTATAATCTAAGTCATGTTTTATTAAATTAATCATGTCATATTTTATTAATTTAATTTATAACATATGATTATTATAACATAACCTTAACATAAAACATGAACCGGATCGTGACTAGAAACCATGAACCGGACCCGTAATCAACTCCATACCCCGAACCACTTCGGGGTTCCCCCTTGTTTGCTGTTGCCGTGGGACCCACACCACCAAACCCAAACCTTCAGGTCTCGGTGGTGGTCCATGTGCCAAGCCGAGACCACCTTGGGGTTCGGTTTAGGCGCCGGCCACACACTAACACCCCTAAAACCTCCGTTTTGATTTACCCCATAACCATTTACATGTTTAGTTTATGTTTTTAATTAGGTTTTTAAAAACATCATGTTCTTATTTAATTTATTAAATAAAAACAAAAAGAAAAAGGATTAAAAAGGTATATCGAATGCGTGGATCTAACGAGGATGAACACACACGAACGCTTGCACAAAAATCAAGATCAAAATCAAACAAACACCCCCCCTTTGTGGCTTGTATATGCGGCAGCCAAGAGGAGAGCAAGAAGGAAAAGGAGAAAATATTTTTAGGTTTTTGATGTTTTTACTGTAAAGTGGAAAATGACCAAAGATTTTACCCTTTACCCCATGTTAGTAAAAATTTGATGGGCTTGGCCCATCCTTCTATGGTAGCCGCGGGTAGGGGGCCCCACATGGGGTACCCGTACCGTTTTCCGTGTCTCGTTATTTAAGTGTTCGTTCGTGTTTAGTTGTGTTCATGTTTTATGTGTTCTCGTTAAATATGAACCGTGACTTAATATATTTATTCGTGTTCGTAATGAATATATATACGTAATTAATATTAGCTCGTGATTTAATTACGTTCGTGATTTCATGATCGCATGTTCGTGATTAATTATTGTTAAATAATTATTGTGCGTTCGTACGTAATAAATACTTATCGTGTTCTAACACGTACGTAATATGTAAAATTCTAACACGTGAACATAATCATACTATAAAAGGAAAGTTTTAATCTAGTACGTACGATCTTAAGGGTACTATTCATGGTAAAAGCATGTGGGTTTTACAACTCTTCCCCCCTAAAAAGAATAATTCGTCCCCGAATTATAGATAAGGTAAACTGGAAAAGAAGAACATACCCGAATTCAAAATATAAAATGAGGGTAAGAAGCCTGGATAGACTCCTCTGTTTCCCAAGTGGCTTCCCGCTCGGTATGATCCCTCCAAAGGATTTTGACGAATGGAATCGTCTTCCTTCTCATGACTCGTTCTTGTCTGTCAAGAACTCGTTCGAGTTCTTCTATGAAGGTGAGATCTTCACGTATCTGTTCCAGTGGATACTGAACCATGAGAAGGGGATGATACTGGTACCCTCTGAGTAAGGACACATGAAACACATTATGTATATGCGAAAGCTGCGGAGGTAACGCTAACCGGTAAGATACTTCACCGACTCGTACAATGATATCAAACGGTCCGATGAAACGAGGACTGAGTTTCCCTTTAATCCTGAAGCGTCTAACACCACGTGCCGACGAAACCTTAAGAAAGACGTGATCTCCTACGTTAAAATGTATGTCCCTACGATACTTATCGGCGTAACTCTTCTAACGTGACCGTTCTTCCTGAAGTTTCTGCTTAGCTACTGTGATCTTTTCATTGGTCATCTCTATGATTTCTGGTCCTTCAAGTGTTCGCTCTCCAACCTGATCCCAGCAGATTGGGGCGCGACACTTTCTGCCATACAACATCTCGAAAGGAGCACACTTGATACTTGCGTGCCAACTGTTGTTGTTTGCAAACTCCACCAAACAGATATAATCGTCTCAATCACCCGTCCATTCCAACGCACATGACCTCAACATATCTTCCAATGTCTGAATCGTTCGCTCCGACTGTCCGTCCGTTTGAGGATGAAAAGTCGTGCTAAGCTTAAGTTGTGTACCCCAAGCTTTCTGCATACTCTTCCAAAATCACGAAGTGAAACGAGGATCTCTGTCTGAGACGATGCTGGATGGAGCACCGTGGAGTCTCATGATCTCTCTTCAATACGTATCAGCGAGTTTACTTACCGGATCTTCCTAGCGGATCAGTAAGAAATGAGCTGATTTGGTAAGTCGATCTACGATAACCCAAATTGCATCGTTCTTCCTCTTGGTAGGCGGAAGACCAGTAACAAAATCCATGGTGATTTTGTCCCACTTTAACTCTAGAATATCTACCGGTTGAAGGAGACCGCCAGATCGCTGATGCTCGATCTTAACCTGCTGGCAGGTAAGACATTCAGAGACGTAAGTGGACACATCCTGTTTCATACCACTCCACCAAAAGTATTGCTTGATGTCATGGTACATATTAGTCGAACCAGGATGTATAGAGAATGGGGAGCTATGAGCTTCAACTAACAAGGCTTCCCGGAGTTCTTGGTCATCAGAAACACAAAGTCTCGTACCCTGCCATATGATACCATCTGCATTGTAACACCCCATTTTGGAAATGACAATATCACAGTAATTATGGCGTGACATCAAAGCATACAAGGTAAAATGTCTAAACATTACTTGACCATAAAAAGGAAAATACCGGAATCAAACATCGGTAGTCCAAAAGTAAAGCTCATCACACACAAACATAGTATAGTAAAGGAAAGGACTAAACAATGTCCAAAGCATAAGTATCAAAAGAAAGGAAATGCATAATGTAAAGAAGGCTAGACAGCTTCCAGTCCATATACACGTACTCTTAGTCTCTACGAGCGTCCCTGAGTACCTGCCGTTTTGGGAACATAGAAAAGGAAAACGGCTGAGCAAATACGCTCAGTGCACGGATATACAATAAAGCATGAATAGAAGAAGCATATAACATAATAACAGCGGAAGAAAACTAAGTCCCGAGTAACCTGGTTAAGTCTTAATAAAACTGATTTTATAGTTCGAAAGTCTTATGTTTGTCTTATAAAAACTGTTTGTCATATTTTACCATTAGCCAATATAGGTCATGAAAATCCACCGTGCATGAATAATTGGAGGGGTGACCTCATCATGCAAATTAGAGGGGCTGCCTCTAATTTAATATACTGGTTTATGGGTAGGAGGGATCAGCTCCTTGTGAAGGATGCAAGGAACACACCACATTCACCATGTAATCCTGAATAAAAACATGTAACTAGGATGCACCCATACGCCCCACATGATAAATATAAATAAATGGCCAAAAGCTGAAGGGACGCCACGAGCAATCACTCCGCCGTGGTGAAGTCATAACATCAGTGCCTCTAATGTTATGGTTATGGTACCTCCATAACTAGGTGAAACTGGTCATGCATGTATATGGCTATAGGTAATCTTAATTAAACATAAGCAATCAACTCATAACCTATACTACGGGAAAACAGTTGGCTGCACACGGGGAATCCTAATAAGGAAAGAATGTCCATACTGAAAGGACGGGAATCCGTACCTTATGTCCAGTGAACGAGAAAGACGAACTGCGAGAATCCTACTTCCGAATCACTAGTGCTACATAAATACGTACATGAAATAAGTATCTGCTTACTAAATACATAGCTGGTTTTATGTCATGTCTTAGCTTATTTTATGTGTTCTTACTATGTTTTACTGTTTAAAGCATTAAACTGTATTAAATCTTATATTCTGTTTAATCTGATTAAGTATTTATGGTATTTCATGTGTTATTATACTTTCTGTGTAATAATAAGTAACTTTCCAAAAATAGCAGGTTTCCTAAAATAGAAAGTTTCCAAAAATAGAAAGTTTCAAAAAATAGAAAGTTTCCAAAAATAGAAAGTTTCCAAAAATAAAAAGTTACCAAAAATAGAATGTTTCCAAAAATAGAAAGTTTCCAAAAATAGAAAGTTTCCAAAAATAGAAAGTTTCCAAAAACAGATTTACTGCTTAAAATAGATAAGTTTCTAAAAATAGAAAGTTTCCATAAATAGATTTGCTGCCTTAATTAAATAAGTTTCCATAAAAAGATTTGCTGCCTTAAATAAATAAGTTTCTAAAAATAGCTGGTTTCCATAAATAGATTAGCTGCCTTATTTAATTAAGTTTCTAATAATAGAAAGTTTCCATAATTAGAAATAAGCTGGTTAAATAAGCTAAGTATATAAGCCTAAGTGTTTTTCATGATTATTTTCTAAGTCATATGGTATATTTTATAGTTTAATAATTATTTCATGTAATTTAATTAAACTATAGGTTATAATATTTAATTAAAGTATAACATGTTTTTAATTAAATAAGTTAAATACTTAGGTTAAAATATGTATTATTATATATTAATAATATAACCTAAGTCATGTAAATTAATTAATTATATCCATGGTTTTTAAAATAATTAATTAATTCTAAGTCTTAAAAATATTAATACTTAGGTTAAAATAATTTCATGATCATTAATAATTAAATAACCTAAGTCATTTTATTAAATTAATCACATCATTTTATTAATTTAATTTTAACATAAATTCATAACATAAATAAAAACTAACATATACCATGAACCGGATCTAGGCTAAAAACATGAACCGGACATGAATCGACACCGTACCCCGAACCAACTCGGGGTACCCCGTGTTTCCCCTTGCTGCCGTGGGACCCACACGCACCAACCAAGACCATATTGTCTTGGTGGTGGTCGGCTTGGCAAACCGAAGCCCCCTTGGGGTCGGTTGCAGCCTGCGGCCAAAACAAAACACCCTTTAAAACGACCCTTTGATTTAATTAATCACCAAAACATGTTATATCTATGATTAATTATTATGTTTTTATAAAAACATCACATGTTCATAATTAGTAAAAAGATTAAAATAAAAGAAAAGGTTTAAAAAGGTTTTACCGAATTCGTGAATCAAGAGAACGAAGAACAAACACGATCAATCACCAATTCTTCAAGATCAAAGATCAACAAATCACCTTGTATGGTGATTTATGGGTGGCGGCACAAAGAACAAGGAGAAAGAGGGTATTAGGTTTTTCTTAAAATCTTCTGTAAGTTATTTTTTAGTAGTAAAAATAAACATAACCCCCTTTTAGTAATTTTGACAATGGGCTTGGCCCATTTCCCTTGTTTGGCCGCGGGTAGGGACCCCACATGGGGTTCCCGTACCTTTTTCCGTGTCTCGTTATTTAGTTACTCGTTTGTGTTTATTTATGTTCGTGTTTTAATTGTTCTCGTTTCGTAAATACCGTGATTCAATATATTTAATTACGCTCGTAATAAATATATACACGTAATTAATAATAGTTCGTGTTTTAATTACGTTCATGATTTCATGATCACATGTTCGTGATTAATTATTGTTAAATAATTATTAAGTGATCGGGCATATAAAATACTTATCGTGTTCTAACACGTACGTAATACGTAAACTCCTAACACGTAATCGTAATCATGCTATATTAGGAAAGTTTTAACTAGTACATACGATCCTAAGGGTACTATGCATGGTAAAAGCATGCGGGTTTTACAACTCTTCCCCCTAAAAAGAATAATTCGTCCCCGAATTATAGATAAAGTAAACTGGAAAAGAAGAACATACCCGAATTCAAAACATGAAATGAGGGTAAGAAGCCCGGATAGACTCCTCCATTTCTCAAGTGGCTTCCCGCTTGGTATGATCCCTCCATATAATTTTGACGAATGGAATCGTCTTCTTTCTCATGACTCGTTCTTGTCTGTCAAGAACTCGTTCGGGTTCTTCTATAAAAGTGAGATCTTCCCGTATCTGTTCTAGTGGATACTAAACCATGTGAAGGGGATGATATTGGTACCCTCTGCGTAAGGACACATGAAACACATTGTGCACATGCGGAAGCTGCGGAGGTAACGCCAATCGGTAAGATACTTCACCGACTCGTTCAATGATATCAAACGGTCCGATGAAACGAGGACTGAGCTTCCCTTTAATCCCGAAGCGTCTAACACCACGTACCGGCGAAACCTTAAGGAAGACGTGATCTCCTACGTTAAAGTGTAAATCCCTACGATGCTTATCGGCGTAACTCTTCTGACGTGACCGTGCCTCCTGAATCTTCTGCCTAGCTACTGCGATCTTCTCATTCGTCATCTCTATGATTTCCGGCCCTTCAAGTGTTCGCTCGCCAACCTGATCCCAGCAGATTGGGGCGCGACACTTTCTGCCATACAACATCTCAAACGGAGCACATTTGATACTTGCGTGCCAGTTGTTGTTGTATGCAAACTCCACCAAACAGATGTATTCGTCCCAATCACCCGTCCATTCTAACGCACATGACCTCAACATATCCTCCAATGTCTGAATCGTTCGCTCCGACTGTCCGTCCGTTTGAGGATGAAAAGCCGTGCTAAGCTTAAGTTGTGTACCCCAAGCTTTCTACAGACTTTTCCAAAAGCGCGAAGTGAATCGAGGATCTCTGTCTGAGACGATGCTCGATGGTGCACCGTGGAGTCTCATGATCTCTCGTCTATACGTATCTGCGAGTTTACTTACCGGATCTTCCTTGCGGATCGATAAGAAATGAGCTGATTTGGTAAGTCGATCAACGATAACCCAAATTGCATCGTGCTTCCTTTTGGTAGGCGGAAGACCGGTAACAAAATCCATGGTGATTTTGTCCCACTTCCACTCCGGATATCTAACGGTTGAAGGAGACCGCCAGATCGCTGATGCTCGATTTTAACCTGCTGGCAGGTAAGACATTTGGAGACGTAAGTAGCCACATCCTGTTTCATACCACTCCACCAAAAGTACTGTTTGATGTCATGGTACATCTTAGTCGAACCAGGATGTATTGAGAATGGGGAGCTATGTGCTTCAGCTAACAAAGCTTCCCGGAGTTCTTGGTCATCAGGAATACAAAGTCTAGTGCCCTGCCATACGATACCATCTGCATCTACTCTGAATTCTGTCTGCTTCTCCAAATTCTGTACTATCGCCCAGATTTCTCCGTCATCCTTCTGAGCTTCCTTGATCTTAGATAGTAACTCGGGTTCTATTCTAAGATTAGCCCAGTAACCATGTTGTCCACGTACCATGTACTCGATGTCTAGTCGCTCCAAGTCTCTTTTGATTTCCTCTTTGATTCTAAGGCCGTTGATCATTCCGGACTTCCTGCTAAGGGCATCTGCTACTACATTTGCCTTTCCGGGATGATACTGTAGATTAATATCATAATCCTTCAACAACTCTAACCATCTCCTCTGCCTCATGTTCAATTCACGCTGAGTGAAGATATACTTCAAGCTCTTGTGGTCCGTGAAAATGTCACATGATTCTCCATATAAGTAGTGTCTCCATATCTTCAATGCAAACACGACTGCAGCAAGTTCCAGATCGTGCGTGGGGTAATTTTCTTCATAAGGCTTAAGCTGCCGTGAAGCGTACGCGATCACTTTCCCATGTTGCATGAGAACACAACCAAGTCCCTTCCCCGATGCATCGCTGTAGATTTGAAATCCACCCGTACCAGATGGTAGAGTAAGAATAGGTGCAGATACTAGCTTCTGCTTCAGGTCTTCAAAGCTCTTCTCTCGATCTTCAGTCCAGACGAATTTCTCCACTTTCCGCATCAGTTTGGTCAATGGTAGTGCTAGTCGGGAAAAGTTCTCCACGAACCTACGGTAATAGCCAGCTAAGCCTAAGAAACTGCGGACTTCCGTCGCTGATGTCGGCCTTGGCCACTTTGTAATGGCCTCAACCTTCGCTGGATCCATAGTGATTCCTTCTGCTGATACAATGTGACCTAAGAATGCCACCTTGTCTAACCAGAACCCACACTTGGAGAATTTAGCATACAGCTGCTTCTGGCGAAGAATCTGTAGTACTGTATGAAGATGGTCTTCATGTTCCTCCTTGGACTTTGAGAAAATCAGGATGTCATCGATGAAAACACTGAAGAATTTATCCAGAAATTTATGGAAGATTCTGTTCATCAGATCCATGATCACTGCTGGAGCATTTGTCAGGCCAAATGGCATAACTACAAACTCGTAGTGGCCATAACGAGTACGAAAGGCAGTCTTAGCTATATCCTGCTCCTTGACCCGTAGCTGATGATAGCTTGACCTAAGATCGATCTTGGAGAAGTGTTTGGCCCCTTGGAGTTGGTCAAACAGATCGTCAATGCGTGGCAATGGATACCTATTCCGAATGGTAATCTTGTTGAGCTCGCGATAGTCTTAACAAACAAAACCGGTGCGCCCCGTGGAGATGCGCTCGGTCGAATGAAACCTCGTTCAAGAAGTTCTTGTAGTTGATCCTTCAGATCTTTCAGCTCTATGGGGGCCATACGATAAGGAGCCTTGGAGATTGGTTCAGCTCCTGGAACCAGTTCGATACTGAATTCTACTTCTCGTGCAGGTGGTATGCCCGGAAGTTTTGTTAGAAACACGTCTTGGAATTCCGACACTATTGGTTGACCCTGAATCGATGGAGATTCAGCATCCATGTCGTGAACCGTAGCTAGATAACCCTCGCAGCCATGTGACAGTAGTGCACGCGCTTGCAGGGTGGATATGACTTGTACAGACCGTCCGGGTATGAACCCATTATGAATGTACTCTGGTGCATTGACATTACCGAAGATAACTCGATATGAATGGCAGTCTATGGTAGTATGATACTTGGATAGCCAATCCATGCCCAAAATCATGTCGAAGTCATTCATGTCCAGCGGAAGTGCGTCGACAGGTCGAACCTTATCATCAAATTCTAGGGGAAGACTCTTGTATACATGGGTGATTAATACAGAGTCCCTCAAAGGCGTGGAAATAGTAAGCCTATTTTCTAGTGGTAAGGGAGGCATCCTAATGTTCTTAGCATAAGCAGTAGAAATAACCGAGTGAGTAGCACCCGTATCGAAACGAACACATGCAGCACGACCATACATATACAAGATTCCAGTGATGGTACCTGTAGACTTGTTGGCCTGGTCTCGAGATGTCGTGTAGACACGCCCGGCAGTAGGAGGCGGCTTGGTATCAGCATGTCCCGATGTACCCTCCATCTCGCCCTTACGACAATCCTTCATAATATGGCCAGGAAGACCACACCTGAAGCACGCATCAGTATTATGGCGACATGGCCCTGGGTGCCTACGGTGGCAAGTAGAGCAAAGAGGATGAGTGTATCCTTCAGCAGGTGCTCTGGCTGGCTGAGGACCTGATAAAACATTTTACATAAGACATGATAGTTTGGTACAAAGGACGAAGCGGATAATCGTAAGATTGAATACCAGTGATAGCTGGACGGCTAGGCTGCGAACCTCTCTGGTTCTGGTCCCTACCATTTCCATGGTTCCTAGTAGAAGTTTGCTAAAGTGTCAGAATATGAGTTATAACATAAATATAAGGAATTTCATAAGTATTAGGACCTGCTGTTGTTAGAGTGCCCGGCGTTGTTACGGTAATTGTCATTACCGCCAGGCCTATCCGTAGCAGAACGGTCGTTAGTCTGACCGTTTCCCTTGGGCTGATGAGGCTGCTGCTGAGTAGCCGGCTGAGACCGGTCCCCAGTTTTCTTCCTGGAAGATACAGTTAAAGAGATGAATAATTGACATATGGAAAGTATACGGATTGGTCACCGCTTGAATACGAATGTTTTACCTCTTGTCGGGTCTTTCAGCTTCCCCGAACTCATCCCTCTTCTGCAGCATCTCCAGTTTTCGTGCTGCATCGGCCACTTGTGCTACAGTGTTGAACGTAGCACACACCAGATTGTTTGCGACCGATGTGCGAAGAGCCCATCTGAAGTGATGTGCCTGCTCTTCAGGAGTACCTGCTGCCGCACCAAGGAAACCAGCCAAGCGAAGAAAGCGCTGCATAAACTCGTTGCTATTCTCCCCAGCTCTCTGTCGGATCCCATGGTACTCTCTCTTGAGCTTGTCCTGCTCAGCTTTGGGAAAGAAATGCTCCATCACCCTGTCCTTGAACTGAGCCCAAGTCAAACCAGCAACCCACTCATCACCACCTTCAGATTGCATCAATGCTAACCACCAGTTGAGTACATCGCCTTCGAATCGATAGCATGCCAACCTCGCTTTGTATGCGGGGTCACAGCCCATAGCGTTGAAAATCTTCTTGATGTGAGCCAACCAGCTTTCAGCATCGCTGGGGCTATCTGTCTTCTCAAAAGCTCGAGGGCGGAGCTTGTTGAATCTCTCCATCCATACTGCTAATGTCACTGGAGGAGGAGGAGGAGGTGGCTGATTGTGCTGCTGATTGTTGGCAGCTTGAACTTCAGCCCGGATGTCATTCCTCAGTTGAGGAAGCAAGGCTTGCATGGCAGCCTAATTTGCAGCATTGAGCTGCTCCTGTTCGCGTGTGAGAACCATCTGACAGTATAACATAAAACATATGATTAAACAGTTCCAAACATAAAATATAAATACATACATGAAAAAAATTTATACTAAAATTTCACGAGAAAAATTTTATGCAAGAAAATTTTGTGTATGAATGCATGATGCAGTTTTATGAAAACTTTTGTATGCTCGAGAGTGAACACCTCAGGCCAGTTCACCCAAAATAAATACATTGCGAGGGGACGCCTATGGGTCGGTCCCAAATCTAAAAGTTTCGATAAAACACATACGACTAAATAGGGCCAGTCCTGTACCAACCATTACTTAGTCAAAAACCCTGCAACAATGACATGTATATGTATGCTTAAAATGATGAATGCATGAAAACAACTGTCAGTTCTAGGAAGACCGTAGTGTCTACCCACTAATCACAGGTCATATTTGAGAGCCTACAGGTCGAAGTCTTGGCTCTGATACCATAATTGTAACACCCCATTTTGGAAATGGAAATATCATAGTAATTATGGCGTGTCATCAAAGCATACAAGGTAAAATGTCTAAACATTACTTGACCATAAAAAGGAAAATACCGGAATCAAACATCGGTAGTCCAAAAGTAAAGCTCATCACACACAAACATAGTATAGTAAAGGAAAGGACTAAACAATGCCCAAAGCATAAGTATCAAAAGAAAGGAAATGCATAATGTAAAGAAGGCTAGACAGCTTCCAGTCCATATGCACGTACTCTTAGTGTCTACGAGCGTCCCTGAGTACCTGCCGTTTTGGGAACATAGAAAAGGAAAACGGCTGAGCAAATACGCTCAGTGCACGGATGTACAATAAAGCATGAATAGAAGAAGCATATAACATAATAACAGCGGAAGAAAACTAAGTCCCGAGTAACCTGGTTAAGTCTTAATAAAACTGATTTTATAGTTTGAAAGTCTTATGTTTGTCTTATAAAAACCGTTTGCATATTTTACCATTAGCCAATATAGGTCATGAAAATCCACCGTGCATGAATAATTGGGGGGGTGACCTCATCATGCAAATTAGAGGGGCTGCCTCTAATTTAATATACTGGTTTATGGGTAGGAGGGATCAGCTCCTTGTGAAGGATGCAAGGCACACACCACATTCACCATGTAATCCTAAATAAAAACATGTAACTAGGATGCACCCATACGCCCCAGATGATAAATATAAATAAATGGCCAAAAGCTGAAGGGACGCCACGAGCAATCACTCCGCCGTGGTGAAGTCATAACATCAGTGCCTCTAATGTTATGGTTATGATACCTCCATAACTAGGTGAAACTGGTCATGCATGTATATGGCTATAGGTAATCTTAATTAAACATAAGAAATCAACTCATAACTTATACTACGGGAAAACAGTTGGCTGCACACGGGGAATCCTAATAAGGAAAGAATGTCCATACGGAAAGGACGGGAATCCGTACTTTATGTCCAGTGAACGAGAAAGACGAACTGCGAGAATCCTACTTCCGAATCACTAGTGCTACATAAATACGTACATGAAATAAGTATCTGCTTACTAAATACATAGCTGGTTTATGTCATGTCTTAGCTTATTTTATGTGTTCTTACTATGTTTTACTGTTTAAAGCATTAAACTGTATTAAATCTTATATTCTGTTTAATCTGATTAAGTATTTATGGTGTTTCATGTGTTATTATACTTTCTGTGTAATAATAAGTAACTTTCCAAAAATAGCAGGTTTCCTAAAATAGAAAGTATCCAAAAATAGAAAGTTTCCAAAAATAGAAAGTTTTCAAAAATAGAAAGTTACCAAAAATAGAAAGTTTCCAAAAATAGAAAGTTTCCAAAAATAGAAAGTTTCCAAAAATAGAAAGTTTCCAAAAATAGATTTACTGCTTAAAATAGATAAGTTTCTAAAAATAGAAAGTTTCCATAAATAGATTTGCTGCCTTAATTAAATAAGTTTCCATAAATAGATTTGCTGCCTTAAATAAATAAGTTTCTAAAAATAGCTGGTTTCCATAAATAGATTAGCTGCCTTATTTAGTTAAGTTTCTAAAAATAGAGAGTTTCCATAATTAGAAATAAGCTGGTTAAATAAGCTAAGTATATAAGCCTAAGTGTTTTTCATGATTAATTTCTAAGTCATATGGTATATTGTATAGTTTAATAATTATTTCATGTAATTTAATTAAACTATAGGTTATAATATTTAATTAAAGTATAACATGTTTTTAATTAAATAAGTTAAATACTTAGGTTAAAATATGTATTATTATATATTAATAATATAACCTAAGTCATGTAAATTAATTAATTATATCCATGGTTTTTAAAATAATTAATGAATTATAAGTCTTAAAAATATTAATACTTAGGTTAAAATAATTTCATGATCATTAATAATTAAATAACCTAAGTCATGTTATTAAATTAATCACATCATTTTATTAATTTAATTTTAACATAAGTTCATAACATAAAAAAAAACTAACATATACCATGAACCGGATCTAGGCTAAAAACATGAACCGGACATGAATCGACACCGTGCCCTGAACCAACTCAGGGTACCCCGTGTTTCCCCTTGCTGCCGTGGGACCCACACGCACAAACCAAGACCATATGGTCTTGGTGGTGGTCGGCTTGGCAAACCGAAACCCCCTTGGGGTCGGTTGCAGCCTGCCGCCAAAACAAAACACCCCTTAAAACGACCATTTGATTTAATTAATCACCAAAACATGTTAGATCTATGATTAATTATTATGTTTTTATAAAAACATCACATGTTCATAATTAGTAAAAAGATTAAATTAAAAGAAAAGGTTTAAAAAGGTTTTACCGAATTCGTGGATCAAGAGAACGAAGAACAAACACGATCAATCACCAATTCTTCAAGATCAAAGATCAACAAATCACCTTGTATGGTGATTTATGGGTGGCGGCACAAAGAACAAGGAGAAAGAGGGTTTTAGGTTTTTCTTAAAATCTTCTGTAAGTTATTTTTGAGTAGTAAAAATAAACATAACCCCCTTTTAGTAATTTTGACAATAGGCTTGGCCCATTGCCCTTGTTTGGCCGCGGGTAGGGACCCCACATAGGGTTCCCGTACCTTTTTCCGTGTCTCGTTATTTAGTTATTCGTTTGTGTTTATTTATGTTCGTGTTTTAATTTTTCTCGTTTCGTAAATACCGTGATCCAATATATTTAATTACGCTCGTAATAAATATATACACGTAATTAATAATAGTTCGTGTTTTAATTACGTTCATGATTTCATTATCGCATGTTCGTGATTAATTATTGTTAAATAATTATTACGTGATCGTGCATATAAAATACTTATCGTGTTCTAACACGTACGTAATACGTAAACTCCTAACACGTAATCATGCTATATTAGGAAAGTTTTAACTAGTACATACGATCCTAAGGGTACTATGCATGGTAAAAGCATGCGGGTTTTACATGCATCTACTCTGAATTCCGTCTGTTTTTCCAAATTCTGTACTATCGCCCCGATTTCTCCATCATCTTTCTGAGCTTCCTTGATCTTAGAGAGTAACTCGGGTTCTACTCTAAGATTAGCCCAGTAACCGTGCTTTCCACGTACCATGATCTCGATTTCTAGTCGCTCCAAGTCTCTAATGATTTCCTCCTCAATCTTAATGTTGTTGATCATTCCGGACTTCATGCTAAGAGCATCTGCTACTACATTTGCCTTTCTGGGATGATATTGTAGATTAATGTCATAATCCTTCAACAGCTCTAACCATCTCCTCTGCCTCATGTTCAATTCACGTTGAGTGAAGATATACTTCAAGCTCTTGTGGTCCGTGAAAATGTCACATGATTCTTCATATAAGTAGTGCCTCCATATCTTCAATGCAAACACGACTGCAGCAAGTTCCAAGTCATGCGTAGGGTAATTTTCTTCATAAGGCTTTAGCTGCCGTGAAGCGTACACGATCACTTTCCCATGTTGCATGAGAACACAGCCAAGTCCCTTCCCCGATGCATCACTGTAGATTTGAAATCCACCCGTACCAGATGGGAGAGTGAGAATAGGTGCAGATACTAACTTCTGCTTCAGGTCTTCAAAGCTCTTCTCTCTTTCTTCAGTCCAAACGAATTTCTCCCCTTTCCGCATCAGTTTGGTCAATGGTAGTGCTAAGCGGGAAAAGTTCTCCACGAACCTACGGTAATAGCCAGCTAAGCCTAAGAAACTGCGGACTTCCGTCGCTGATGTCGGCCTCGGTCACTTAGTAATGGCCTCAACCTTCGCTGGATCCATAGTGATTCCTTCTGCTGATACAATGTGACCTAGGAATGCCACCTTGTCTAACCAGAACTCACATTTTGAGAATTTAGCATACAGCTGCTTCTGGCGAAGAATCTGTAGTACTATACGAAGATGGTCTTCGTGTTCCTCCTTGTACTTTGAGAAAATCAGGATGTCATCGATGAAGACAATGACGAACTTTTCTAGAAATTCATGGAAGATTCTGTTCATCAAGTCCATGAACACTGCTGGAGCATTTGTCAGGCTGACCGGCATAACTACAAACTCGTAGTGGCCATAGCGGGTACGAAAAGCAGTCTTGGTGATATCCTGCTCCTTGACCCGTAGCTGATGATAGCCTGATCTAAGATCAATCTTAGAGAAGTGTTTGGCCCATTGGAGTTGGTCAAACAGATCGTCTATACGCGGCAGTGGATACCTATTCCGGATAGTAATCTTGTTGAGCTCGCGATAGTCTATGCAAAGACGCATACTGCCGTCCTTCTTCTTAACAAATAACACCGGTGCGCCCCATGGAGATGCGCTCGGTCGAATGAAACCTCGTTCTAGAAGTTCTTGCAGTTGATCCTTCAGCTCCTTCAGCTCTATGGGAGCCATGCGATAAGGAGCCTTGTAGATTGGTTCAGCTCCTGGAATAAGCTCGATATGGAATTCCACTTCTCGTGCAGGTGGTATGCCTGGAAGTTCTGCTGGAAATACATCTTTGAATTCCGACACTATTGGTTGATCCTGAATTGATGGAGATTCAACATCCATGTCGTGAACCATAGCTAGATAACCCTCGCAGCCATGTGACAGTAGTGCACGCGCTTGCAGGGTAGATATGATTTGTACAGACCGTCCGGGTATGAACCCGTTATGAATGTACTCTGGTGCATTAACATCACCGAAGATAACTCGATATGAATGGCAGTCTATGGTAGCATGATGCTAGGATATCCAATCCATGCCCAAAATCATGTCAAAGTCATTCATGTCCAGCGGAAGTGCGTCAACAGGACGAACCTTATCGTCAAATTCTAGGGGAAGACTCTTGTATACATGGGTGATTAATACAGAGTCCCTCAAAGGCGTGGAAATAGTAAGTCTATTCTCCAGTGACATGGGGAGCATCCTAATGTTCTTAGCATAAGCAATAGAATGACCGAGTGAGTAGCACCCGTATCGAAAAGAACACACGCAACTTGACCATACATATACAAGATTCCAGTGATGGTACCTATAGGATTGTTGGTCTGGTCTCGAGATGTCGTGTAGACACGCCCAGTGGTAGGAGGCGGCTTGGTATCAGCATGTCCTGATGTGCCCTCCATCTCGCCCTTACGACAATCCTTCATGATATGGCCAGGAAGACCACACTTGAAGCATGCGTCGGTGTTACGACGACATGGCCCTGGGTGCCTACGGTGGCAAGTAGAGCAAAGAGGATGAGTATATCCTCCAGTAGGTTCTCTGGCTGGCTGAGAACCTGATAAAACATTTTACATAAGACATGATAATAGGGTATAAAGGACAATGCGGATAATCGTAGGATTGAATACCAGTGATAGCTGGACGGCTAGGCTGTGAACCTCTCTGGTTCTGGTCCCTACCGTTTCCATGGTTCCTTGTAGAAGTTTAGCTAAAGTGTCAGAATATGAGTTATAACATGAAATCATAAGAAAATGCGTAAGTATTAGGACCTGCTACCGTTGGAATGTCCAGTGTTGTTACGGTAATTGTCATTACCGCCACGCCTATCCGTAGCAGAACGGTCGTTAGTCTAACCGTTTCCCTTGGGCTGATGAGGCTGCTGCTGAGTAGCCGACTGAGACCGGTCCCCAGTTTTCTGCCTGGAAGATACAATTTAAAGAGATGAATAATTGACATATATGGAAAAATACGGATTGGTCACCGCTCGAATACGAATATTTACCTCTTGTCGGGTCTCTCAGCTTCCCCGAACTCATCTCTTTCCTGCAGCATCTCCAGTCTACGTGCTGCATCGGCCACCTGTGCTTTCGTATCCAACAGAGCACCTGATAAGTTATTGGCGATCCTTGGATTAAGAGCCCAACGAAAATGTAGTGCCTACTCTTCAGTGGTGCATGCAGCTGCTCTCAGGACACTGGCATAACGAAGAAAACACTACATGAAGTCATTGCTGTCTTCGTCAGGTCACTGTCTAATGGTATAGTATTCCCTTATGAGCCGATTCCTTCCTTCCATGGGGAAGATGTTAGGCGGGGGAGGGTAGTTGTCGTTATGATGAAGGATGTCTTGCATTTTTGCATCAGCAGCTGCAAACATCTCCCAGAGATTGTTTGTGTTTGCCATCTGACAGTATAACATAAAACATATGATTAAACAGATCAAAACATAATATATATATATATTCATGAAAAAAAATTATACCAATAAATCCAGAGAAAAATTTTATGCAAGAAAATTTGTGTATGAATGCATGATGCAGTTTTATGAAAACTTTTGTATGCTCGAGAGTGAACGTCTATGGTCAGTTCACCCAAAATAAAAGACATGGCGAGGGGACGCCTATGGGTCGGTCCCAAATTTAAAAGTTTCGATAAAACACATGCGACTAAATAGGGTCAGTCCTGTACCAACCATTACTTAGTCATAAACCTGCGACTAAATAGGGTCAGTCCTGTACCAACCATTACTTAGTCATAAACCTACGACAATGACATATATATGTATGCATAAAAATGATGAATGCATGAAAACGACAGTCAGTTCTAGGAAGACCATAGTGACTACCCACTAATCACAGGTCATATTTTGAGAGGCTACAGGTCGAAGCCTTGGCTCTGATACCATAATTGTAACACCCCATTTTGATAATGGAATGTCACGCGTAATTATGGCGTGTCATCAAAGCATACAAGGAAAAATGTCTAAACATTACATGACCATAAAAGGAAAATACCGGAATCAAACATCGGTAGTCCAAAAGTAAAGCTCATCACACACAAACATAAGTACTGTAAATGAAAGGACTAAACAATGTCCATACCAAGAGTATCAAAGTAAAGATAATGCATAAAGTAAAGAAAGGCTAGAAAGCTTCCAGTCCATATGCACGTAAGCTTAAAGTCTACGAGCGTCCATGGGTACCTGCCGTTTTGGGAACATAGAAAAGGAAAACGGCTGAGCAATACGCTCAGTGCACGGATGTACAATAAAGCATGAATAGGATAAGCATATAAACATATAACAGCGGAAGAAACTAAGTCCCGAATAACCTGGTTAAGTCTTGAGAAAACTGGTTTTATAGTTTCAAAAGCCTTATGTTTATCTTATAAAAACTGTTTTAACATATCCTACCATTATCTAATATAGGTCATGAAAATCCACCGTGCATGAATACTTGGAGGGGTAACCTCATCATGCAAATTAGAGGGGCTGCCTCTAATTTAATATACTGTATTGAGTAGGAGGGATCAGCTCCTTGTGAAGGACGAAAGACACACACCACATTCACATTGAGTAATCTGCTAAAAAACATGTAATTAGGATGCACCCATACGCCCCACATGATAATAATATGGCCAAAAGCTGAAGGGACGCCATGAGCAATCACTCCGCCGTGGTGAAGTCATAACATCAGTGCCTCTAATGTTATGGTTATGGTACCTCCATAACTAGGTGAAACTGGTCATGCATGTATATGGCTATAGGTATTCTAAATTAAACATAAGCAAGTCAAACATATGACTTATACTACGGGAAAACAGTTGGCTGCATACGGGGAATCCTAATAAGGAAAGAATGTCCATACTGAAAGGACGGGAATTCGTACCTTATGTCCAGTGAACGAAGAAGACGAACTGAGGAGAGTCCTACTTTGGTATCACTAATGCTACATAAATACATACGTGTATAAGTATATGATTACTAAATACGTACTGGTTTTATGTCATGTCTTAGCTTATTTTATACGTTCATGTCATGTTTTACTGTTTTAAGCTTTAAACTGTGTTTATCTTCTATTCTGTCTATTCTTATTAAGTATTACTTGTATTTCATGTATTATTATACTTACTGTGTAATAAAAAGTAACTTTCTAAAAATAGCAAGTTTCCTAAAATAGAATGTTTCCAAAAATAGAAAGTTACCAAAAATAGAAATTTTCAAAAAATAGAAAGTTTCTAAAAATAGAAAGTTTCCAAAAATAGAATTACTGCTTAAAATAGATAAGTTTCTAAAAATAGAAAGTTTCCATAAATAGATATAAGCTGGTTAAATAAGCTAAGTATATAAGCTTAAGTATTTTCTAATCATTTTTCTAAGTCATAATGATATAAGGTATAGTTTATTAATTATTACATGTAATTTAAATAAACTATAGGTTAAAAGTAATTAATTAACTGTATCATGTTTTTAATTAAATAAAGTTAAATACTTAGGTTAAAACATGTATTATTAATTATTAATAATATAACCTAAGTCATGTTAATTAATTAATTATAACCATGGTTTTTAATAATTAATTAATTATAAAGTCTAGAAAAATATAAATACTTAGGTTAATAATTCCATGATCTAATAATTAAATTATAACCTAAGTCACGTTTTATTAAATTAATCATGTCATATTTTATTAATTTAATTTATAACATATGATTATTAAAACATAACCTTAACATAAAACACGAACCGGATCGTGACTAGAAACCATGAACCGGACCCGTAATCAACTCCATACCCCGAACCACTTCGGGGTTCCCCCTTGTTTGCTGCTGCCGTGGGACCCACACCACCAAACCGAGACCTTGAGGTCTCGGTGGTGGTCCATGTGCCAAGCCGAGACCCCCTTGGGGTTCGGTTTAGGCGCCGGCCACACACAAACACCCCTAAAACCTCCGTTTTGATTTACCCCATAACCATTTACAGGTTTAGTTTATGTTTTTAATTAGGTTTTTAAAAACATCATGTTCTTATTTAATTTATTAAATCAAAACAAAAATAAAAAGGATTAAAAAGGTATACCGAATGCGTGGATCTAACGAGGATGAACACACACGAACGCTTGCACAAAAATCAAGATCAAAATCAAACAAACACCCCCCTTTGTGGCTTGTATATGCGGCTGTCAAGAGGAGAGCTAGAAGGAAAAGGAGAAAATCTTTTTAGGTTTTTGATGTTTTTACTGTAAAGTGGAAAATGACCAAAGATTTTACCCTTTACCCCATGTTAGTAAAAATTTGATGGGCTTGGCCCATCCTTCTTTGGTAGCCGCGGGTAGGGGGCCCCACATGGGGTACCCGTACCGTTTTCCGTGTCTCGTTATTTAAGTGTTCGTTCGTGTTTAGTTGTGTTCGTGTTTTATGCGTTCTCGTTAAATATTAACCATGACTTAATATATTTGTTCGTGTTCGTAATAAATATATATACGTAATTAATATTAGCTCGTGATTTAATTACGTTCATGATTTCATGATTAATTATTGTTAAATAATTGTTGTGTGTTCGTACGTAATATATACTTATCGTGTTCTAACACGTACATAATACGTAAAATTCTAACACGTGAACGTAATCATACTATAAAAGGAAAGTTTTAATCTAGTACGTACGATCTTAAGGGCACTATTCATGGTTAAAGCATGCGGGTTTTACAATAATACACTAATACATGAATAATACACAACAGAACATCAGAATAACTACAGTTAACATCGTAAACTTTAGAACATGACATAATATGTATAACAAGCTAATAACACACATAATCAGTAAAGCACATGTAAATTCAGACAACTCATACACGTCCATATTTCTTATGTGGTATTATCCATCGAGGCGGAGTAGTCTTCATCGTTTTCTTTAGCTTCTACTGGAGATAAGGTACGGATTTCCCGTCCTTCAGTAAGGACAATCTCTTCCTTCATTAGGATTTCCCGTATGCAGCTAACTATTTTACCCAGTAGTTACAGATTAAATGCTTATGTTTATTAGTTACCTTAGCCATATACTTGCATGACAAGTTTCACCTAGTTATGGAGGTACCATAACCATAACACTAGAGGCACTAGTGTTATGACTTCACCACGGCGGAGTGATAGCTCGTGGCGTCCCTTTCAGTTATTTGGCCGTTATATTTATTATGTTATCATGTGGGGCATATGGGTGCATCCTAGTTACATGTTTTAGTCAGGATTTCATGGTGAATGTGGTGTGTGCCTTGCATTCTTCAAAAGGAGCTCATCCCTCCTACCCACTTACCAATTAATTAGAGGCATCCCCTCTAATTTGTATGACGAGGTCACCCCTCCAAGTATTCATACACGTTGTTGACCTCATGACCTATATTGGCTTTTAGTACATTAACTAATATAGATTTTCATAAGTAATGTAACACCCCATTTTGATAATGGAAATGTCACACGCAATTATGGCGTGTCATCAAAGTATACAAGGAAAAATGTCTAAACATTACTTGACCATAAAAGGAAAATACCGGAATCAAACATCGGTAATCCAAATGTAAAGCTCATCACACACAAACATAGTATAATAAAGGAAAGGACTAAACAATGTCCAAAGCATAAGTATCCTAAGAAAGGCAATGCATAAAGTAAAGAAGGCTAGACAGCTTCCAGTCCATATGCACGTACTTTTAGTGTCTACGGCGTCCCTGAGTACCTGCCGTTTTGGGAACATAGAAAAGGAAAACGGCTGAGCAAATACGCTCAGTGCACGGATGTACAATAAAGCATGAATAGGATAAGCATATAACATATAACAGCGGAAGAAAACTAAGTCCCGAGTAACCTGGTTAAGTCTTGATAAAACTGGTTTAATAGTCTGAAAGTCTTATGTTTATCTTATAAAAAGTGTTTATCATATTTTACCATTAGCCAATATAGGTCATGAAAATCCACCGTGCATGAATACTTGGAGGGGTGACCTCATCATGCAAATTAGAGGGGCTGCCTCTAATTTTATATACTGGTTTTTGGGTAGGAGGGATCAGCTCATTGTAAAGGATGCAAGGCACACACCACATTAACCATGAATCCCGAATAAAAACATGTAACTAGGATGCACCCATACGCCCCACATGATAAATATAATATAGATGGCCAAAAGCTGAAGGGACGCCACGAGCAATCACTCCGCCGTGGTGAAGTCATAACATCAGTGCCTCTAATGTTATGGTTATGGTACCTCCATAACTAGGTGAAACTGGTCATGCATGTATATGGCTATAGGTAATCTTAATTAAACATAAGCAATCAAACACGTAACTTATACTACGGGAAAACAGTTGGCTGCATACGGCGAATCCTAATAAGGAAAGAATGTCCATACTGAAAGGACGGGAATCTGTACCTTATGTCCAGTGAACGAAGAAGATGAACTGAGAGGAATCCTACTTCCGAATCACTAGTGCTACATAAATACATACATGAATAAGTATTTGCTTACTAAATACGTAGCTGGTTTTATGTCATGTCTTAGCTTATTTTATGTGTTCTTACCATGTTTTACTGTTTTTAAGCCTTAAACCGTGTTTATCTTATATTCTGTTTAATCTGATTAAGTATTTCTGGTATTTCATGTGTTATTATACTTACTGTGTAATAATAAGTAACTTTCCAAAAATAGCAGGTTTCCTAAAATAGAAAGTTTCCAAAAATAGAAAGTTACCAAAAATAGAAAGTTTCCAAAAATAGAAAGTTTACAAAAAAAGAAAGTTTCCAAAAATAGAAAGTTTCCAAAAATAGAAAGTTTCCAAAAATAGAATTACTACTTAAAATAGATAAGTTTCTAAAAATAGAAAGTTTCCATAAATAGATCTGCTGCCTTAATTAAATAAGTTTCCATAAATAGATTAGCTGCCTGAAATAAATAAGTTTCTAAAAATAGAAGGTTTCCATAAATAGATTAGTTGCCTTATTTAATTAAGTTTCTAAAAATAGAAAGTTTCCATAATTAGAAATAAGCTGGTTAAATAAGGTAAGTATATAAGCCTAAGTGTTTTCATGATTATTTTCTAAGTCATATGATATAATGTATAGTTTAATAATTATTCCATGTAATTAAATTAAACTATAGGTTAAAATATTTAATTAAAGTATAACATGTTTTTAATTAAATAATGTTAAATACCTAGGTTAAAACATGTATTATTATATAAAATAATATAACCTAAGTCATGTTAATTAATTAATTATAAATCATGGTTTTTAAATAATTAATTAATTATAAATCTAAAATATTAAATACTTAGGTTAATTAATTTCATGATTATTAATAATTAAAATAACCTAAGTCATGTTATTAAATTAATCATGTCATTTTATTAATTTAATTTTTAACATAAGATCATAAAACATAAAAAAAACTAAACATACACCATGAACCGGATCTAGACTAAAAACAATGAACCGGTCATGAAATCGACACCGTACCCCGAACCAACTCGGGGTACCCCGTGCCTTGATGCTGCCGTGGGACCCACACACACCAACCAAGACCATATGGTCTTGGTGGTGGTCGGTTTGGCCAAACCGAAACCCTTTTGGGTTCGGTGCAGCCTGCGGCCAAAAACAAACACCCCTTAAAACATACTTTTGATTTTATTTAACCCCAAATCATGTTAGATCCATGTTTATTTATTAGGTTTTTGTAAAAACATAACATGTTCTTGATTTATTAAATGATCAAATCAAAAGAAAAGGTTTAAAAAGGATTTACCGAATTCGTGGATCAAAAGGATGAAGAACAAACACGATCACCAACTACAATTCCAAGATCCAAGATGACAAACCACCTCCTTGTGGTGGTTGTAGGGTGGCGGCACAAAGAAGAAAGGGAAGGAGGGTTTTAGGGTTTTTTCTAAAATCTTTTGTGAATGAAAAATGAGTAGTGAAAATTTATTAACCCCCCTTTAGTAAAATTTACAAATGGGCTTGGCCCATTTGTCCTTGTAGCCGCGGGTAGGGGCCCCACTTGGGGTACCCGTACCTTTTTCCGTGTCTCGATGTTACGTTATATATTCGTGATTATTTGTGTTCGCGTTTTAAGTGTTCTCGTTTCGTACATACCGTGATCTAATATATTTAATTACGCTCGTAATAAATATATATACGTAATTACTAATAGTTCGTGTTTTAAATACGTTCATGATTTCATGATCGCATGCCTATGATTAATTATCGTCAAATTATTATTACGTGATCGTGCGTAGTAAATACTTATCGTGTTCTAACACGTACGTAATACGTAAAATCCTAACACGTAATCGTAATCATGTTATATTAGGAAAGTTTTAATCTAGTACGTACGATCTTAAGGGTACTATTCATGGTAAAAGCATGCGGGTTTTATAACTCTTCCCCCCTAAAAAGAATAATTCGTCCCCGAATTATAGATAAAGTAAACTGGAAAAGAAGAACATACCCGAATTCAAAATATGAACTGAGGGTAAGAAGCCCGGATAGACTCCTCTGTTTCCCGAGTGGCTTCCCGCTCGGTATGATCCCTCCATAGAATTTTGACGAATGGAATCGTCTTCTTTCTCATGACTCGTTCTTGTCTGTCAAGAACTCGTTCGGGTTCTTCTATAAAAGTGAGATCTTCACGTATCTGTTCTAGTGGATACTGAACCATGTGAAGGGGATGATACTGGTACCCTCTGAGTAAGGACACATGAAACACATTGTGCACATGCGAAAGCTGCGGAGATAACGCCAATCGGTAAGATACTTCACTGACTCGTTCAATGATATCAAACGGTCCGATGAAACGAGGACTGAGCGTCCCTTTAATCCCGAAGCGTCTAACACCACGTGCCGGCGAAACCTTAAGGAAGACATGATCTCCTACGTTAAAGTGTATATCCCTACGATGCTTATC
The DNA here is from genome assembly GCA_025667525.1 of Glebionis coronaria. Taxonomy (NCBI): domain Eukaryota; kingdom Viridiplantae; phylum Streptophyta; class Magnoliopsida; order Asterales; family Asteraceae; genus Glebionis; species Glebionis coronaria. Next base: position 25,191,907 of record CM046875.1, read on the forward strand.
GGCGTAACTCTTCTGACGTGACCGTGCCTCCTGAATTTTCTGCTTAGCTACTGCGATCCTCTCATTGGTCATCTCTAAGATTTCTGGTCCTTCAAGTGTTCGCTCACCAACCTGATCCCAGCAGATTGGGGCGCGACACTTTCTGCCATACAACATCTCAAATGGAGCACACCTGATACTTGCGTGCCAACTGTTGTTGTATGCAAATTCCACCAAACAGATGTAATCTTCCCAATCACCCGTCCATTCCAACGCACATGACCTCAACATATCTTCCAATGTCTGAATGGTTCGCTCCGACTGTCCGTCTGTTTGAGGATGAAAAGCCGTGCTAAGCTTAAGTTGTGTACCCCAAGTTTTTGCAGACTTTTCCAAAAGCGCGAAGTGAATCGAGGATCTCTGTCTGAGACGATGCTGGATGGTGCACCATGGAGTGTCATGATCTTTCTTCTGTACGTATCTGCGAGTTTACTTACCGAATCTTCCTTGCGGATCAGTAAGATATGAGCTGATTTGGTAAGTCGATCAACGATAACCCAAATTGCATCGTGCTTCCTCTTGGTAGGCGGAAGACCAGTAACAAAATCCATGGTGATTTTGTCCCACTTCCACTCTGGGATATCTAACGGTTGAAGGAGACCGCCAGCTCGCTGATGCTCGATCTTAACCTGCTGGGAGGTAAGACATTTGGAGACGTAAGTGGCCACATCCTGTTTCATACCACTCCGCCAAAAGTACTGCTTGATGTCATGGTACATCTTAGTCGAACCAGGATGTATAGAGAATGTGGAGCTATGAGCTTCAGCTAACAAAGCTTCCCGGAGTTCTTGGTCATCAGGAACACAAAGTCTCGTGCCCTGCCATACGATACCATCTGCATTTACTCTGAATTCTGTCTGCTTCTCCAGATTTTGTACTATCGCCCAGATTTTCCGTCATCCTTCTGAGCTTCCTTGATCTTAGATAGTAACTCGGGTTCTACTCTAAGATTAGCCCAGTAACCGTGATGTCCACGTACCATGTACTCGATGTCTAGTCGCTCCAAGTCTCTTATGATTTCCTCTTCGATTCTAATGCCGTTGATCATTCCGGACTTCCTGCTAAGAGCATCTGCTACTGCATTTGCCTTTCCGGGATGATACTGTAGATTTATGTCGTAATCCTTCAATAGCTCCATACATCTCCTCTGCCTCATGTTCAATTCACGCTGAGTGAAGATATACTTCAAACTCTTGTGGTTCGTGAAAATGTCACATGATTCTCCATATAAGTAGTGTCTCCATATCTTCAATGCAAACACGACTGCATCAAGTTCCAGGTCGTGCGTGGGGTAATTTTATTCATAAGGCTTAAGCTGCCGTAAAGCGTATGCGATCACTTTACCATGTTGCATGAGAACACAACCAAGTCCCTTCCTCGATGCATCGTTGTAGATTTGAAATCCACCCTTACCAGATGGTAGAGTAAGAATAGGTGCAGATACTAGCTTCTGCTTCAGGTCTTCAAAGCTCTTCTCTCGATCTTCAGTCTAGACGAATTTCTCCCCTTTCCGCATCAGTTTGGTCAATGGTAGTGCTAGGCAGGAAAAGTTCTCCACGAACCTACGGTAATAGCCATCTAAGCCTAAGAAACTACGGACTTCCGTCGCTGATGTCGGCCTTGGCCACTTAGTAATGGCCTCAACCTTCGCTGGATCCATAGTGATTCCTTCTGCTGATACAATGTGACCCAAGAATGCCACCTTGTCTAACCAGAACTCACACTTGGAGAATTTAGCATACAACTGCTTCTGGCGAAGAATCTGTAGTACTGTACGAAGATGGTCTTCGTGTTCCTCCTTGGACTTTGAGAAAATCAGTATGTCATCGATGAAGACAACGACGAACTTGTCCAGAAATTCATGGAAGATTCTGTTCATCAAATCCATGAACATTGCTGGAGCATTTGTCAGGCCAAATGGCATAACTACAAACTCGTAGTGGCCATAACGGGTACGAAAGGCAGTCTTAGCGATGTCTTGCTCCTTGACCCGTAGCTGATGATAGCCTGACCTAAGATCAATCTTGGAGAAGTGTTTGGCCCCTTGGAGTTGGTCAAACAGATCATCAATACGAGGCAGTGGATATCTCTTCCGAATGGTAATCTTGTTGAGCTCGCGATAGTCTATAAAAGACGCATACTGCCGTCCTTCTTCTTAACAAACAAGACCGGTGCGCCCCATGGAGATGCACTCGGTCGAATGAAACCTCGTTCAAGAAGTTCTTGCAGTTGATCCTTCAGCTCCTTCAGCTCTATGGGAGCCATGCGATAAGGAGCCTTGGAGATTGGTTCAGCTCCTGGAACCAGCTCTATACTGAATTCCACTTCTCGTGCAGGTGGTATGCCCGGAAGTTCTGCTGGAAACACATCTTGGAATTCCGACACTATAGGTTGATCCTGAATTGATGGGGATTCAGCATCCATGTCGTGAACCGTAGCTAGATAACCCTCGCAGCTATGTGACAGTAGTGCACACGCTTGCAGGGTGGATATGACTTGTACAGACCGTCCGGGTATGAACCCATTATGAATGTACTCTGGTGCATTAACATCACCGAAGATAACTCGATATGAATGGCAGTCTATGGTAGCATGATGCTTGGATAGCCAATCCATGCCCAAAATCATGTCGAAGTCATTCATGTCCAGCGAAAGTGCGTCGACAGGTCGAACCTTATCGTCAAATTCTAGGGGAAGACTCTTGTATACATGGGTGATTAATACAGAGTCCCTCAAAGGCGTGGAAATAGTAAGCCTATTTTCTAGTGGCATGGGGAGCATCCTAATGTTCTTAGCATAAGCATTAGAAATAAACGAGTGAGTAGCACCCGTATCGAAAAGAACACATGCAGCTTGACCATACATATACAAGATTCCAGTGATGGTACCTGTATACTTTTTGGCATGGTCTCGAGATGTCGTATAGACACGCCCGGAAGTAGGAGGCGGCTTGGTATCAGCATGTCCCGATGTACCCTCCATCTCGCCCTTACGGTAATCCTTCATAATATGGCCAGGAAGACCACACTTGAAGCACACATCAGTATTACGGCGACATGGTCCTGGGTGCCTACGGTAGCAAGTAGAGCAAAGAGGATGAGTGTATCCTCCAGCAGGTGCTCTGGCTGGCTGGGAACCTGATGAAACATTTTACATAAGACATGGTAATTGGGTACAAAGGACAAAGAGGATAGTCGTAAGATTGAATACCAGTGATAGCTGGACGGCTAGGCTGCGAACCTCTCTGGTTCTGGTCCCTACCATTTCCATGGTTCATGGTAGAAGTTTTGATAAAGTGTCAGAATATGAGTTATAACATGAAAACATAAGGAAAATGCGTAAGTATTAGGACCTGGTGCTGTTGGAGTGCCCAGCGTTGTTACGGTAATTGTCATTACCGCCACGCCTATCCGTAGCAGAACGGTCGTTAGTCTGACCGTTTCCCTTGGGCTGATGAGGCTGCTGCAGAGTAGCCGGCTGAGACCGGTCCCTAGTTTTCTGCCTGAAAGATACATTTAAAGAGATGAAAATTTGACATATGGAAAGTATACGGATTGGCCACCGCTTGAATACGAAGGTTTACCTCTTGTCGGGTCTTTCAGCTTCTCCGAACTCATCTCTCTCCTGCAGCATCTCCAGTTTTCGTGCTGCATCGGCCACTTGTGCTACAGTGTTGAACGTAGCACACACCAGATTGTTTGCGACCGATGTGCGAAGAGCCCATCTAAAGTGATGTGCCTGCTCTTTAGGAGTACCTGCTGCCGCACCAAGGAAACCACCTAAGCGAAGAAAGCGCTACATAAACTTGTTGCTATTCTCCCCAGCTCTCTGTCGGATCCCATGGTACTCTCTCTTGAGCTTGTCCTGCTCAGCCTTGGGAAAGAACTGCTCCATCACCCTATCCTTGAACTGAGCCCAAGTCAAACCAGTAACCCACTCGTCACCACCTTCAGACAGCATCAATGCTAACCACCAGTTGAGTACATCGCCTTCGAACCGTTAACCTGCCAACCTCGCCTTGTATGCGGGGTCACAGCCCATAGCGTTGAAAATCTTCTCGATGTGTGCCAACCAGCTTTCAGCATCGCTGGGGCTATCTGTCTTCTCAAAAGCTCGAGGGCGGAGCTTGTTGAATCTCTCCAGCCATACTGCTAATGTCACTAGAGGAGGAGGAGGAAGTGCCTGATTATGCAGCTGATTGTTGGCAGCTTGAACTTCAGCCCTGATGTCATTCCTCAGTTGAGGAAGCAAAGCTTGCATGGCAGCCTGAATTGCATCATTGAGCTCCTCCTGTTCGCGTGTGAGAACCATCTGACAGTATAACATAAAACATATGATTAAACAGATCAAAACATAAAATATATATATATATAAAAAAAATTATACCAAAATTTCACGAGAAAAATGTTATGCAAGAAAATTTTGTGTATGAATGCATGATGCAATTTTATGAAAACTTTTGTATGCTCGAGAGTGAACGCCTCTGGTCAGTTCACCCAAAACAAGACATAGCGAGGGGACGCCTATGGGTCGGTCCCAAATCTAAAAGTTTCGATAAAACACATGCGACTAAATAGGGCCAGTCCTGTACCAACCATTACTTAGTCAAAAATATGCGACAATGACATGTATATGTATGCTTAAAAATGATGAATGCATGAAAACAACTGTCAGTTCTAGGAAGACCGTAGTGACTACCCACTAATCACAGGTCATATTTGAGAGCCTACAGGTCGATAACCAGGCTCTGATACCATAATTGTAACACCCCATTTTTATAATGGAAATGTCACACGCAATTATGGCGTGTCATCAAAGCATACAAGGAAAAATGTCTAAACATTACTTGACCATAAAAGGAAAATACCGGAATCAAACATCAGTAATCCAAATGTAAAGCTCATCACACACAAACACAATATAATAAAGGAAAGGACTAAACAATGTCCAAAGCATATGTATCATAAGAAAGGAAATGCATAAAGTAAAGAAGGCTAGACAGCTTCCAGTCCATATGCACGTACTCTTAGTATCTACGGCGTCCCTGAGTACCTGCCGTTTTGGGAACATAGAAAAGGAAAATGGCTGAGCAAATACGCTCAGTGCACGGATGTACAATAAAGCATGAATAGGATAAGTATATAACATATAACAGCGGAAGAAAACTAAGTCCCGAGTAACCTGGTTAAGTCTTGATAAAACTGGTTTAATAGTTTGAAAGTCTTATGTTTATCTTATAAAAAGTGTTTATCATATTTTACCATTAGCCAATATAGGTCATGAAAATCCACCGTGCATGAATACTTGGAGGGGTGACCTCATCATGCATATTAGAGGGGCTGCCTCTAATTTAATATACTGGTTTTTAGGTAGGAGGGATCAGCTCCTTGTGAAGGATACAAGGCACACACCACATTCACCATGAAATCCTGAATAAAAACATGTAACTAGGATGCACCCATACGCCCCACATAATAAATATAATATAGATGGCCAAAAGCTGAAGGGACGCCACGAGCAATCACTCCGCCGTGGTGAAGTCATAACATCAATGCCTCTAATGTTATGGTTATGGTACCTCCATAACTAGGTGAAACTGGTCATGCATATATATGGCTATAGGTAATCTTAATTAAACATAAGCAATCAAACACGTAACTTATACTACGGGAAAACAGTTGGCTGCATACGGGGAATCCTAATAAGGAAAGAATGTCCATACTGAAAGGACGGGAATCCGTACCTTATGTCCAGTGAACGAAGAAGATGAACTGAGAGGAATCCTACTTCCGAATCACTAGTGCTACATAAATACATACATGAATAAGTATTTGCTTACTAAATACGTAGCTGGTTTTATGTCATGTCTTAGCTTATTTTACGTGTTCTTACCATGTTTTACTGTTTTCAAGCCTTAAACCGTGTTTATCTTATATTCTGTTTAATGTGATTAAGTATTTCATGTGTTATTATACTTACTGTGTAATAATAAGTAACTTTCCAAAAATAGCAGGTTTCCTAAAATAGAAAGTTTCTAAAAATAGAAAGTTACCAAAAATAGAAAGTTTCTAAGAATAGAAAGTTTCCAAAAATAGAAAGTTTCCAAAAATAGAAAGTTTCCAAAAATAGAAAGTTTTCAAAAATAGAATTACTTCTTAAAATAGATAAGTTTCTAAAAATAGAAAGTTTCCATAAATAGATCAGCTGTCTTAATTAAATAAGTTTCCATAAATAGATTAGCTGCCTGAAATAAATAAGTTTCTAAAAATAGAAGGTTTCCATAAATAGATTAGCTGCCTTATTTAATTAAGTTTCTAAAAATAGAAAGTTTCCATAATTAGAAATAAGCTGGTTAAATAAGCTAAGTATATAAGCCTAAGTGTTTTCATGATTATTTTCTAAGTCATATGATATAATGTATAGTTTAATAATTATTCCATGTAATTAAATTAAACTATAGGTTAAAATATTTAATTAAAGTATAACATGTTTTTAATTAAATAATGTTAAATACCTAGGTTAAAACATGTATTATTATATATTAATAATATAACCTAAGTCATGTTAATTAATTAATTATAAATCATGGTTTTTAAATAATTAATTAATTATAAGTCTAAAATATAAAATACTTAGGTTAATTAATTTCATGATTATTAATAATTAAAATAACCCAAGTCATGTTATTAAATTAATCATGTCATTTTATTAATTTAATTTTTAACATAAGATCATAAAACATAAAAAAAACTAAACATACACCATGAACCGGATCTAGACTAAAAACAATGAACCGGTCATTAAATCGACACCGTACCCCGAACCAACTCAGGGTACCCCGTGCCTTGATGCTGCCGTGGGACCCACACACACCAACCAAGACCATATGGTCTTGGTGGTGGTCGGTTTGGCCAAACCGAAACCCCTTCGGGTTCGGTGCAGCCAGCGGCCAAAAACAAACACCCCTTAAAAAAATACTTTTTATTTTATTTAACCCCAAATCATGTTAGATCCATGTTTATTTATTAGGTTTTTGTAAAAACATAACATGTTCTTGATTTATTAAATGATTAAATCAAAAGAAAAGGTTTAAAAAGGATTTACTGAATTCGTGGATCAAAAGGATGAAGAACAAACACGATCACCAACTACAATTCCAAGATCCAAGATCACAAACCACCTCCTTGTGGTGGTTGTAGGGTGGCGGCACAAAGAAGAAAGAGAAGGAGGGTTTTAGGGTTTTTTCTAAAATCTTCTGTGACTGAAAAATGAGTAGTGAAAAATTATTAACCCCCCTTTAGTAAAATTTACAAATGGGCTTGGCCCATTTGTCCTTGTAGCCGCGGGTAGGGGCTCCACTTGGGTACCCGTACCTTTTTCCGTTTCTCGATGTTACGTTATATATTCGTGATTATTTGTATTCGCGTTTTAAGTGTTCTCGTTTCGTACATACCGTGATCTAATATATTTAATTACGCTCGTAATAAATATATATACGTAATTACTAATAGTTCGTGTTATAAATACGTTCATGATTTCATGATCGCATGCTCATGATTAATTATCGTCAAATAATTATTACGTGATCGTGCGTAGTAAATACTTATCGTGTTCTAACACGTACGTAATACGTAAAATCCTAACACGTAATCGTAATCATGCTATATTAGGAAAATTTTAATCTAGTACGTACGATCTTAAGGGTACTATTCATGGTAAAAGTATGCGGGTTTTACAAGTAACATAAGCTATGTTTTCAGAACTAAAACCCGTTAACATGACAGACAACTAGGTTTTCCAGGACTTATTCATTTCTGCTGCTATTCATGCTTTATGCTCTTTATATGATTCCATATTCTATGTTTCCATGCTTTATTGTGTATCCGTGCACTGAGCGTTATGCTCAGCCGTCTACTTTTCCATGTTCCCAAACGGCAGGTGCCCAAGGTCGTAAGTAGAAATTCCAGAGTATGTGCATTCGGATTGGAAGCTATCCGGGCTCTTTTACCTTATGCATTTATTCCTACTTTATCATACTTTACTTCTTGTAGACATTGTTTAGTCCTTCCATTTACAGTACTTAATATTGCTTGTGTGTGAGTTACTAGACTACTGATGTTTGATTCCGGTATTTCTATTTATGGTCATGAATGTTTAGACATTTACATTGCATGCTTTGATGACACGTAATAATTTACTGTAGCATTCTATCCTAACAAATAGGGTGCTACAATTATGGTATCAGAGCCAAGGTTTCGACCTGTAGCTTTATAAAACATGACATGTGACTTACGGGTAGTCACTAGTGTCTTCTTAGAACTGACAGTTGGTTTTCATGCATTCATCCATTTTCATTTATTTCATGCATTCATATCATTGTAGAAGGTTTATGAATAAGTAATGGTTGGTACAGGACTAGCCCTATTTAGTCGCATGTGATTTTATCGAAACTTTTAACTTTGGGACCGAACCATAGGCGTCCCCTTGCCATGTCTTTTGTTATGAGTGAACTAACCATCGACGTTAACTCTCGCGCATATAAAAGTTTTTATAAACTGCATCATGCATTTTTAAACTGTTTCATTCATTATAAACTGCTTCATTGTTTTATACATTGTTCATGCATTTTATGTCATCTCATTTCAGACTTATGATTTATGTTGCATTTTGTTTTTAAACTGTCAGATAATGAACTCACGTAATACTCTAGATTTAACAACAGCTGTCAATGAAGCTCTGCAAGCCCTCCTTCCCAAACTTCGTAATGAAATCAGAGACGAAGTTCATGCGGAATTCCAAGCTCATGGCAATCAGAACAACAACAACAATCCTCCACCTGTTACTCTTATGACTTGGTTGGAGAGATTCAACAAACAGCGACCCTGTTGGTTTGAGCAGACTGACAGCCCCAACGAGGCTGAAGCTTGGATTTCTCACATCGAGAAGATTTTCGATGCAATGGGTTGTGACGGTGTTTTCAAGGCAAGACCGGCTTGCTATAAGTTTGAAGGTGATGTGCCGTAGTGGTGGAAATTAGTCAAGCAGTCCAACGGTGGTGATAATTGGGTTGCACAGCTGACATGAGACTGGTTTAAGGAGCTCTTCATTAATCAGTACTTTCTACATGCTGAGCAAGAGAAGCTCAAGAGGGACTACCACAACATTCGGCAGTTTGCTGGTGAAGACAGCAACGAGTTCATGCAAAGGTTTCTCCGTTTGGCAGGATTTCTGGGTCCAGCCGAAGGAACTGCTACGGAGCAGGCTGAGAAGTTTTACTAGGCACTTCACACTTCGGTCGCCAACAACTTAGTATGTGCTACTTTCACTACAGTGGCACAAGTAGCCGATGCAGCCCGTAAGCTCGAGATGCTTCTGGAACGAGAGGAGTTTGGTGATGACAGAGCAGTGAAGAGGTATCTTCAATCACCAATTGTAAACAATTCAATTACATCAGTATTTTTCATTTCTTATAATCCTCTGTTCAACGTTATATTCCAGGTAGAAGACTTACGACCATAAGCCTGCGACCGCTCAGCAGCAAGCATCTAAGGGAAAGGATCAGACCAACGACCGTTATGGTTCTAAGAGGCGTAGCGGTAATGATAGTTGCCATAATAACGCTAACAACTCGAACAACAATAGGTCCCTACATTAACTTTCTTTCATGTTAAACTATCTTATGTTATGATATTCTGACACTCCAACAATTGTTAATTCAGGATCAATGGTAACGGCAGGGATCAGAACCGTAGGGGTTCACAGCTTAACCGTTCTACCTCATATGGTAAATTTTACACCTTCTATGTAACCATGTTTATGTTCCATGATCATGTCTCATGCATGTAATGCTTAAACAGGCTCTCATCTAACTAGGACACCTGCTAGAGGATTAGCGCATCATGTCTGTCCTACTTGTTCACGCAGACATTCTGGTATTTGTCGCTGAGGTACTGGTGGTTGTTTCAAGTTTGGCCAACAAGGCCATCAATAGAAGGACTGTCGCCAGGGTGAGATAGAAGGCACCTCTGGACACGCTGACACAAAGTCACCTCCTAATTCTGGTCGCGTGTTCACTACTAGAGACCAGGCGAATAAGACTTCAGGTACCATCACCGGAAATATCTTTATAAATGGTTTGGCAGCATGTGTTCTGTTTGATACTGGAGCTACGCATTCAGTCGTATCCACTACTTTTGTTGTACGTGTTAGGGTTTCCCCGATGCCATTAGATAATGCCTTATGCATTTCCACGCCACTTAGGGACTTTGTACGAATCACTCAGGTGTATAGAGATCTTCCCCTAGAATTTGATGATAAGATCCGCTGAGTTGACGCACTTCCTTTGGACATGTGCGATTTTGACTTGATTTTGGGCATGGACTGGTTATCCAAACACCAGGCTACAATTGACTGCCACACTTATCGGGTTATCTTCGGTGATGTTAAAACTCCAGAGTTCATACACCATGGTTTTTTTACTAGGGAGGTCAGTACAAGTTATTTCATCCATGGAGGCACGTGCATTGCTATCACACGGTTGTCAGGGCTTCATAGCTAATATTCATGACATTTCTGCTGAGTCTCCATCGATCCAAGATCAGCCTATTATGTTAGAGTTTCTTGATGTATTTCCATATGAACTTCCATGCGTACCACATGTTCGTGAAGTCGAGTTTGGAATCGAGCTCATACTAGGTGCATAACCGATTTCCAAAGCTCCTTACCCAATGGCTCCTATAGAGCTTAAGGAACTAAAAGATCAGCTGCAGGAACTTCTGGAACGAGTTTTCATCCGTCCTAGTGCATCGCCATGGGGTGCACCAGTACTGTTCGTGAAGAAGAAAGATGGCAGCATGCGGTTGTGTATAGACTATCTTGAGCTAAACAAGATCATGATCAGGAATCGTTATCCTTTGACGCGTATTGATGACCTGTTCGATCAACTTTAGGGCGCCAAGTATTTCTATAAGATCGATCTAAGGTCCGACTACCATCAGTTACGGGTTAAAGAGCAGGACATCTCCAAGACTGCTTTCCGTACACGTTATGGGCACTATGAGTTTGTAGTCATGCCATTCAGACTCACTAATGCTCCAGCTATTTTCATGGATTTGATGAACCGTGTCTTCCATGAGTTTCTGGACAAGTTCGTTATCGTGTTCATTGATGACATCCTGATATTATCCAAATCCAAGGAGGAACATGAGGAACACCTTCGTACAGTCTTACAGATTCTTCGTCTGAAGCAGCTGTATGCCAAGTTCTCTAAGTATGATTTCTGGTTTAGCAAGGTTGCATTTTTGGGCCATATAGTATCTGCAGAAGGAATCACCGTGGATCCTACAAAGGTCGAAGCTATCACCAAATGGCCGAGACCTACATCTGCAACTAAAGTTAGAAGTTTTCTGGGTTTAGATGGCTACTACCGCAGGTTTGTAGAGAACTTTTCACGGTTATCCTTAAATTTGAATAAGCTGATGAGGAAAGGAGAGAAATTCGTCTAGACGGAAGAGCGAGAGAAGAGCTTTGAATATCTGAAGTAGAAGTTAGTGACTGCACCTATTCTTACTCTCCCATTTGGCTCAGGTGGATTTCAGATATATAGTGACGCTTTAGGAAAGGGTTTAAGCTGTGTTCTCATGCAACATGGGAAAGTTATTACATACGCATCACGACAGCTGAAACCTTATGAAGAAAACTATCCTACTCACGATTTAAAGCTTGCAGTAGTTGTGTTTGCATTAAACATCTGGAGACATTATTTGTATGGTGAATCATGTGACATATTCACCGACCACAAGAGTCTCAAGTACATCTTCACCCAGAAGGAACTGAACATGAGACAAAGGAGATGGTTAGAGCTAGTGAAGGACTACGACACCAACATTCAGTGCCATCCTGGTAAGGCGAATGTGGTGGCAGATGCTCTAAGTAGAAGGTCGGGTATGATTGCTGGCGTCTGGATTGCAAAGGAGATCATCCGTGACCTAGAGATGACTGATATTGAATATTGTGTACAAGGACAACACGGTTACTGGGATAATGTTAGAGTGGAACCAGAATTACATTCTAGGATCAAGGAAGCTCAAAAGGATGATGGAGAGATTTGGGCTATCATTCAGAACCTTGATTAGCAGACGGAGTTTCGTGTTGACGACGTGGTATCTTATGGCAGGGCACTAGACTAGTGGTTCCTGATGACTCTACACTTAAGGAAGATGTGCTGACTGAAGCTCACAGTTCTCCATTCACCATACATCCTGGTTCTACCAAGATGTACCACGACATTAAGCAACACTTTTGGTGGAGTAGTATGAAGCAGGATGTTGCCACCTTCTTTCTAAATGTATGATCTGCCAACAAGTGAAGATCGAACACCAGCGAGCTAGTGGTTTACTACAACCATTAGATATTCCAGCATGGAAGTGGGAAAAAATCTCCATGGATTTTGTTACTGGTCTTTTGGTTACTCAAAAGAAGAACGACGCTATCTGGGTTATTGTGGATAGGTTGACTAAATTTGCTCATTTTCTGCCGATTCGCAAGGAGCATCCGGTCAGTAAATTAGTAGACACTTTCCAGAGGGAGATCATGAGACTACATGGTACTCCATCGGAAATCATCTCTGATAGAGATCTTCATTTCACATCACGTTTCTGGCAGAGTCTGTAGAAAGCTTGGGGCACCAGACTGAAGCTCAGCACTGCCTTTCATCCTCAGACCAACGGACAGTCAGAGCGTACCATTCAGACATTAAAGGACATGATGCGGTCATGTGCTCTAGAGTGGTCAGGAAGCTGGGATGATTATATATTCCTAGTATAATTTGCATACAACAACAGCTGGCACGCTAGCATCAAGTGTGCTCCCTTTGAGATGTTGTATGACAGAAAGTGTCGCGCCCCAATCTGCTGGGACCAGGTGGGCGAACGACTGCTTGAGGGTCTAGAGATGATTGAGGTGACCAATGAGAAGGTTTCTGTCGCCAAGGCGAAGATTCAGGAAGCTCGTGCTCGTCAGAAGAGCTATGCTGATAAGCATCATAGAGATGTATCTTTCAACGTAGGTGATCACGTTTTCCTCAAGGTATCACCTGCACGAGGAGTTAAACGTTTTAGAATTAGAGGGAAGCTCAGTCCTCGTTTCATTGGACCGTTCCACATCATAGAACGCGTTGGTGAAGTGTCATACTGTTTAGCGTTACCACCTCAACTATCACACGTTCACAACGTGTTCCATGTATCCTTACTCAGAGGATACAACTATCATCCAATTCATGTTGTCCAATATCCACTTGATCAGATTCCAGAGGATCTTTCATATGTCGAAGAACCCGAGAGAGTTCTTGAGCGACAAGATCGTGTCATGCGGAGGAAGACGATCCCTTTCACCAAAATCCTCTGGAGGGATCATCCTGAGCGGGAAGCCACTTGGGAGACGGAGGATTCTATACGTACTTCTTACCCTCATTTCCTATTCTGATTCGGGTATGTTTTTTTTCAGTATACGTTTCTCCAATTCGAGGACGAATTGTTCTTTTAGAGGGGAAGAGTTCTAAAACCCGCATTAAAATACCATGAACAGTACACATGAACAATACACACATGAAAATACGGTAAAATTAAAACTTTCCATTTATAATATAACTCATGTGTCACGGTAATTAATACCATGTAGTTACGTAAATATTATAAATGTGTTAAGTACACGACGTATAAAAATCACGACATTTAAAACATAAACGATCACGTAATTTATTAACTCGGGAAAAGCTACGAGTTTCCTCGTGGGCTTCCTTTAGGCCGCGGCTACACAAGAGACAAAAGGAGAAGATGGGCTTTGGTCCATAACCCATATTAAACCCATGTAAATAACAAATCACCGGAAACCTAAAACATAATTTAGGTTACAGAAAAAAGTTGTCTCTTGCCTCTTTCTTGCTCTTGTCGCCGGCCACCTTAGACCACAAGGACAAACCGGACGGATTTTCTTGTTGATTATTTGCTTGTAAGTGATCGTGTTCATCACCTTTTTTCTTTCCACGTGTTCGGTAAATTTAACACTTCCTTTTTCTTTTAATTCTTTATTGAATTTATGTTTTATTTAAACAATCTTAAAAACAAGTAAATTAAAACATGTAGATTAATTAAATCATGGTAAAGGGGGTGTTTGTTTGTGGTTGTGTTCCGACCGAGGCACCATCGAGAGCCAAGAGGCTCTCGGCTTGCGTTCAACACCACCACCGAGACCCACAAGGGGCTCGGCTTGGTGGGGTTTGGCTCGGACGACACAAGAAAACCCTGACCACATGTCGGGGGTGTGTTTTGGTTTGGACCGAGAGCCAACCGAGACCTTAGGGTCTCGGTGCGGTTCTATTGGGCTGACAGTGGGAACCGAACAAAAGCAGGGGGAACCGGTCTACTACCGGTATGAACCGGTGTGAACCGGCTGAACCACCAGTGTTAACCGGGGCTCAGCAGTGGGTACCGCAAGCCACTTGTGGCAACCGGCTAGCCGGTCTAGCCACTGGTAGGGCTGTTGGTTTCGGCTTATGTATGGGACCGGGTTTCGGGCTCGGGTTAACTTTTAAAACACGAGTTCGAGTCTCGGGTTAATTATTAAAATAAAAAACATGCTAATTAAATTAATTACTAGACTTTGTATTTTAATTAATTTAAGGACTTAGGTTAAATATTAAATTAAACCTAAGTATTTAACTTAGCTTAATTTAATTAAAACATGTATTTTTAATTAAATTCCATATAACATATAGTTTAATTAATTAACCAGTTATTTAATTATTAAGCTATAACCATGACTTGTATTATACTATTTAAAGTTTAACTATTGTTTATAATCCAACTTATTTCTAATTATGGAAACTTGCTATTTTTGGAAAATTTCTATTTTTAGAAACTTACTATTTATGGAAACCTGCTATTATTAGAAAGTTACTTAGTATTACAATACATGTATTATAATACACTAATACATTAATAATACACAACAAAACATAAGAATAACTACAGTTAACACCGTAAAAAGTAGAACATGACATAATATGTATAACAAGCTAATAACACACGGAATCAGTAAAACACATGTAAATTCAGACAACTCATACACATCCATATTTCTTATGTAGTATTATGCATCGAGGCGGAGTAGTCTTCATCGTTTTCTTTAGCTTCTACTGGACATAAGGTACGGATTTCCCGTCCTTCAGTAAGGTCAATCTCTTCCTTCATTAAGATTTCTTGTATACAGCCAACTGTTTTCCCCAGTAGTTACAGATTAAATGCTTATGTTTATTAGTTACCTTAGCCATATAAATGCATGACTAGTTTCACCTAGTTATGGAGGTACCATAACCATAACACTAGAGGCACTAGCGTTATGACTTCACCACGGCGGAGTGATAGCTCGTGGCGTCCCTTTCAGTTATTTGGCCATTATATTTATTATGTTATCATGTGGGGCGTATGGGTGCATCCTAGTTACATGTTTCAGTCAGGATTTCATGGTCAATGTGGTGTGTGCCTTGTATCCTTCACAAGGAGCTGATCCCTCCTACCCACTTACCAATTAATTTGAGGCATCCCCTCTAATTTGCATGACGAGGTCACCCCTCCATGTATTCATGCACGTTGTGGACCTCATGACCTATATTGGCTTTTGGTACATTAACTAGTACAGATTTTCATGAGTAACATAAGCTATGTTTTCAGAACTAAAACCAGTTAACATGACAGACAACTAGGTTTTCGAGGACTTATTCATTTCTGTTGCTATTCATGCTTTATGCTCTTTATATGCTTCCATATTCTATGTTTCCATGCTTTATTGTGTATCCGTGCACTGAGCGTTATGCTCAGTCGTCTACTTTTCAATGTTCCCAAACGGTAGGTACCCAAGGTGATAAGTAAGAACTCCAGAGTATGTGCATTCGGATTGGAAGCTATCCGACCTCTTTTACCTTATGCATTCATTCCTACTTTATCATACTTTACTTCTTGTGGACATCGTTTAGTCCTTCCATTTACAGTACTTAATATTGCTTGTGTGTGAGTTACTAGACTATCGATGTTTGATTCCGATATTTCTATTTATGGTCATGAATGTTTAGACATTTACCTTGCATGCTTTCATGACATGCCATAATTTATTGTAGCATTCTGTCCTAACAAATGGGTTGTTACAGTAGCGGTAGATGCCTTGTATTTTAACCTCTTTTCATAGTCAATGAGCACTGCATGCAAATCATTAACTGTCTTCCCCGTGTAATGCATATTATAGTTTCTAATGAAATTATTGAAGTCCTTGTTAAGGGACCTATTGATCAAGTTGATAGCCATATTATGATCATAGGGTTGTCCTAGTGTAATGAGTTTTTCCATATAACCCTTCATCTCCAAATAATGGGCACTTACAGACTTTCCTGGAGCTTGCTGGCAGCTATGCAAATCATCTACCAAATCGTAGATCTCCACAGCTTGCGGCTTTTTGAACATAGCCTTGAGTTCATCAAGCATTCGCTTTGGTGAAAATAGCTCATACTTCTGTTGAAGTGCGGGAGCCATTTTCCTAGCATTAAGCAAGCCACCTCCGAGTGCTTCTTAATATTAGCAGCGTGTTCAAGCCTTTGCGCATCAGATGCTCCTTCAGCAAGATCCTCCGGATAGGGAGTAGTCAAGATATAGATAGTACCCGCTGCTCTCAAGACAATTCTTAGCGAGCGGTACTTATAGTGTTATTGGTGGGTTGAGACATTTCTACAGAAATAAGTTCAGGTCGTTCAAAGAAAGCTTTGAACGCAGAACTTATAGTGTTATTGGTGGGTTGAGCCATTTCTATAGAAATAAGTTCAAATATTAGTATTTTCGATAACATAATACTTTCAAGAAAATAAAATTACCCAGGTATTAAAACCGTATTATTTTCCTTGAATTCTAGAACTATATTGACATAGATCCATTACATCAGTTGATCTGCTAGTAATGAATGTACTTAACATAGCGACTTGTCGAACAATTCAATTTACAAACAATTTTCAATTTCTAGATTTTAAGGGATTTACAATGCCAAAAAAAAACGTTTTGCATTGTAAACATGTTTCATCCCTTCTGAATGCATTAAGTTCCAGATCTCACTAAGTAACTTAATTAAGTAGCCTAATCTGACTAACGTAAAACCATCATACAAATTCTCATTCTACCAATGGTTTTCTCTCCATCACAACATCACCCAAAGATCTCATTTGATGATGAAGTAATTTCAAGTGTTCGTCAATTAGGAGCATTCGACTTAAGTTTTAAGGTTATAAATTTTAATGTCAAAATCAATGTATGAAGAAGCATGCATACAATCTCCATAGCATAAGTTTAATAAAACATTTAGTAAACTTTTCACTAGATTAGATTTCTTGATAAATTAGGTTGCGGTATTGGTTAAACTAATTAAAGAATTTGCCCACAACTAATCACATCGTACTTTGCTAGAACTCGGCTACGCACAAAGCAATACCGTTATTCATTGTGGTTTGGATGTGAATTTGTGGTAAATCACCCTTAAGGTATAATTCATATAACAATCGTAGGTAATTTCAATTTGACGCACAGGCGAGCCAGAATTTGGTCAGCGACTAATGGCATAACACCTCCTTTCTTAACCGCGTACATGACCAGCGGTGCGTTAAACTCACTTTATAGTTTGTCAAAATTGAGTAGGCGGTTAGATTATTATTGCAATTCACCAATCAACGTAATATTATGTAATTTAAATCTCTAGCAAATCATTATTGTTAATATGATTTAGTCCATATTATTTCTTTTTCAAAAAAACCCTTGTTTACAACAATTCAACAATCTTATATAAACAAGTAAAAAAAACTAAATCATAAACACATAATAACAATTTATATGTGCAACAAATAAATCAAATAGCCACATGCATACGAATTATTCAATAATCATCAAATCTAGGTCTTTATATCTCTATATAAAAGTCATCCCTAATCCTAGATTTATTGAATCAAATAATGACGTAGCACATAAAATCATATAAACATATAATTTTACGATCCACAAAAACATGCACGTAATCATGGATTCCCCACAAATCTTAACAATGAAATCTCTATGGATCGTAACCATACATGACATAACAATTAATCATGCAATATAATCTAAAATGATCCCACATGTAATTTAGGGTTTCAAAACAATTCCATTTTTTAATTAAAAATAGAGCCAAAACCCTAATTTAAAAAAAACAAAACCCTAACTTTATGAAAACCTAAAAACATGTAGTTTTAACTCAAAATAATTATAGTTAAAAGACTTTAGATTTTCGATAATTATAACATGTTAAAATGACTCTCTAATACCACTGAAGGTTTATTAGTATCATAACAATTATATAAAACCCTAAACGAGATCAAAGCACATATAACGGAAGCGCTTTAACAAGATCATAATTAATAACACAATCATAATCAATCGAATTAGGGTTACATACCTTTATGCTAAAGCAATTCCACAAGACGAAGAACGAATCACCAATTCGGGTTTATACCGTATATACCAAGATATAGTCTAAAGTAAGACTATATTACGATCTTGTACACACATAATACAACAAGCTAACCATGATTCCAACACGTGAAAACCGAGCTACAACGCTTGTAATTAATCTACCCAACAACCCTAGAGAGGGGCTAGGACTAGATTACGTATAGAATCGATCAACCAAGAAAAACCAACCTAAAACCTTCCATGGAGACACCTTGCGATCGACCCAAAAGAAAGAGTAGGGAAAAGATTTATGTTGTGTTGATTATAAGGGATTAGGAGGTGTATTTATAGGCCTAAACACCTTATAACCCAAGATAATTAAAATGCAACTTTTGCACCCCCCTGGAGCCCATAACCGACCAACTAAAACACCCCTTAGGGGTGTTCTAGAATCTTACAAACTTCTTTCTTAATATATACATACTATATACGATAAATATATTTATTAATTAAATTAACTCTTTACGTATTGTGTGCAATCCTGTAATCTCGAGTTCGATCCTATCACACGACTATTAAATATAAGTCCATAAACTTTCATTATCAAGCTTGACTTATTCTGAGATGTGTTTGTTATAGATATAAAGACTATAAACAACAAGTAAGTAAACACACAAATGCATCAAATCAAGAGTACATTAAGCAATAGTCTAAACACTAAGCACACACGTACTAATCCTTAGCTTTTCCGCAACTAAGATGTTTAGACTAAAGGATGCACACTTGATCATAATCTAAACATGAAGCACACACGTACTAAGAGTTAACTTTTCCGCAACTTGGATGTTTAGATTATGAGATGCACACAAAAACATACAACAAGTATATTATGAAACTAAGAAAGTAAAGGCATAAATGTAAAGACATAAATGTAAAAGAGAAAAACCGACACGATGATCTATAGTGGTTCGGTCACGAAGCTCCTCTCCGCCCTACTCCACTCCTCAAGTACCCAACTCGAGAGTTACTTCACTAGTCAACAAGCTCCTTTCAAGGCGGAGAAAACCATGCACATTTCTTACACCACTTCTGACACTAAACTATATGTCGAGTCCTAATTATAGGTAGGACCAATCTACACACGTCGCCTTCTTCTTATTTTCCGACACAGGACTAGATGTCAAGTTATAATCTTAGGTAGAACCAATCTACACCAATCTTCACACTAGTTATGTTTTATGGCCCAACTTAACAAACCTTGTGTTTTATGGCCTAAACAAATAAACCATATAGCTCTAAGTACACAACACTTCGATCTATGACTCTAACACTATATCCAAGTAATACACAACTTGGATCTACACTCCGAACTCCTAATCCAAGGATACCCATCACTTGGATCTTCTACCCTTACAAACACATCCAAGTGAACCCATCACTTGGATCTACTACGTATAAATAAAGTCCAAGCATACACACAATTTGGATCTTCATGATTTACATTGTAGTAAAACTATAAACATAACTTAGATCTATAGAAGGAGAGATCTTCATCATGTTATGAACCCAACCCTTCATAGTGATAAAAGTGTTCTTCTCTTTTCACTTGAGCGGATGAGATAATTGAGGATATAATCACATCTTAAACAAAATTAATCAAAACTAACTAATCAAGGATTTAAAGATGTTTTTAAAGAAACTCTGCAAAAAGGGTTGAAAAAAAAGCTGGAAATGATCCACTATTTATAGGGCAAGAGTGCAACGGCTATAAATACCCGTGGTTCCTCAATTGCCCACACAGTTCCTTATCAATAACGAACCTCGGGTTCCTTTAAGGAACCTCGGGCTTGGAGTCCGTGCATTTTTGTTCTTAGACCATTTAGAATATGCCAAATTTAAATTTTCAATTTCTTTTTAATAAAGCATTTTCTTAATAATAAATTTATTTAAAAAATACTTTGTCACTTTTGTATAAAAGTAAGTTTTAAGAAAATATTAATCCTTGATCACTTAGTAAGGTTAATGACTCGTTTGTTCATACCTTGAGTGATTCATGGCGAATGCGATCTTGGAGGTGTCGAGAGAAGTATACAATGTATTCTTGAGTGATTACGAGTACCGTAACATTTTACATAATGTATTGTGAGTTATACGTTTGTCATCTACAAAACACGGAAGAGATTATATCGATTAAACATCGTAATGTTTGCACTAACAATCTCCCCTTTTTGATGATGACAAACAAGTAAACCGTAACACATATTAAAATGTATAATTTACTCGTTTACACTTACTTCTCCCCCTTTTGTCAAATCAAAAAGGTAGTCGATGTCTTGAAGAATATAAGAATCAACGCCGAGAGAGCACACATCCAAAGTGGTAGTCATCAATTGCACGTCATTTGAAGAAGAGAAGAATTGAATCCAATAGAACTTGCATCCGAATGGTAGCCTTCATATGTAGAGGAGAAGATTCGACTTCGAGAGAGCTTGTATCTAAAGAGCTAGTTGTACCTTGTAGTCGTCGATTGAGAGGCAAGAATCCAAATCGTAGACCCATCATCCAAAGATAATGATCTTGCGTCATCCTAGTGAAGTCTTCAATCACCATAGGTTAACCAACTCCATGCATAATAATATGCTAAACCTCGAGATCCGAGAATTCATTACTTTCAAGATGTTCAATGAATGCAATTTATGTGACAATCCGTCAATTTGAGGTCGTTATTTTATTCTCAAGTATTATTTAAAATCATTGTTTTATTATTAAATTATGAACTCACTCACTTTGGGAAGAAATTAGGGTTTACGTCTTAAAGAAGCATCGACTACGTCTAAACCGGAGAACTCTACGTTACGTGTTTACGTTTACATACTCCGTTTTTGTAACAGTCCGACATTTCAGAGAATAAATTTATTCTCGAATATTATTTTGGAAATTTTAATTTGTGTTGGTTCATAAACTCACAAATTTACGAGAAGAAATTAGGACTTACGTGCATAATTTAGCGTCTTTTACGATTAAACCGGAAACCCTAGGTTTACATATTTACGCTTTTGAACTCCGTTTTTGACGAGACAATTTTTATTAGAATCATTTTGTGCCGTAGTTTCATAATTTATAATTTTTTTTTTCATAAAACGACCAGAAGGCACGTAAATCGAGGAAACTAGAATCAAGGTGTATCCGTAAATTAGTGGATATGAGACAAGTGGGACACTTGTCCCACCCTCACTATGGGCGGAAAAACCAAGCCACCACATCTCTTTTGTTGTCAAGACTTAAGGTGTCTTAGAGACACTTGTCTCAAACTCAAAACCACTAACCCCAAAACCAACAAACACTCTCTCATCTCACACATACATGCAACTTAAGAAAAACTTGTACCAATCTCTCTCCTTTCCTCTTTTGGCCGTCCATAACCCTCCCACAATCACCATCCATCAAAAAAATCTAGCCATGAACTTTAACTATAATTCACATATGTTGATTGCTACATAAAAAGATGAAGATTGGAGGTGATTATAACCTATGAAAAAGGAGTTTTCATGAGGTTCAAGGGTTTGCTTCAAAAGTATGTTCATCTACTTGGAGGTTTCTAAAAGTGATATTGCTAAGCTAAAGATTTGGTGACAAGAACCAAGGCTTGTTCATCAAAATCTCAATCTTTCATCATATTGATTGGTATAGAGATCATATTCTTTCTATCATCCTATAGTTTTGTAAATGTACACATGTATTTTTTCCAAAAATGTATATGTATGATGATTATAAATGATGATCTATATCTTGTGTGTGAATTTGTGTTAATAGATTAGGATAAAAAGGCTAAAATCATCAAGATAAAATGTTAAAATCATGACTATTCACTTAGGCTGTATAAACAGTAAGTATCAATATGATCACTTGGTTAAATGGCTTGTATTATTAGATATAAAGATAGATAAATTATTTTTACATATGTGAAGAGTTGCCCATGCAATGGAATGTTAAAAATGAGCAAGATATGGCCAAAACACTTTTGTAGTACAAATCTGTATAGTCTGTTTTGGACGAATTATTAAAAATATTTGGAGGCCGATTGAGCAGTAGCTATAATAGAGTTATTTGTAGAAAACATCATGTAGTTTATGCTGTTAAAATTGGAGTTTCTATCTCCTTGTAGAACTCAAGATATGAAAAAATGGTGCACTTGACTTTAGTAATCAGATTGTTAATAAACTATATAATATAAAAAGAGCACTCAAGGTAAATACTATTATAAAATAAGTATATAAAAGCCACTAACTAATAATAACTATTATAAAATGAGTTTGTATACTAAAATAAATAAAAATGACATTTTATAAAAGTAAAACTCAAATGTTTTCTAAAACTACAAACTATATATAAGTTTTACATCTTTTCGGCTAAAACTGAAAGATTAACGTTTTCGCCAAATAAAACTTAGATGGTCGGACCCGTCTAATGTAACATTTTTATAAATCATCTACTGATATGTAAACACATTTGACAACTAAAAATCGACAAAACCGAGCTTTATAACTAATGGACCAGAATGGGCCAAATTAGCCTTGTTGGACCACTAGGCCAAACTAGTTTGGTTAAATGTTATTGGACTTATTGATGGGCTTAACCCAATTGGGCCCAACATATGAGTATGGTCCTGATCTTAAAAAGAAAAATGGACTAATAAAATATTATTGGACTCTTAATGGGCTTATTGGGCCTTAATGTGTAAATGGGCTAAAACTAGTGTAACTAGTATGATAAGCCTAAGTTAACTAATACTAAGCAACTAATAATGTTGTAAGGTGAAAAAAACCCCACTTGATCATCATGTTATGACATCATTACATATACATAACCACTTTTTATAAAGTTATTGGGCATAGCCTAAGACCGATTATTATTTGTCTAGGTTTCCCATGATCGAGGCACGTACCATACATCCTAATTACCGATAACCCGCCTTCCCACACCAATGTGAGTTCATAGCCTCACACTCTTTTAAATGTTTTATGAAATGTTTTATAAAACCGCGAGGGAGATAACATGCTAGTTTTGATAAAAATAGGACACCAGTTGTCACGATTGTATGCTTATTGATATGGACCCGAATGATTATATGACCCAATGAATGAAAGGAAATGGATTATTATTAGTTAGGTTATGTCACTAAAATTCCCATTAGCATGAATTGTGAACTACCAGGATTTGGAAGACGCTTATGCATATAATAGTACTATTTGAGGAAGATCACCCCAGTTCGCGCCTTGACGGTTGATCCCCGTCGTGCCACGTTTATTGGTAAGCGAATTTATGTATGAGAAGATTTATATAAGCGTGATTATTGAGACGACACGCTGTTTTTGATGGGCAAAGGAATTACGGGTTAGCTACCTGATATATATGTTATAGAAAAGTAACAATGTCATGCGGCTTATAATAATCCAATAATGAAAATACTGATATACGAATTGAATTATAATATATTGCCTGACTAGCATTACGGGGTCTTATTACTAATATTATGTTCTTGTTTTGGATTTACATAACCATTTTCATGTAAAGGTTTTTATTAAACTCTATACAACGTTATAAAACGTATTGTATGATGTTTTTACGACAATGGTTCGTATAATGGTTTTGAAGGAAAAAGCCTATATTATGATTTACGACAAAGATTCGTATAAAATGTCTTTGGCCTATTTTATAGCCTACGACAAAGAATTGTACAAAATGATTTTCGGTAATGATTATATACCTGTGATATATATATTTATATATATATATATATATATATATATATATATATATATATATATATATATATTAATGGTTTTTATTAAACTCTATGGATTCACTCGGCGTTTCGCTGACTTTTAACATGTTTTATCTCAGGTACTTGAAGGTAATTCTCGGGAAGACGAAAAGAATTTATGGCTCGCATTTTACAGAAAATTTCCATTCAAATGTTTTGTAAATTTATTAAGACATACATTGACTTGGGGACCTATGTAATTTGATATTCATGAATGGGAAATGCTTTATTATTAAACGACGCGAATTTTTAAGTGTTGTCTATGATTTGAGTAATGTGCTATCCCGTAGCACCAACGACTCTTCCTCTGAATTGAAACGTGTAAATTGGGGGTGTTACAGTTTGGCATCAGAGCTCTCGTTATAGAGAACGAAAGATTTTTAAAACCGAGGTTTTGAATAAAACATTTCCAAATCTTTTAACCATAAATATTTTTAAATAAATGTTTTGAGTAAAATGTTTTAAAATCTTTTGACTATAACGGTGCCGAAGAATTCCCGAGTTACCGACAAGGCCAGACTGAGAAGTGTTATTTTAATATATATATAACTTGGATTATATATATGTTGTAATTTATTACATGATTGTTTAATGATTATTTTAATACTTATACAAGGTATTTATACGACGTAGATTGTCACAAGGAACCCTAACTCCCCTAACAAATCAATCGAAGCTATTCCTATAGGAAATCTAGCTATTCTAGATCTAAACCAAGTTGTGGATGTTCATAATCCCAAAAAAATGGTTGATATTCATAGAAATGCTGATATTAGTTGATTGTGATCTTGAAGAAGAATTGGCGAGATCAAAATCTGATATCGATGTCATGACGATCTTTCCTTATAGAGCGGAGTTTGACAAAACCTTACCACCTAGAAATGTGTCATCTGAATTGGCGTCACCCAATTCTTAAATTTGAAATCAAAGAGGTAAATGTTACACTTGAGGCTTTCATTGGAACCTTTACCCAAAAGCCTCATGCCACTAGTATCTTTCCGAGAAGTCTAATTGAATGTGTGAGTCATTTCATACTAGTGACTCATTTGATAACTATTGTTGTAAGAGCTATAGAATTGGAAAATAAGTGTTGTTCATATCGAGCTTTTATTGCCCTTTCAAGGTCGAAGAATAAGATTGAAAGTACTGAAGAATGAGGTAGGATGTCGCATTGAGTATGAGTTGATTGAAACTTGAATAAAGTCAAATTTTGACTCGTATGGAATACGGGATTGTTAAGAGGAAGTCGTTAAGTCCCGCGGTTGAATTATAAGGTTTTAAATGAATGTTGGTTCGTGTTAAGGGTTGTTCCTAGGCCATTGTCCAATGACGAGAATGCCTAATGTGCAAGAAATAAATTTAAGAAATCTTCTTCTAAATTGGGAACGATGGATCTTCCAGGACAGGTGGAACACCTATGACTCATGTAGATTAGTATTCATTGTAGTATCTTTTAAAATCCCTAACTTAACTGAGACATCAGTTGGTAGGATGAGTCCTTAGAATTGTATGACATGGCGACACGTAATGTGTTACCTTACAATATTTGACTTGTTTGTGATTAATGAAAAGACTACCTCTGATTGCTAAATCCTACATGTATCGATGTTATCTATCTTTTCATGCTTCTTCCTAATGTTCGCATTAGTGATGCAACCATTGAGCAAGTACTCATCTCGATTTGAGTTGCATTGTGGATTATTCTTTCGTATTCCTGAGTGCCATCGAGGTCATGAACCTCATGATTATTTGGCTAAGCTCATTTCCTATAATATTGTAATTAGTTCTTGGTGAACAACTTTTCATCACTCCTTTTTGCAGATCACTCATTGTTTTAAAAGTAATACAATACCATTTGGGGAAAATATGAAATTCTTATTTTCATATGAGTTATTTTACTCGATACTATTAGTAGTTACTGTCGAAATAAAGTTTTTATTAAACATCTTGTAAATGGAAATGCTTTCATAATGATGAACAGTTCGGTAAAATCATTTTATTTTATTTTTATTTCATATTCAGTCATGAATATATATTTTAAACATGATGACAAAATTTTAACGAACTGAGTATTGCATCGTTAATCCTAAAATTGTATATAGTTGCGCGCCTACGTACAACTTGGAAGTGACCATGCAAGGCTGATTAGTAGTCATCATGAAATTGTTAATAAACACTACATTTTCTTGAAATTGTGAAAGATTAAATTTTATGAGATCTGCAAGAAGTGCAAAAATAGGGACATATTGTTAGAGACACCTACATATGTGCCCGTGCCATTTATTTTTCTGAATCGAATTTACTCATCTATGGATATTATCTTAATTGACAATTGATATCCCCTTCTTGTCCAATTCTCTCATGGTGAGATTCTTTGGAAAATTATCTAATTACCGAGTGTTGATACCCGACTGGGTGTATCGACGTTCCTATCATTTCTTTTGATTAGATTCCATTTGAATGACATGGGTAACGATCCGAGGTGCTTTCGAATGCGTACTCAAATCATGAAAACATGGGATAGATCTATATTTGTTAATATTTTCGTCTTTATCTGATTTGAAATTCTCTCGCGTCAATCATGCGTTGACATTACTCTTTTAATGTTAGCTATGTCTCCGGATATCCTTAAATTGTGAAGGGTTACGAGTTATTCTTAGCCTTTTGAGAAGTTCTCATCTTATCAACGGTAATAAAACTGGAAAGTTGGTAATGCCATTAGGATGGATTGGTTATGACATGATGTCATTGTCTTAATTGATGTGAACTCAAGTAGAAATCCCCTAAAAGATAAGATGTTGATTATCAAAAGTGATCTAAGTAATTCTCGATGGGTGACCGTATCCTGCATTTGGGCTTGAAATTATACCATAAATGGTTATGAACTAGTCATAGATCTTGTGATCTAGAAAGAACCTAAAGTGAGTTTATTAAAAGATGTTCCCGTTATCTGAGACTTTCTGAGGTATTTGTTGGTGAATTACCTAGACTTCGGCCAATAAGGCAAGATGAATTTGGCATTGATTATATTCCCGGTGCTGCACCTGTGGCATGTACACTATATGTTAACACCATCTGAATCAAAAGAGTTACCGTACAACGAAGAGAGTTGTCAGAGAAAGCTTTTATTCTACCGAGCTCGTCATCATGAAGAGCTATGATGTTATAATTGTCACACCCCACCATGGCGGAATATGGGGCGCGACGTATGGATATCATCACAACAATAGCGTGTCTATAGAGATAACTAAATGATATAATAAATGTCATAAAATGGTGACACAAATGTCATGACAATATCTCAACAATGCAGGAGTCTAGGTAAGTAGGTAACAGTCCTACCTCTTACCCAAGACAAACAAGTAACACAAACAAAACAAACATATAGATGCCAACAGTATCACTTATTCAAAAAACATAAAGGTAAACTAAGAAGGAAACGGGGATATCCTTCTATATGCATTCCTACGCTCTCCAAATCCTAGCCACATAAGTTCTCACGCTTAACCACGTTATCACCTGAAAGAGACACTAAAACACGTCAACATAAAGTTGGTGAGAGTCATAGGTTTAGACTCCAACGCTAAATCAGTTACAAGCTGTGAATAACGAACACAAATACAATAACATATGGACAATGTGTTACATGTATGCATCAACAACTATCAATTCAAGATCAAACATTTCAAACCAAAACCAAGGCTCCTACCTTGCCAAACAACATCATGGTACCATAGATGATCACACTATGTACCTATCCCAAGGCCACTACCTTGGCAAACCACAAGGCCCCTACCTTGTCAAACCACAAGGCCACTACCTTGTCAAACCACAAGGCCACTACCTTGTCAAACCACAATAACTGAGACGGCACGCGTCCCCCGATCCAAATCATACACAATCAAAAATCACATAGCAGTTAATCACATAATGTACACACAAGTCCATCTCAAATCACAAACACATTCACAGCATCAATTTAGAAAATAACTCAACACAGTGTCTCTTCCATCCCATCTGGAAATCAAAATCAATATTAAACATGGGACTATGAAACTCACCTGATAGCTTCTTCACAAGTCCTCGCACTAGCAACAAGCTAACAAACCAAAAACACGAAATCAATACACGAACCAATCACTAAGATGGCTCATCAACCTATGATGGACATCTAGCCTATTCCCACATATTTACCTCATTGATAAGCTCTAATAACCCCATTACCCTTCCTTAACAAGTCCTTAACTTGGTTAAGTTTAATAACTAACCCGTTCATATTTTACCCAAAACAGTCCCAGTTTTTAGGTCTCAAAACTTTAAGTCAAACGTCCACTTAAACATACCCATGGTTTCTGTAACAGGAATATTCATACCCTTAAATATGTTGGCTAACACCTCCCACTTGCCCTAACCTTAAAGCTACTGTTAAGGCCCCGATATACATATATCTACTTTTGTCATTCCAGATTTCCTGATTTTAAACATACTAAAAGTTTGTTACCATTAAGGGGTCTTACCCTAAACCACAACCTTAGCCCAAGTGCAGATACTTACTAAAATATATAAACCATCTCTCACGTTCGTGAGAAGATCCCAATGCAACCCTAAGTACCCCAAACAACCCAAAACTTAAAAAGAAAACAGGCTGACTTCAAAACTGTATTGACCTCCGACTGTTGTAACTTGTTTTTGACCCACTTCCCGACCTCCAATTTAGTTCTAGTTTCTTGCATTAGAAAGCCACTTCAATTATCTTTTCAGGGATACTTGGATCGCATCTTGAATGTTCCTAGAACTCCCGATATGATCAAACCAATTGACTCAAAATTCTGACCAGTTTTTAAAAACGGGTTTAACAAAATCAACCACATTAATTAACCCTAATCCCTCTAATTACAAGCCCTAATTTATTTAATCATTATGAACTCATTATTATAACATTAATTTACTGTTCTAAAATTAAACCCTAACCTAAATCCATCATAAGATGATTAAAGAAAACATTAAACAATTTAATTGAAAAGAGTATTAAAGATTTTACCTTAGAATTTTTGAAAGAAGAAAAATTAATGAAGAACCCTAAAACCACCATTT
The DNA here is from genome assembly GCA_025667525.1 of Glebionis coronaria. Classification (NCBI taxonomy): domain Eukaryota; kingdom Viridiplantae; phylum Streptophyta; class Magnoliopsida; order Asterales; family Asteraceae; genus Glebionis; species Glebionis coronaria. The sequence goes on from CM046875.1 coordinate 25,221,376, forward strand.
ATGCCGACCAAACCTTGATCTCCAGGGATTTTATGAGTGTTTTGATTAATAAAAAGACTTTATATACTTTCTTAACAAGTCCTTGACCCATGTACAAAAACCCGGTTCCCTTTTTTCCCCTTTTCTTTTCTTTTTTTTCACATAACCGACCTATACCCATTTAATTTCGTTTTTTTTTCCTTTTTATTATTAATATTTGTATTAATAATATTACCTTAATTTTCCTTAATTTATTTCAGCTCCGAAAGCCTCCAAAACCTCAAAACCGTAAAACTAGTCAAATTTACGCGTTTTACCGTAAAAGACGTAAAATATACACTTTTATAAAAAATCTCAAATTTTGAAATAAACTTTATAACTAAGTCCTAAATGACTTAAAACCATCCCGAAAAATATTCATATGACTAATTACCTCTTCCGAGACCTCTAAATGCTAAACCATAAATCGTAAAAATACGATTTTCTATAATACATAGACGTATACTTAGAACCACCAAATAACACCATCTCACTTCATAGTCACTACCATGTGAACTCATGAACATGAAATCATCACACATCGTTTCATTCACAAGGTACCCCGTACCGGAAACGATATCCAAACCACAATCTATACATACCAATAAGCACATAAACACGTAAAGACTCGCAACTAGCACAAAATAAAACTAAGTGACGAACCTCAAAACCAGGGTTGTCACATCACTCCCTCCTAATAGAAATCTCGTCCCGAGATTTACTCCTTAAGATCAAACACACAGACAACAAATCACACGAGGATACTTGTTCTAAAAGAACTCCTCTCATTCCCACGTGAACTTTAGTTCAAGTTTCAAAATACCACATATACAACTAAAAATAATTAAACTCATTGCCAAACTCTTGACCTCGTAGTCAATAAATCTCACAGATGACTCTTTGATAAAACAAAGACTCTTATTAACACAAGTCCCGAATAACCGCACATGCAAAATGCATTCTCAAACAACCTTTACCAATCTTAATACACGAAATATAACATGTATACCACTCGTTTCCCCCAGGTAATTCTACGCTCATAAGCTATTGGTCCGATCTTTCCAAAGATCATAAATGGACCTACACAACTCTACATCAACTCTTCCATTTTACCAAAACATACCACCCGTTAATATGGGTGAAACTCCCTTTAGTCCGTACCCCAAACTACTTAAAATTTCCAATTTCCTTGCAAAGGGACCTATGACGGTCTTTCACATACCCATTAGTTCTTCCAGTCCAAATCAACCTACGATCTATACACATCCTCAAAAGGATGGTTATCTCAGTTAGACCAATCCCTTCGTCCCTATGGCATATCACACCTATAACTCCTCATCCATTCGATTATCGATACTAATCCTCCCAAACAATCAGTATAGATCAGTGCCATTTCCTTTTCCACACTACGACAGCATTAGCCTGCGCTGTGCTTTATTCTACTCCTTAAGCTCTACCAAAGTTTTACCTCCGGTTCCTATCTCGACCTATTTCATTCATGCTTCGCTTCAATACACACGTCCTTCTCCCTCTTCAACTCATACCATACATCACGATGTGATGCTCCCCATCGTTTCTTCCCTTGCCATAACCCTTCATAAGGCATTCCATACATATTAGGCTAACTTTTACGCATCACCCTCTATTCCATCACATCCGTACGTAATCCTTCCAACTTCTCAACTATGTGACTTCTCCTTCCTCTTGAAATATGTGATGAATTAGTCAGTCTATCGACTATCACCCAACTCCCATCGTACTTAATCCTCCACCGCATTATGTATCCCTTCCACCAACTTCGTCCTTACATCGCCCTTTCTAAGCTGCTCCTATCTATGTAGGAATTATAGGTCTACGTCCCTCTTCTCCATATGATTGTCCAAGCCACGCATCATACACGTTGACGCGTTCTCTGTTTTAGGCAACTCAACTCGTGCAACCTATATCCTTTATCCAAACCGCTCCAATACGTCATCCCTATAGTTCAAGTTCGTCTCAGCTTCACCTCATTCTTCTTATTCCATGTCTCATCGACCACGCTTGCCTTTCCCAGATGGTACTTGGCCTTGCAATTTTCTTTCGTCACTTAACTCCACCTACCACCTTTGCCAAATGTTCAATCAAGGTGATTGAATATGTGTTGGAGACGTTCATGATCCGTATAGATCATTCTCTACGTCTCATACACCAAATGCCTCTAGCATTGTAGGCAGATATAACAGTCCAGCTCCACTTACCGAGTCTATCCAGTTCTTCCAAATCTTCAGTTCCTGCCACGTATAAGTAATCGCCTTTCTTTGTCGTCCTCATACGCGTCCAAATCTTTGCTCCACGTATTGTCATGCTTCGCGAATTCATCCGGTCCTTCCGATAATGCCAAGATCGGCTCATTATCCAATCCACCTCTTCAGCCTCCAAAACGCTTGCTCATCCTTCTTCACTTCGCCCCTTGTTGGTTCCAGGATATGCCATCATCTCTAACTACTCATCATGGTAAACTTAATACTAAAACTCACACTCGAAAATCTCACGTATAACTCCACTCCAGAACTATCACATAATTCGCCTCATCCCCCTTCTAAGATTTGAGTAGATCAAGATGTCGTCGATGCTCCCGATGACATCTCGTTTATATACGTTCATGCACACTCGGTTCATTGACTCCATGAAAACCGCTAGTGCTTTGGCGAAGCCAAATGCATAACCGTAAACCCAAAGCGTTCATACAACATCCTTAGCAATTTCTAACAGCTCTTGTTTTTTAACTCACTCCATCAACGATTTGCCTTGGAAAGACACTAACTGCAACTCCTCTCACTTCTCTTACTTTCTCTATTTATGGTTCTACCTCAAAATAATAGGCAAACCTACTAAATTTCAGGAAGTTTTTAGAAAACAAACATTCCTTACGAACAATATCCCCTTTCATCACTCTCTATGGCACGTTACTTGTGCCAATTTCCATACCTTTCACAAATCTCTATTCATCTCCCTTGGCACTCCTAATAGACCTCATACCCACATTAGTTCGTCTACGAACCTCCTTCCTCCCCACTAGGGTATTCTGACCGTTCTCTCATGGTCACCTACTTAAGCGTGTAGGCGCGACCAAGTCTTTCATATGACTACCTCAACGCTCCCGAACTATACGAAACCAAAACTACATCTGAATTCATCAGATACGATCAACGAATCAAACCTACGGATAACTAACGACATTTCACGTGTACCAGTTAAAACAAGTCAAAAACCATGAGTCTCAAAAGAAAAAAAACTCAAACCCAAAACGTGTATCAATTCGAAATGACCCATGACAATGAAAAATAATCCAAGAAACACCTAATGGCAACCAAACATATTACGCCCCGCGATATATTATTTAAACCGTGCAAAAGACCGACCTTTCCAAAAGAATATACTCTTATTTATTATTATTATTATTATTTTACCTCCCCACATCTATGTGACTCAAACCATCTACAAACAACCTTCTAGGCGATCTCAAAACTCAACCCAAGGACTAGGTATCCCGTGCACCCCAAATAAAAATAAACTACTATTCAAAACTCAACCTTGAACCCGACACTTGTACAATAATTTCGGCCAAGATACTGACCTCCCATGACTATACATTCTGAATATTTGAAAAGTACGTTCCGAGTACATAATTTTTTTTTTGCTTTTGAATCACTCAAAAAGCTCTAAAAACGAACAAGTTATGACCAAATTAGTTTTATACTAGTTGTTTTTAAAAAAAAAACTAAAGAGTAGACTTAGTGATTAATGTACCCCTTTTAAATGACAGATATAATTGTATGTGAAATCTTCATAAACTCAATTTAACCTTGTATTAATAATTATAAAGGACATGAATCGGTTAAACCCAATTATATAAACTATGTAAGTAGAAAGAAATTTTACTTCGCTTTATTTTAAAGAAAGTCTTTTAGAATTTGAAATAAATAAGTGTTGATTAAAAAGAAATCTTATGTTACATCTTGTTTCAAACACGACTCCAACACCTTACCCTTATTTTACCGAATACAACCAACTATCTAACCCTATAATAGATTTCCAAGTCCCCCTTTTTCTCAATATATACCGACCAAAAGAAATGTAAGACCCAACACAACAGATTTCATTATCTCAAAAGAAATCCCAAGTTATTTCAATAGACTTAAAACCAAGAACACCATTTTAAAACGTACGCGTGAAATACGAAACTCAAAGAATACGCTACAAGACACAGTTCAAAAGATTCAAAACGTCGTTGAAACTCCACCAAACTCCAGCACCATAAAACACGAACAAACACAAGGTACGTTCAAGTTATAATAACTAGTGAACGACCATATACCATAACTTAACACATAGTAGTATATATACATCCGCATATGTATACCTATTGAATCCCCCAAACATACTCGTTATCATACACGTAAGTCAATCAATCGCTTTATACGCTCGTTTTTCCATACGAGTAATCACCATCTCACTGTGCCACAACAAGGCATAAAGCCCACCTCCAAAACCAAACCATATCGTGTGACCCCAAAATCACACAACACAACTATAACCCAAAACATATAACACAAAAAGAACAATAGCCATATCGTAGGTAGCCATTACATAAACTCATATATAATACTTATACCCAAATCCACATCTCATCATATACAAACATGTACTAACCCTCTTTCATGCAATCATACTTGAGAACCCATTGAAGTTGTGGTACTTGTATAACTATGTTGGCCACCATACTTATACAATTACCCTTTCCCCAATGCACTCCCTCCTATGATGACACTTATAAGAATCAATACAACATATAACACATAAATCCATCTACTCACATAAGCTCATAACCACATAACCAAATAGGTCCAAAACCCCATCTATTAAAATAACATAGTAAAACTCTTGAAATACCGAAATCCATAGTCTAGCTAAAACAACATAGACTAAATCCAAAACGAAAACATAATCAGTTATAAGTCATGTCGCCCGTAAGAGTGGAAACAACTTAAAACCCTTCCTATCCACCTACTCCTAGTAACTGGAACAATCACACGATTCTTAGGGAACATGACTTAAACATCATAAGAAAATAATATCTCTCGGGTACATAAAATATCCCAACAAAAGATAGAAAACTACCATGTACCAAATTATGTACTATAATGTATAATTTAAGCAAAATACGACAATGACTAGTGTGGACGATTATGGTTCAACCCGCACTAGTCACAACCCAAAATAAAAATAACATGTGGCTAAGTATGAACTTACTATGGTTCAATTCATACTAGTCAAAACATCACAATAAATAACATTCAAACACATCAATTATAATAAAATGCACACATACTCATATGACGCCTATATGTAGGGACCCTTAAGCTATAGACTAGGCTACACGACTAGGCAACCTAATTCTCTATAACCATTATCTCTGATACCATTCTGTCACACCCCACCATGGCGGAATATGGGGCGCGACGTATGGATATCATCACAACAATAGCGTGTCTATAGAGATAACTAAATGATATAAGAAATGTCATAAAATGGTGACACAAATGTCATGACAATATCTCAACAATGCAGGAGTCTAGGTAAGTAGGTAACAGTCCTACCTCTTACCCAAGACAAACAAGTAACACAAACAAAACAAACATATAGATGCCAACAGTATCACTTATTCAAAAAACATAAAGGTAAACTAAGAAGGAAACAGGGATATCCTTCTATATGCATTCCTACGCTCTCCAAATCCTATCCACATAAGTTCTCACGCTTAACCACGTTATCACCTGAAAGAGACACTAAAACACGTCAACATAAAGTTGGTGAGAGTCATAGGTTTAGACTCCAACGCTAAATCAGTTACAAGCTGTGAATAACGAACACAAATACAATAACATATGGACAATGTGTTACATGTATGCATCAACAACTATCAATTCAAGATCAAACATTTCAAACCAAAACCAAGGCTCCTACCTTGCCAAACAACATCATGGTACCATAGATGATCACACTATGTACCTATCCCAAGGCCACTACCTTGGCAAACCACAAGGCCCCTACCTTGTCAAACCACAAGGCCACTACCTTGTCAAACCACAAGGCCACTACCTTATCAAACCACAATAACTGAGACGGCACGCGTCCCCCGATCCAAATCATACACAATCAAAAATCACATAGCAGTTAATCACATAATGTACACACAAGTCCATCTCAAATCACAAACACATTCACAGCATCAATTTAGAAAATAACTCAACACAGTGTCTCTTCCATCCCATCTGGAAATCAAAATCAATATTAAACATGGGACTATGAAACTCACCTGATAGCTTCTTCACAAGTCCTCGCACTAACAACAAGCTAACAAACCAAAAACACGAAATCAATACACGAACCAATCACTAAGATGGCTCATCAACCTATGATGGACATCTAGCCTATTCCCACATATTTACCTCATTGATAAGCTCTAATAACCCCATTACCCTTCCTTAACAAGTCCTTAACTTGGTTAAGTTTAATAACTAACCCGTTCATATTTTACCCAAAACAGTCGCAGTTTTTAGGTCTCAAAACTTTAAGTCAAACGTCCTCTTAAACATACCCATGGTTTCTGTAACAGGAATATTCATACCCTTAAATATGTTGGCTAACACCTCCCACTTGCCCTAACCTTAAAGCTACTGTTAAGGCCCTGATATACATATATCTACTTTTGTCATTCCAGATTTCCTGATTTTAAACATACTAAAAGTTTGTTACCATTAAGGGGTCTTACCCTAAACCACAACCTTAGCCCAAGTGCAGATACTTACTACAATATATAAACCATCTCTCACGTTCGTGAGAAGATCCCAATGCAACCCTAAGTACCCCAAACAACCCAAAACTTAAAAAGAAAACAGGCTGACTTCAAAACTGTATTGACCTCCGACTGTTGTAACCTGTTTTTGACCCACTTCCCGACCTCCAATTTAGTTCTAGTTTCTTGCATTAGGAAGCCACTTCAATTATCTTTTCAGGGATACTTGGATCGCATCTTGAATGTTCCTAGAACTCCCGATATGATCAAACCAATTGACTCAAAATTCTGACCAGTTTTTAAAAACGGGTTTAACAAAATCAACCACATTAATTAACCCTAATCCCTCTAATTACAAGCCCTAATTTATTTAATCATTATGAACTCATTATTATAACATTAATTTACTGTTCTAAAATTAAACCCTAACCTAAATCCATCATAAGATGATTAAAGAAAACATTAAACAATTTAATTGAAAAGAGTATTAAAGATTTTACCTTAGAATTTTTGAAAGAAGAAAAATTAATGAAGAACCCTAAAACCACCATTTATGCCGACCAAACCTTGATCTCCAGGGATTTTATGAGTGTTTTGATTAATAAAAAGACTTTATATACTTTCTTAACAAGTCCTTGGCCCATGTACAAAAACTCGGTTCCCTTTTTCCCTTTTTTCCCCTTTTCTTTTCTTTTTTTTTCACATAACCGACCTATACCCATTTAATTTCGTTTTTTTTTCCTTTTTATTATTAATATTTGTATTAATAATATTACCTTAATTTTCCTTAATTTATTTCAGCTCCTAAAGCCTCCAAAACCTCAAAACCGTAAAACTAGTCAAATTTACGCGTTTTACCGTAAAAGACGTAAAATATACACTTTTATAAAAAATCTCAAATTTTGAAATAAACTTTATAACTAAGTCCTAAATGACTTAAAACCATCCCGAAAAATATTCATATGACTAATTACCTCTTCCGAGACCTCTAAATGCTAAACCGTAAATCGTAAAAATACGATTTTCTATAATACATAGACGTATACTTAGAACCACCAAATAACACCATCTCACTTCATAGTCACTACCATGTGAACTCATGAACATGAAATCATCACACATCGTTTCATTCACAAGGTACCCCGTACCGGAAACGATATCCAAACCACAATCTATACATACCAATAAGCACATAAACACGTAAAGACTCGCAACTAGCACAAAATAAAACTAAGTGACGAACCTCAAAACCAGGGTTGTCACAATAATTCCTTATATTTATTGATTACCGTGAGCTGAATAAATTGACGATCAAAGTCTATATCCATTACCCAAGATGGAGGATTTGCTCTATCATTTACAAGGTTCTAGCGTATATTCAAAAATTTGATCTACGACATGGTTATCGTCAAATTCACGTCCGCGAAAAAGATTATCTATTCCAACCACTACATCCAGAACTCGTAATGAACGTTATGAGTTTCATGTGATGTCATTTGGATTGACCAATGCACATGTAGTATTCATAAATTTTGTGAATCACGTGTGTAGGCTGTAATTTGATAAATTCATGATTGTGATCATAAAGGACCATCTGTTTCTTTCTAAGAATAAGCAGGAGTTAGTAATCATTTGTATACTGTCCTTAGTTGGCCGAGCAGTGAAAACCTGAAACTTGAGTATTTAGCATGTGATTTAAGGTTTGATCCTTTACATTCTTTTACTATGTGATTAATGGAAGTGGAATCTATGTTGACTTTTCAAAGATCGGAGCCATTAAGGCTTTGGGTTATACCAAAAAGGAAATGCGAAGATGTTTTAACAGATATTTATCGAAGGATTTTTAAAGAATTCTTCCCTTATACCTAGATCATTTAACTAAACTCCCTTAGGAGTAGATGTTTGTGTATACCTCAAGACAACATAAGAGGGATTGAGGAAAACATATAACCCATAACATGGAATTTGGAACGACAGTTTTTGCTCTTCAGTTAAGAAAATTTTCACCAAAGTATAAACAAAGATTTTTCAAACATTTACGAATCTTATTAATTATTTTCGATAAATCAACAAAAATCGTGTTAACTAAATTCAAATTTATTTTGAACATTTTTTTCTATAATTGGACGAACTGAGAAATTTAAAATTTTTACGTTTACGTTTCATAAAATTAAATATTTATTATTTAATTACTTGTAATATTTATCGACGTTTTAAACGTCAGACTGAGCAAAACTAATAAAGATAATAGTTGAGATGAAACTAAAACTTAGAAAATATGAAGAAAGAATTTATGAGTGATTGTGGTCATGTTATTTATTTCATCAAGAAAGGTGAATGTAATTACTGACGCATTATGTAGAAAGAATAGAGAACCAATTAAGATGTGTTCCTTAGTATTGACCATACACAATAAATTACCCGAGCAAATTAAAAATGTACAAGCCGAGACTTGTAAGAAGGATAAAATAGATAATGAAGGGTCTCGTGGCTAATGAGAACCACTAGAAATAGGAGCCGATGACATTAAATGTTTAAAAGGTCGATTGTGGTTGCGTAAATATGTAGGATTTCGAGATTTAGTCATGTTAGAATCTCATAAGTTAAGTATTCTATTCATGCCATTTCTTATTAAATGTATCTTTATCTAAAGAAGTTGTACTGATGGCCAAATATGAAAGCCGGCATCGCAACATACGTTAGTAAATGTCTAACTTTTGTGAAGGTCAAGGTTGAACGCCAAAAGCCATCAGGATTGCTTTTACAGTTTATTATTCCTGTTTGGAAGTAGGATATAATCACTATGGATTTTATCACAATTCTTCCAAGGTCATCACCTGAATTTGATTCGATTTGGGTCATCGTCGACAGACCGACCAAATCTGCTAATATCATTCCCGTTAATGATAGGTTCTCGATGAAGAAATTGACTCTTTTGTATTTAAAGGATTTGTGTAAGCATGGTGTGCATGTATCGATCATCCTTATCAAGATCCTCACTTCACATCGACTTTTTGGAGATTCCTTCAAAGGTCATTAGGAACGAATCTTGATATGATTACTGTTTACCACCCCCAATCGAAGGGGCAAGGTAAAGTAACGATACAAACACTAGAAGTCTTGTTTTATGTTTGAATAATTGACCTTTGGTAATGAACAGGATAATCGCTTTCCTTTGGAGAGATTATCATTGATAATTATCGCATTAGGATCGAGAATGAATCTTGCGAGGATCTATATAAAGAAAAGTTTAAGAGCATCTATAGGCAGGAGTTGGGATGGAAATACCCGACCCGCGAGACCTGAAATGATTGTTGAAATTAGGATCTGATTATTGACTGCCAGTGGTTGGCAGGAGGTTATGTGAATATGAAATGTAGATCTTGAAGTTCAGGATAGGTAGCAAAGCTATACCGAGAATTTTTCATCATGGAAGGATGAATGTATGATTTGAAAGATCGTGGGAATCTAAGTCCTTGTCGTATGGGACCATTGAGATATTATAAAGATTTGGTCTGAGAGGCATATAAATTAGATCTACCCTAGGACTTCAAGGTCTGCATGAATTATTTTTCATATAACGAACTTGATAAAATGTCTATCATGTGAAAATATGATTATTTAATAATGAAGATCGGCAAAAAGTTGCATTTCCTCAAAAACCAGTGGATATCATGGAGAGAGAAAGTGATTCAACTTAAGCACGATCGTATTCCCATTGTTATGTTGATGAAACTCGCATATTGTAATGAATTACACTTGACAGAAAAGACCGAATGTGGAGGAAATGCCCACATGTCTTTGACTCTATAAGAAGCGAGTAGTAAGATAAATTGATCTTTGAGGACAAAGATCCTCTTTAGGGGTAACTGCTGTGACAATCCATCAATTTGAGGCCGTTATTTTATTCTCAAGTATTATTTGAAATCATTATTTTATTATTAAATTATGAACTCACTCACTTTGGGGAGAAATTAGGGTTTACGTCTTAAAGTAACATCGACTACGTCTAAACCGGAGAACTCTACGTTACGTGTTTACGTTTACATACTCCATTTTTGTAACAGCCCGACATTTCAGATAATAAATTTATTCTCGAATATTATTTTGGAAATTTTAATTTGTGTTGGTTCATAAAATCACAAATTTACGAAAAGAAATTAGGACTTACGTGCATAATTTAGCGTCTTTTACGATTAAACCGGAAACCCTAGGTTTACATATTTACGCTTTTGAACTCCGTTTTTGATGAGACAATTTTTATTAGAATCGTTTTGTGCCGTAGTTTCGTAATTTATAAAAACGTTTTTCGTAAAACGACCTGAGGGAACGTAAATCGAGGAAACTAGAATCAAGGAGTACCAGTAAATTAGTGGAGATGAGACAAGTGGGACACTTGTCCCACCCCCACTATGGGCAGCAAAACCAAGCCACCACATCTCTTTTGTTGTCAAGACTTAAGGTGTCTTAGAGACACTTGTCTTAAATTCAAAACCACTAACCCAAAAACCAACAAACACTCTCTCATATCCCACATACATGAAACTTAAGAAAAACTTGTCCCAATCTCTCTCTTTTCCTCTTTTAGCCGTCCATAACCCTCCCACAATCACCATAAAAAATCTAGCCATGAACTTTAACTATAATTCACATATGTTGATTGCTACATAAAAAAGATGAAGATTGGAGGTGATTATAACCTATGTAAAGGAGTTTTCATGAGGTTCAAGGGCTGATTTCAAGAGTATATTCATCTACGTGGAGGTTTCTAAAAGTGATCTTGCTAAGCTAAAGATTTGGTGACAAGAACTAAGCCTTGTTCATCAAAATCTCAATCTTTCATCATATTGATTGGTATAGAGATCATATTCTTTCTATCATCCTATAGTTTTGTAAATGTAATCATGTACTTTCTCCAAAAATGTATATGTATGATGATGATTAAAGATGATCTATATCTTGTGTGGGATTTTGTGTTAATAGATTAGGATAAAAAGGCTAAAATCAAAAAGATAAAATGTTAAAATCATGACTATTCACTTAGGCTGTATAAAATAGTAAGTATCAATATGATCACTCGGTTAAATGGCTTGTATTATTATATATACAGATAGATAAATGATTTTTACATATGTGGAGAGTTGGCCATGCAATGGAATGTTAAAAATGAGCAAGATATGGCCAAAACACTTTTGTAGTACAAATCTGTATAGTCTGTTTTGGACGAATTATTAAAAATACTTGGAAGCCGATTGAGCAGTAGCTATAAGCGTTATTTTAACACACATCATGTAGTTTATGCTGTTAAAAATTGAGGTTCTATTTCCTTGTAGAACTCAAGATATGACACAAATGGTGCACTTGACTTTAGTAATCAGATTTGTTAATAAACTATATAATATAAAAAGAGCACTCAAGGTAAATACTATTATAAAATAAGTATATAAAAGCCACTAACTAATAATAACTATTATAAAATGAGTTCGTATAAAAAAATAAATAAACATGACATTTTATAAAGTTAAAACTCATATATTTCTAAAACTACAAACTATATATAAGTTTTACGTCTTTTCGGCTAAAACCGAAAGACTAACTTTTTCGCCAAATAAAACTTAGATGGTCGGACCCGTCTAATATAACATTTTTATAAATCATATACTGATATGTAAATACATTTGACAAGTAAAAATCAACAAAACCGAGCTTTATAACTAATGGACCATAATGGGCCAAATTAGCCTTGTTGGACCACTAGGCCCAACTAGTTTGGTTAAATGTTATTGGACTTACTCATGGGCTTAACCTAATTGGGCCCAACATATGAGTATGGGCCTGATCTTAAAAAGATAATTGGACTAATAAAATGTTATTGGACTCTTAATGGGCTTATTGGGCCTTAATGTGTAAATGGGCTAAAACTAGTGTAACTAGTATGATAAGCCTAAGTTAACTAATACTAAGCAACTAATAATGTTGTAAGGTGAAAAAAACCCCACTTGATCATCATGTTATGACATCATTACATATACATAACCACTTTTTATAAAGTTATTGGGCATAGCCTAAGACCGAGGATTATTTGTCTAGGTTTCCTGTGATCGAGGCACGTACCATACATCCTAATTGCCGATAACCCGTCTTCCCACACCAATGAGAGTTCATAGCCTCGCACTCTTTTAAATGTTTTATGAAATGTTTTATAAACCCGCGAGGGAGATAACATGCTAGTTTTAATAAAAATAGGACACTAGTTGTCCCGATTGTATGCTTATTGATATGGACCCGAATGCATATATGAACCAATGAATGAAAGGAAATGGATTATTATTAGTTAGGTTATGTCACTAGAACTCCCATTAGCATGAATTGTGAACTACCAGGATTTGGTAGACGCTTATACATATAATAGTACTATTTGGGGAAGATCACCCCATTTCGCGCCTTGAAGGTTGTTAATCCCTCTTAATCCATAACACAAGATTCTAGAGAGAGAAAGAGTAGAAAAGTAGAGAGAGAAACAAGATAGATGGTGGAAGGTTTTTGTTTACTAGAGAGAGAAAGTAAAATGAACCAACACCCTCTTCCACACATGGAAGAGGGTATATATACCCTTGGCTTGTTGGGCCGTGGGTTTAAGTGACATGGGCTGGGCTTGGCTTTGTCTTGGGCTTACGCCCCTAACTTATACAATATTAGCATAAAGTTCAAGCCAGTTTTCCTATAACAACCCGAAAATTTTGACCAAAGTTTAAATTAATATTTTTTGAACATTTACGAAACTTGTTATTTATTTTCGATAATTGAACGAAGATCGTGTTAACTAAAATTCAAAATTTATTTTGAATATTTTCTTTTAGTTTATGAACTGAGAAATTTAAAATTTTTACGTTTACGTTTCAAAAAATTAAATATTTATTTTTAATTACTTGTAATATTTATCGACGTTTTAAACGACGGACTGAGCAAAATTAATAAAAATAACAGTTGAAACGATTCAAAACGAAAATCTTGAAAATATGAAAGAATAGTATTTTTATTATATCCTAAAAAGTTGCTAATAACGTGAGTAATAAAATTTACATTTTATTTTTACGGCGAAATCTAACCAAAATAGCTAGAAATGATTAAACGAGCAACTAAATAAATAATAGCAAATGTTTTCGAAACTCGACAAAGTAAGGACTCATATTTATTGGAAAAATGATTTTAAAAACGATGGCGCAAGTCTCGTGTCTTGAATCGTCCGTTAAGTCGTCCAAACAAGCCTCGAACGCTTACTTTACGAAAGTAAATAAAGTATTTACGAAATTTACCCTATGCTATCCACTACTTGCCATTTTAATTTTTATGATAGAATATAAATAAAATTTTAACTCATTTTTACCTCATTTCTATCAAAACCAAAAACACACTTAACCCTAAAGATATAAACTCTCTCTCTCTCTTTCAAAATCCGGCCACCAGCCGCTATGCCGCCACCGCCGCCGGAATATTTTCCGGCGAGTATTTTTCTCCTATGATGGGTTTTTTCAGCGAATCTACGCAACTCTCCTCGTTTGTCGCGCCTCTCCAACCCTTAAAACCCCCTACCCGCTGTCCCCTGCGGTTACCGCCACTACCGTGGTGTTTTCCAGCCGCCGCCACCTTGTGGTGGTGTGTGGGTGATGGATCTATGGTTATAACACAAAGATTAACCTTAAAAACCCTAAAAACCTTTTGATGTTATCCCGATCTATGCATGCAAGATGGTTACATCAAGATTAGACAAGATGGGTTATTTATCATTTTTATATGTTATGGTTGTTTTGGCCACGATCTTGATCGGAAAAGGGGGCTGTCCGCCGCCCAACCACCGTCGTGGTGGCGGCCGGACGTCGTCACAGCAACCACAGCCGCCACTGTGGTGGTGGCGGGCTTGTGGTGGTGATGCTCCTGGACTAGTTCTTGTTGATTGTTTGTATGTTGGGTATAAGATCTAGATGTATACTTTCATTTGTATTTTTATTATTATTATTTTAATTTATTGTTTTTATTTAATAATGAAATGATAAATACAAAGTGTAATGAATAAGAAAATAAATAAAATTATAACCATTTATATAATCAGTTTATTTTTTATTTTTATTTTTTTATTAGGTTAAAAGTGACCTATAAAATAAATAAATAAATCAATAAAGGAAATAACAATAGTGGGATGTATGAAAATACATACTTTCAGGATACAACAATAATAATTATTATTAAAAATAATTGGGGTATAATAAAATATAGAATATAAGATTCTGAAAATACTATAATAATAATAATAATTATTATTTGATAAAATGAGATATATAATTATTTAAGGACTTATAAGAAAATAATAAATAAATACATATTTATTTGAGTGTTGTTATTAATATTATTATTAATAAATGGTATATTAAAATATAAAATTATTTAATGATATATGGAAAGTAGTTAAAATATTGATGGGGATAGTTAATATATTAATTAAGGTATTGATTAAAAATGGAAAGTAATTAATTAAGGAGAAATGGAAAGTAATTAAAATATTAATGGTGGGAATATATAATTAATATAATAATTATATTATTAAAAATACCTTAATTAGAATATTGATTGAGAAAAATATTAATTGGGTATTGATTGAGACAAAGTAGGAAAAATTATGTATTTTATATACATGGAAAATGTTATAAAAACGGCAAGGTCATGCCGAAATTTTCTAAAAATGTATACTTTTATAAAAGAAATAGTTAACGAATAACTACGTTATAAAATAATTTTTGAAAAGTATTATTTTATTTAATATGACATTTAACGTTATATATGATAAATAAATTTTAATGAGTTATATTACGATTTTCCAACGAGTGCCGAATTATATAAAAAATAACTTCGTATACACTATTATAACCGAAGGATATAGTATATATTTAAAAAAAATACATTTTTATATGTTATTATAAATAGTAACTTACGACATGATTTATGTGCGTCATTTTCACATCTAAAATATATATTGGATATATTATATGATTTGTTTTATCATTTTATTTTATTTGGCCAACCACCAAAGTTTTACGAGTTAAATTTTATTAATTATTTTGTGTCAAGTTGATGTAACCATCCATCGGGAAAACACCAAAACTTAAACCTCACCAAACGATTGGAGCATAGCTGTGGAATTATTTACAACCGCGGAAAGATATTTGTTGACGCTACATGATTATTTATTATGGTGTATTACGACTATTGGAATCAAGCCTTATATATTATGTGATGCTGTGTGGTGTGATACTTATATTCTGCTGATGTCTGCATTTAAGGTGAGTCTATAGCCTCGATTTATACTAGTTATTAAATGATTTTAAACCCGCGAGGGGGAATACATGTTTTTATAAACTTAGAACACAAGATTTTTATGGTATGCTTTGTCCCTCTATGAATGGACCCGTGGTTGCCTTTAAATTGCATTAAGTGATTGCCTTTGTTAAAGCCTCAATTATGGACCGTTAACTAGCTTATGATGGGCTAGCCGCTAGTACAATTAATAGATCTATGGGGGAAGCCGCCCCGGTTCAGTTTGTGTGGACTTGTCATAGAAGCTTAGGCCCGACCTCCACACTGTTTGGACATATTGTATTGAGAAGTCAGGTATACGGCAATGTACCAAAAATCTAGAGGTAACCGACAATTAATAAATCTCTCGTCTTATTAGACTGATATGGGAGTGTCTAAGGGCTCGGTTCCATGAGCTTATTGCAATTTATGCTATATACAATTATCATTGTTGATGCAAATTATTATTTGATGCTTATAAGCATGCCACAAACTTATAATCTTTGCTTGTGTTCAAATTGATTACATAAACCTATAGATTCACTCGGCATTTTTGCTGATGTTTTACTCACATGTATTTCAGGTAATCAGGAAGGGTGAAGCTTAGAAGCCACGGGAATGAATGTTGTGCACTACTTTGCAATATAAACTCTTTGAATATTTGTCGTTCCTTTTGTTCAAAACAATTTAAATCTTTTGTTTTGGTTGTACTTTGGTTACGATGTCTTGGGACTACGCTACTCTGACAAATGTTTTAGGAACGATAAATCTAAAACGTCTCTTTTCGAGTCGTTCTTTATAAATTATGTGTTGTTGTATCATTGTTTAGCACCCAAAGATGTATTCCGCTGGGTGTAAATTTGGGGGTGTTAAAGATTGGTACCAGAGCCATGAGTTATAGAGAACTAGGTCTTTTTCTAAAAACCTAAACTATAACTGTCGGTTTTATTTTTTTCAAAGAGTCGGTGCACATAACTTCGCGTGACTTCAGGTTCAAGCTACTTCTGGGATTACAACTTTAGTATACATTATTATGTATGCCTTATTGCTAAGTATTTCTAAACAAATACTATGATCCCTTTATTGATATATATTTATATCTAGGATCCCTTTATCGATATATATTTATGTCGTTAAACTTTTCGATAAAAGTTTATCATTTATTAATGATTAACTTAAATAAATACAACGAATTTTCACGATCTTTCTGTATTTATTTTTTGAACTATTTAAATTGATTTTATTGCAAAAATTTTATACTATGACCTTACATAACTTCATATACGCGCGTTACTTTCATTGTTTAACCCTTTGTGATATCTATATAGATATTCAAATCGTCTTCCGGCTATTTGTGCTTGGACGTCTTTTAACGTAATTTCTAGACCATTGTGTAGCTTAATGTGTCCTTGGAATAGACTAACCGCTATTTATTGACATTTATATGTATCGACTCCGAAGTGTATTGTTCACTTATATCTCGGTAACGTCATCGTCATTTTATAAATCATCGTCTAGATTATGGCGCTAGAATTGGAATATGATTTTACTTTATATAAAATTGTATCATTTGTTTTTCATTAACCTTCTCGCTCCTGGAGTGTAGCATGTTAATGTTCCATTTTTTTTCTTGTTATGTTTTGTGTTTTTTTACAATCGTGGCACCAAGGAGATTTGCCTACATTGCATTTTGGAATCTAAATTACGAACGTCTTTCACCGTCTTGCTTCCTAAATTTCGTGTTAAATACCTTGAAGCATTTTCTGTCGTTCATCATGCTATATTTTATTTGATGCTCATTACGAGATTTATTTTTTTCGTTGTTATAAAATCCACAAGACATGTGTGTATATATGTATATATTTTGAGCCATTAAGAAGTGTCGAAAAATACACTTTATGCAGAAGCTGTAGGGGCAGTATAAACAGGTCAAAACTTAAAAGTAAAACCTGCGTTTTTTAAAATAAAATAGTCAAACCTGCACAGAACTTGTAGGGGTATTTTGGTCATTTTACATTGGTTTTCAGGTCTCGGGTAAAACTAGAAAGTCGTCTGAAACGTCGTTTTGCATCAAAATGCTTTAGACTCTGAGTCTTGGAGATGTCGTTTATCGGGTCAATTAATCGGCTCATATTTAAAAGTTAAATCTGATAGAAAATTCAGAACATGAGTTTTAAATGTTTCTAAGCTGTTTTGATTTCATTTGAGATCGTAAAATTTTAACAAATATTATTTTACAACTAACGAATACTAGTTGCATGTGAAAATATTTAAAATAAAAAAAATAAAAAATAAAAACAGTACAGGATTAGCAATTACCGGATTAATGGTGTAATTTAAAAACGAATAACATACTTTCTTAAAAGCATGTTGTGTCGAGTATCTTACAAAGAATACACATGTGGATTGTTTTATTCTTTTTATATATATGACTCATTTGTCATTCGATGTTATTTTATTTTTATTTTTATTTTCTTCTAACCTTCCACTGATTTGGGTTGAGTTTTGAAGTTTGTCTTCACATTCTTCGTCGACATTATTATCGCGTATCTCATGACGTTTTCGTCTAAACCTTATAACCCTTTGAAAACTTAACAACTTGTAACCATTTCATTGGTTGTTTTATGAGCTACTATTTGCAACTTTTTGCAACCCTTTTGGTTACTATATACCTCATTAAATGTCACCATATAATTTTAATTAACATTTTTACTACAATTACTTCACAAATTGTTTTACTTTGATATTATGAAATAATTTTTATAACATTTAAGTTGTTGCTTACTGAGTATCTCACAAATTACTGTATCCTATAAAATTATAAACTATTTTTAAATTCCATTTTTCAAATGGCATGGTTTATATATAAACATAAGAAACGTAATACTTTTCGACGAAACTGAGCATTGCATTGCTATTCCTAAATTATACATGGCCAGATCACCTATGTCTAATTTAGAAGGAGCCATGCTAGGCTGAATAGTAGTCACCTTAAAAATCTTGATAATAATCAACTTTTTACTTGTATTTATGATAAAGATAAATAAAATGAAATAAAGTGAAAGAAGTTTTGAAAACCTTTATATTTTATGCAAGTAGCGCAATTTCTATGCATCCGCATACGTTTTCTTAACTTTTCTTGAACGAATTACGCGCTTACGAATACGTTTTTACTCGACGATCGCTTTTTCACTTGTTACTTCATTTTGTCTTATAACTGATTTCTTTTGACCGTTCATTTAATTACTGATTGTTGATAAAAGACTTGAAAGTCTCAATGTTTTATCCTTCCTTCTTGTTCAATTTTCTTTATGCGACTGGGTAGATCTTAGGAATGTCTCCGCACGTGAATAATGAATTATCACTAGAGTGATTTCCGTATATCCGGGATGACGTCCGTCACTCTCCTTTGTCTCGAAATCCACTCTTGTGAACCGTTCTTTGACTTCTCTCTTTAAACACTAAAATCGTTCATTTGATTTGTTTTAATTACAAGTGATTATTAGGAATTTTATTTTATTAAAATTTTTGTATGGATTTTATTTCCGATCGTGTAACGACCACCGCGAAATTAACGAGCTGATATTGGTGAACCATCGACCGCACTAACGAAATTGAGAACTTGTTTAATCTATTATTTCTTATCGTCTTACCATCAACGCCTTTATTTTATTATTCTCTTTTAGAATTCATACCACATTTGCTTCGTTTTTTTTTGTACCATTGATTTCGTATTAATTGTTGACTATTATTTTCATTCGTATTCGTTTATTATCTTGTCACATTTCGAAACCCGAATATATTCCATGTTTATATTGAAATAATAAACACCTTTAAGTATTTCTACAACATATTATAAATTTTTTATGTTTATACATTTTCCAATGATTTTCAATTATCGAAACAACCACCAGTATAAGTTTAATTAATAAATTTACGTCATTCCTTCAAAGTTTCTTAAGACGACCAAATAAATTTTAAAACTATTTTACTTCTATTTTTGATGTATCATCTTTATCAAGAAAGTACCTCAACTGAGTTTTAAGGTAATACCAAATCCGGGACGGGTAATTGTGACAAATGTTATTTTAATGATAAAGTATAATTTATTCTTCGCTCTCATTTTTCTACTCGATGACAAACGGCGGAAATCTGTATTTGATATTTATGTTTGACTTTTGCTTTTAGATACTTATGTGGCATGTGATCTAGTCGAATGATCGTAAGTTGTGAGAACTTCAGACGGCATTGTCCAATGACGTCCGATCATGGAGAACGTGTACATATAATATCTTTTGACTTTCTTTGGAACTTAGATGATGACTTGCCTGTTTTTCACTCTTCACTATTAGACTGAAGACTATCGTATGCGAATTAAGCGCCGGGACGTCGCTTCCTAAAGGAGTGGATGATATAACAACCCGAAAATTTTGACCAAAGTTTAAATTAATATTTTTCGAACATTTACGAAACTTGTTATTTATTTTCGATAATTTAACGAAGATCGTGTTAACTAAAATTCAAAATTTATTTTGAATATTTTCTTTTAGTTTATGAACTGAGAAATTTAAAATTTTTACGTTTACGTTTCGAAAAATTAAATATTTATTTTTAATTACTTGTAATATTTATCGAGGTTTTAAACGACGGACTGAGCAAAATTAATAAAAATAATAGTTGAAACGATTCAAAACGAAAATCTTGAAAATATGAAAGAATAGTATTTTTATTATATCCTAAAAAGTTGCTAATAACGTGAGTAATAAAATTTACATTTTATTTTTACGGCGAAATCTAACCAAAATAGCTAGAAATGATTAAACGAGCAACTAAATAAATAATAGCAAATGTTTTCGAAACTCGATAAAGTAAGGACTCATATTTATTGGAAAAATTATTTTAAAAACGATGGCGCAAGTCTCGTGTCTTGAATCGTCCGTTAAGTCGTCCAAACAAGCCTCAAACGCTTACTTTACGAAAGTAAATAAAGTATTTACGAAATTTACCCTATGCTATCCACTACTTGCCATTTTAATTTTTATGATAGAATATAAATAAAATTTTAACTCATTTTTACCTCATTTCTATCAAAACCAAAAACACACTTAACCCTAAAGATATAAACTCTCTCTCTCTCTTTCAAAATCCGGCCACCAGCCGCTATTCCTTCGCCGCCGGAATATTTTCCGGCGAGTATTTTTCTCCTATGATGGGTTTTTTCAGCGAATCTACGCAACTCTCCTCGTTTGTCGCGCCTCTCCAACCCTTAAAACCCCCTACCCGCTGTCCCCTGCGGTTACCGCCACTACCGTGGTGTTTTCCAGCCGCCGCCACCTTGTGGTGGTGTGTGGGTGATGGATCTATGGTTATAACACAAAGATTAACCTTAAAAACCCTAAAAACCTTTTGATCTTATCCCGATCTATGCATGCAAGATGGTTACATCAAGATTAGACAAGATGGGTTATTTATTATTTTTATATGTTATGGTTGTTTTGGCCACGATCTTGATCAGAAAAGGGGGCTGTCCGCCGCCCAACCACCGTCGTGGTGGTGGCCGGACGTCGTCACAGCAACCACAGCCGCCACTGTGGTGGTGGCGGGCTTGTGGTGGTGATGCTGGACTAGTTCTTGTTGATTGTTTGTATTTTGGGTATAAGATCTAGATGTATACTTTCATTTGTATTTTTATTATTATTATTTTAATTTATTGTTTTTATTTAATAATGAAATTATAAATACAAAGTGTAATGAATAAGAAAATAAATAAAATTATAACCATTTATATAATCAGTTTATTTTATTTTTTATTTTTTTATTAGGTTAAAAGTGACCTATAAAATAAATAAATAAATAAATAAAGGAAATAACAATAGTGGGATGTATGAAAATACATATTTTCAGGATACAATAATAATAATTATTATTAAAAATAATTGGAGTATAATAAAATATAGAATATAAGATTCTGAAAATACTATAATAATAATAATTATTATTATTTGATAAAATGAGATATATAATTATTTAAGGACTTATAAGAAAATAATAAATAAATACATATTTAAAAGAGTGTTGTTATTAATATTATTATTAATAAATGATATATTAAAATATAAAATTATTTAATGATATATGGAAAGTAGTTAAAATATTGATGGGGATAGTTAATATATTAATTAAGGTATTGATTAAAAATGGAAAGTAATTAATTAAGGAGAAATGGAAAGTAATTAAAATATTAATGGTGGGAATATATAATTAATATAATAATTATATTATTAAAAATACCTTAATTAGAATATTGATTGAGAAAAATATTAATTGGGTATTGATTGAGACAAAGTAGGAAAAATTATGTATTTTATATACATGGAAAATGTTATAAAAACGGCAAGGTCATGCCGAAATTTTCTAAAAATGTATACTTTTATAAAAGAAATAGTTAACGAATAACTACGTTATAAAATAATTTTTGAAAAGTATTATTTTATTTAATATGACATTTAACGTTATATATGATAAATAAATTTTAATGAGTTATATAACGATTTTCCAACGAGTGCCGAATTATATAAAAAATAACTTCGTATACACTATTATAACCGAAGGATATAGTATATATTTAAAAAAAATACATTTTTATATGTTATTATAAATAGTAACTTACGACATGATTTATGTGCGTCATTTTCACATCTAAAATATATATTGGATATATTATATGATTTGTTTTATCATTTTATTTTATTTGGCCAACCACCAAAGTTTTACGAGTTAAATTTTATTAATTATTTTGTGTCAAGTTGATGTAACCATCCATCGGGAAAACACCAAAACTTAAACCTCACCAAACGATTGGAGCATAGCTGTGGAATTATTTACAACCGCGGAAAGATATTTGTTGACGCTACATGATTATTTATTATGGTGTATTACGACTATTGGAATCAAGCCGTATATATTATGTGATGCTGCGTGGTGTGATACTTATATTCTGCTGATGTCTGCATTTAAGGTGAGTCTATAGCCTCGCTTTATACTAGTTATTAAATGATTTTAAACCCGCGAGGGGGAATACATGTTTTTATAAACTTAGAACACAAGATTTTTATGGTATGCTTTGTCCCTCTATGAATGGACCCGTGGTTGCCTTTAAATTGCATTAAGTGATTGCCTTTGTTAAAGCCTCAATTATGGACCGTTAACTAGCTTATGATGGGCTAGCCGCTAGTACAATTAATAGATCTATGGGGGAAGCCGCCCCGGTTCAGTTTGTGTGGACTTATCATAGAAGCTTAGGCCCGACCTCCACACTGTTTGGACATATTGTATTGAGAAGTCAGGTATACGGCAATGTACCAAAAATCTAGAGGTAACCGACAATTAATAAATCTCTCGTCTTATTAGACTGATATGGGAGTGTCTAAGGGCTCGGTTCCATGAGCTTATTGCAATTTATGCTATATACAATTATCATTGTTGATGCAAATTATTATTTGATGCTTATAAGCATGCCACAAACTTATAATCTTTGCTTGTGTTCAAATTGATTACATAAACCTATAGATTCACTCGGCATTTTTGCTGATGTTTTACTCACATGTATTTCAGGTAATCAGGAAGGGTGAAGCTTAGAAGCCACGGGAATGAATGTTGTGCACTACTTTGCAATATAAACTCTTTGAATATTTGTCGTTCCTTTTGTTCAAAACAATTTAAATCTTTTGTTTTGGTTGTACTTTGGTTACGATGTCTTGGGACTACGCTACTCTGACAAATGTTTTAGGAACGATAAATCTAAAACGTCTCTTTTCGAGTCGTTCTTTATAAATTATGTGTTGTTGTATCATTGTTTAGCACCCAAAGATGTATTCCGCTGCGTGTAAATTTGGGGGTGTTAAATTTCCCGACTAACCTATTTCAATACAAGACCATTAACGACTAAGATGAACTATTACATTCTTGTTCGACTATATAAAATATATGGCTAACAATCTCCCCCAATGTATCAGTCATCTTAAAAAGCTTAAAAAGCATAAGATGATTGAGTGAATACATTCTTGTAGAGGAGATCTTCCTTGTTTGGTCTTGTATCTTGGTCTTGATCTTGTTTGAAATGGCTTTGTTCTTCATGCCTTGTGATCTTTATCTTGAGCCTTTGTCTTTTGACTTTGAGTGCTTGAGATCCTCATCTGTGCTCCTTGTGACTAAGATGACCTATTACATTCTTACATCTTTAGGTATCTTGATTATAGCCATCTTGTGCTCTTGTGACTTCTGAATTGACATCGGTTAGTACACAGCTACGCCACCTTCTTGATATACATCAACATATATAGACACGGATAAAATGGCTTTGAACATTTCATCCTAACTCGGTAGCGTTTTACCTCCGGTCGGTGAAGACCGTTAGACGGTATCAGATACCGTACCTGTGATCGGGTAGATTCGATTAAGAATCTCCTTGACAGGGTTTCCCAGCGGTAGTAGCCAGTTCTCTTTACTCGACCGTCTCAAAGCAGACTGCGAACGTAAAGAGTGAATCATAAGGATAAATTATCCGTCTGATTAGAGTCGTCAATTCAGAATTCATGGAACAAGTTTGATTCTAAAAGAATCGCACCATTGTTGCTTTCCAGTTTGTCACAAGCTTGATTCATAGAGAATCTTTCGAGTCACCTACCGTAGTGCTGTTTGATGTTGACACTGGAAGGATTTCCATTCGTCACTGTGAACACTAATGAGTGTCACTCTGAATGTTCTGGCAAGATCACACGGATTTTGCAAAGAAACCTGGAATCAAGTTTGAATCAATTAAGAATCGAAACTTAGTTGCTTTCCAGTTCTCACAAGTTTGATTCGTGTAGAATCGCACAAGTTACCTACCATGAGCTTGTTTAATGCTGGCTCAAGCAAGATTTCTATCTTCATTGTGAATCGTATCACTCAGATGTTCTGGCAATATCACAAGGATAATGCGTAGGACTCGATTGCGTCCTAATGAGATGATAGATTGATCTCTTTTGGCTCTAGACTCAATAAGTGAATTTTGGTAATCGGAGGCTAGAGCAGACTGCCACCTTTTCAATATTAACTAACTCGGAGTGAGAAAGTCAATAGATACATGTTTATCTCCGTGACAATGAGACAAGTTTCTTTTGAGAGAAACTCGAATGGCTGGGAAGGGTTGTGTATTGCATCACTGGGTCTATGATGACTTGTCTTCAATAGATGTATTGACCCGGTTTCTGCCTAAGTTGCATAAAATATTCAACTCCTTTAATGCTTACCAATACGTCATCACTAGCACCTTGTTGTGATTGTTCCAGTGCTAACTTAAGTAATTGGTCCGCATTCAGCTTCATTCAACTCCATCTTTCCTAAGGACGACTATTTCTAGCTATGGAATGTCCTTGTGTAGATCCCTCCGGTTCTGGTTGGATCATAGGACTTAGTTTCCTATCCTAAACCACCTTTTGACTCCAACATTCCTTCGTGGATAGTAGGTTGTTTTGGGTATAGATTGTAACCATTAAACCATTGAAAACCATTCAAAATGCTTGATAAAAATCAAAACTTTTAACACTTTGAAAGTTTTACATTTCTAAAAAGCTCCCCCTACACACATGCA
This sequence comes from Glebionis coronaria, assembly GCA_025667525.1. NCBI lineage: Eukaryota > Viridiplantae > Streptophyta > Magnoliopsida > Asterales > Asteraceae > Glebionis > Glebionis coronaria. The sequence goes on from CM046875.1 coordinate 25,247,214, forward strand.
TCGATATACGAAATAGTTTGGCATGTGGAGGAAAGAGTTGCACTTGAGTCTTTAAGATCACATGTTGCGATATATTACATTTTAATCACATTTTCTCCCCCTATTTCTAATATAAAAATATAATATTAGAGATACCAATTGATTAAAATATGACAATTTTCTAAAAATCGACGGGAGAGAAACATGTGTGCACGCATGAATCATGGAACTTTTTTAGTCGGGATGCTCCCCCTCAACAATATATGTGTGTCTTGAGTCAAAATTTGGAGAAAGGACACCATAAAATATGTTGAGGTACGGAGATGAGATGCCTTTACCGATAATATATATGATATATTTATTATCATTTTCGGAATGTGTTGGATACATAAAATATGACAATTTTAGAGATGTACCCAACAACATTAAAAGGCTTGATTTTAAAAGGCTCCCCCTCAAAAATTGATCAAAATAACATATGACATTATGAGATATAAAAACCTATTATGAGGAAGGGAGTGTTGAACACACAATTTTGAAAGATTTAGAAAAACCTTTTGAGAAAGTCTTGAAAAATTGTGTTCAACGGTTTTAAAATAATCAGGATAGAAGACTTCTCTTCTATTGCTTAGGGAAAGCGCACTGAAACGTACACTCCCCGTTCGGGTCCGTTTTTCATGAGCTCAAAACTTTGCTTGTTTTGTGACTAACTCATGACCGAGAAAAATAAATTTCCCGTTGTGAAGGATAAGTTATCATCCGTGATAAACTTTCCTTAAGTTGAAGTTCGAGTTCTAAGTTGACATTTACTTAGAAATCGTTTTTCATGAACTTAAAAACTTTGAATGTTTTTATGAGAAGCTCATGACCGAGAAATATGAATTTCTTGTTGAGAAGGATAAGTTATCGTTCGAGATAAACTTTCCTTAGTTGCGGTCCGAGTCCTAAGCTGTGATGCGCTTAGAAGTCATTATGAGAGAATATCAAGCAGCTTCATTTGCCAAAACCTCCAAGTCTTCTGGAGTCATATACTTCATACCAAGACGGCCAACGAGATACTGAAACCTATTTTGTTATAGGGCTTTAGTAAACAAGTCTGCTATCTGGTACCCAGTTCTGACAAAGTATAATTCCATGATACCACGTTCCACTTGTTCCTTGATGAAGTGATATCTGACGGCGATGTGCTTGGTACGGGAGTGCTGAACCGGATTGCAAGAGATGGCTATGGCTGACTTTGAGTCACAATACATAGGTATTTTATCAAAGTGGAAGCCATAATCCGTGAGTTGAGTTCTCATCCAGAGGACTTGAGCACAACACGCGGATAGAGCCACATATTCTGCTTCAGCTGATGAGAGCGAAGTGCAATCCTGCTTCTTTGACGACCATCTCACAAGCTTGTCTTCCCCTAGAAATTGTACGCTACCAGAAGTGCTTTTTCGACTATCAAGGCAACCTGCGTGATCAGAATCTGAAAAAGCTGTTAGATGAAAACCGGTTCCATTCGGATACCAGAGTCCCATGTGAATGGTATTCTTAAGGTACCAAAAGATCCGTTTAACCTCTTTGAGGTGCTTTTGAGTAGGTCTGGCTTGATATCGTGCACAACAACATGTGGCATGATGAATATCAGGCCTGCTGGCTGTAAGGTACATAAGTGACCTTATCATACTATGATATCGCGTTTGATCTACGGGATATGAGTATAAGTCAGTGTCTAGGGATGTGGTCGACAATGATGTACCAACGAGAGCACATGAGGTCATACCATGCTTTTTAAGTATCTCTTGAGCATACTTAGCTTGGTTTATGAAGATACCACGTGGGGATTGATGAATCTGGAGGCCTAAAAATAATTTTAGCTTCCCCATCAATGACATTTCAAATCTGTTGTGCATTAATTTTTTAAAACGTTTTGAAAGTTTTGGGTTCGTAGAACCAAAAATAATGTCATGAACATAAACTTGAACCAGCAGTATGTCATCCCCATATTTATTAATAAAAAGAGTAGGATCAATAGAACCTTTGGAGAATCCTTTCGAGACCAAGAAGTTGGATAGTTCTTCGTACCATGCCCTTGGATCTTGTTTAAGTCCATATACTGCCTTCTTGAGACGATAGACTTTGTCTGGGTGATGAGGATCGATGAATCCTTCCGGCTGATTCACATACACTTCTTCCTTCAAATGACCGTTGAGAAAAGCAGTTTTAACGTCCATCTGAAAAACTGTGAAGCCCTTATGTGCAGCATAAGCGAGGAATATTCTGACAGCTTCCAATCGAGCAACTAGAGCGAATGATTCATCGAGATCTATCCCTTCTTGTTGACGATACCCCTTAACCACAAGACGAGATTTGTTTTTGATGATGGTTTGTTCTTCATCCAGTTTGTTTTTCCAGATCCATTTGAAATCTAAAAGCAAAATTCCATAAGGTTTGTCAGCAAGTTCCCAAACATTTAGGCGTTCAAACTGATGAATTTCGTCTTGCATTGATTCAATCCACGCATGATCAGTCATGGCTTGTTTGATGTTTGTAGGTACAGTTGAACTCACAGTGAGTGCATACATACACACATCGCCATCGGTGTTGAGTTGTTTGCGTGTTCGAACCGGTTGTGAAGGATTTCCAATTACTTGCTCCAATGGATGATCACGAGTCCAATGGTGATTGGATGGATATCTTTGGTAGAATGTATGCATGTTGGACGGATCAACATTGTTAAGTAGAAGACTCTCCCACTTCGTGTACTAGTGTACCGAACGGGTTGATAAATTATTCTTCGTCAGGTTGTGCATCGACTGCTTGATTGTTGGTTCCTCCTTCAGCATTGACGGTTGGTGATGTTGGTTGTATGATGGTTTCTAGAGTTTGTTGAGTATCCAATGGAATAGTCTCTTGAGCAACGGTTGCTGAAGTAGAGGCAGTTGTGTCTTGTTGATTTTGTTTAGGTGCATCAGCAGTATTGACAGCGGAAGGCTTTGACACAACTTGATTATTTCCATAGTAATATTCATCAAACATTGGATCATATAAATCAACCAACTCATTCATATGTGTCGTATTCGTCAATTCTGCTGTAGGAGTATTTTCTTGACATTCTTGCACGGGACGTACACTGTTGTGTGTAGGTGCAATTGCTGGACAATGAGGTGCGGGACTTGAGCTCTAATACCAAATGTTAATCCCTCTTAATCTATAACACAAGATTCTAGAGAAAGAAAGAGTAGAAAAGTAGAGAGAGAAACAAGATAGATGGTGGAAGGTTTTTGTTTACTAGAGAGAGAAAGTCAAATGAACCAACACCCTCTTCCACACATGGAAGAGGGTATATATACCCTTGGCTTGTTGGCCGTGGGTTTAAGTGACATAGGACGGGCTTGGCTTTGTCTTGGGCTTACGCCCCTAACTAATACAATATTAGCTTAAAGTCCAAGGCCGGTTTTCCCGACTAACCTATTTCAATACAAGACCATTAACGACTAAGATGACCTATTACATTCTTGTTCGACTATATAAAATATAGGGCTAACAAAGGTTGATCCCCGTCGTGCCACGTTGATTGGTAACCGAATTTATGTATGAGAAGATTTATATAAGCGTGATTATTGTGACGACACGCTGTTTTAGATCGGCCAAGGAATTACGGGTTAGCTACACGATATATGTTATAGAAATGTAACAATGTCATGCGGCTTATAATAATCCAATAATGAAAATACTGATATACGAATTGAATTATAATATATTACCTGACTAGCAATACGAGGTCTTATTACTAATATTATGTTCGTGTTTTGGTTTTACATAACCATTTTCATATAACAGTTTTTATTAAACTCTATACAACGTTATAAAACGTATTTTATGATGTTTTTACGACAATGGTTCGTATAATGGTTTTGAAGGCAAAAGCCTATATTATGATTTATGACAAAGATTCGTATAAAATGTCTTTGGATTATTTTATAGCCTACGACAAAGAATTGTACAAAATGATTTTCGGTAATGATTATATACCGGTGATATATATATTAATGGTTTTTATTAAACTCTATGGATTCACTCGGCGTTTTGCTGACTTTTAACATGTTTTATCTCAGGTACTTGAAGGTAATTCTCGGGAAGACAACAAGAATTTATGGCCCGCATTTAACCAAAAATTTCCATTCAAATGTTTTGTAAATTTATTAAGACATACATTGACCTGAGGACCTATGTAATTTGATATTCATGAATGGAAAATGCTTTATTATTAAATGACGCGAATTTTTAAGTGTTGTCTATGATTTGAGTAATGTGCTATCTCGTAACACCAACAACTCTTCCGCTGAATTGAAACGTGTAAATTGGGGGTGTTACGTGAGTGAAAGATCTCAAATGTAACGAGCTGAACTCTTGAAAATGCGCCCACTTGATATGAGCTCCCCTTGCTTGAGGCACCAAAAAGCAAGAATAGTAACGGGCTACAAAAATGGGTTAGAAATGTCCTACAAAACAAAGTTAGTAGACAAGAGCATATATAGCAAAAGTCACCCAAGTGAAATTAGCTTAAAAAACTCGAGTACAAAGAGAGAGAATTAAGATGAAGCTAAAACAATCTTAACTTTATAGAAGTGTCAAAAGTTTGACAAGTTAAGAAAAATAAGTGGGATAGTAGATAGAAAAGAGGACCCAACTTATTTTGGTGACACCAAAAATATATAAAAAGGACTAAGAGAGAAAAGAGATGTGCGATTTATAAAAAAAAATTGTCGAGAGGACATAATCCACTTTAATATCATGGGAAAAATACCAAACGAAAGAGAGTATGACATGGACAATAAAACAATTCAACATAGTCAAAAATAAAGGAAGAATGACTATGATGGAAAAGAAAACGAGGATGATAAACAAGTCGTTTGCACAAACAATGACAAGCATTGAAGAAAGAAGTGTGCACGCGATGCTATCAATAAAAAAATGTCCAAGGAGAGGATTTTGAACAGATCAGTTCATAGTTGGTGGAATAAAGATAGAAAAGAAACATCCATACCAATTGTAATGATAATATGTTAAAGGGTTAAAAACCTAGAACTGTTGGAATCACTCAAATCAATTGTAAATTTTAACCGCAATCAACTCTCAAGAAAGAAGTTAAGCATAACTTCACAAGACAACTCAAGAATACTATACCCCAGTAGGTGATAGTAAAATATTGAAAGAAAACGAGAGAAAAAACTCAACAAGGTTCAAGAAGAAATGATAAAGTTAGCACAAAATCTAACACATAATCAAGTAAGCACATAGGATAAATCATGCAAAGCCTAATGTACTTATAGAAGAAGGATATACATTAAGATAATATCCTAGTTAATGCCTATATGAAACAAAAAGGAGATGACCGTTTACTTAATATTCAACAAAGTAAAACCTAACTCAACTAAGCATGAAAAATCAAGGAAAGAGTTCCATCACTCCAAGACCTAAACGCGAGTAGGTTTAAGCATGTAGATTTGAGCATGTAAGCATACACATGTAAGCATAAGCATGTAAGCATAAGCATGTAAGCATAAGCATGTAAGCATAAGCATGTAAGCATAAGCATGTAAGCATAAACATGTAAGCATAAGCATGTAGGCATAAGAATGTAAGCATACACATGTAATACACATAAGTTTGAGCATGTATGAGCAATTAAGAAATCATCAAAACACTAACTATAGAGATTAATGTGCACGCCTAAATGTAATCTAGAGACTTATCTAGAAAAGGGCAAGCATAATAAAGTCTACACTAAACCAATGTAGAGAAATGGTGCACAATTAACACGTATGACAAGCAAGAAACATAATTACTTAAAATGAGAACACTAAGTAAAAACATGCTAGCACTTAGCGTTTACGGACATGCATGAGTTAGACATATCTAAGAGATATTATACCAAAATTTCTCAACAAAGACAAAACCTTTATAATAAGCATGTATTCAATAGCTAAGCAATTAATCATATATCATAAGGATAAATAAGAAGATATATGAGCATGTAAAATACAAGCATGTTATCAATCTAGATATCACATATCAAGCTACACGTAGTGTAAATCTCCAAGGAAAATCCTAATTCTTACTAATTATAAGAAGGAAGACTCAAGAAAGACACAAAAGAGCAACAAGATCCAAGACCCATAGATAAATCATGTTGAAAAGCATGAAAAGAGCTACAAGAAACAAATATCATACAAAGATATATGAAACACAAGCCTAAAACTTAATCATAATTCTAATTCTAGTTACACTAGAATTCTATGATTTGCTTAAATTGGGTATCTTGTTAATAAGCAACACACATGCTTAATTAGAAGACAAAGACGTAGCAAAATTTGGTGGAAAAAGGCTTGGTGATAATCTTGTAACTCAACTCTTCATAGATATGAGGCATGACAAGATGTTGATATTAACAATAATGACAATAAGTTACATGATGCATGCCATTGTCATGTGATAGAGGATGAACACAAAAGGGAAGTGGTGGAAAAGGAGAGTTTCCAAAATCAATTTCCTTAGAAGGAGAAAAGATTTCATTTTATGTGTTCTTTGGTGAAAAATCAAGGCTTTCATTTGGTGAATAAGACATTTTGCTTTGGTGTGAAAGAGATGCAAAAATACATAGGGTTATGTAGAGAAAGCACAAGATATTTTAGGAGTGGTCAAAGGTTTTAAACAAGGATTTCAAAAAATGTTTAAACAATTTTGAAGTTTCAGAAAATACATTTTTGACTGCTTCTGCCCGCGGTTCAATAATTATACCCACAGTTCAATATCAATGTAACACCCCCATTTTTACCTTGACGCAACAGAACAACAATTTTGGAGTATTACTTCATGGAATAACAGACACAATAACAGGGAACAACTCAAAAGAGCATTTTAATAAACTTTATTTATTTATTAATCATCAAGTATCATTATGACTCAAAATAAGAGATTCTCAATAAAACAATTGTACACACTATGTACATCACAGGTTCCCGAGATCTAGAAAATAGGCTTGAATGATAAAAATTCCTAAGTCTATATCTCTCCACGTCATCATTATGCTGCTCCATGCTATCAATTATCAACACATGAAATATATGCTTAAAATCAACACAACGGTTGAGTGAATTCATAGGTTTGAAATCAATTTTGAATACAAGATCCTTTTTCATGAGCTACGTTATTATTCGCTCGTTAAGTAAATTAATGAATTACTGCACTAAGCTTATGATACCGCTGCTGGACATATTAGTAACCAATCATTTTCCCTTATGAGGAAGTCTGCCAAACTATCCTGTATAGCAAAATATAGTTTGCCTGTTTGACTATTTAGATTCTAGCAAGTGCGACTTTCCCAGACAGGGGATGTCATTCCCCAAATAGTACTATTTACAATACTAGCACTCATTTTCAAGAAATAATTAGTGGTTCATAATTAAAGAGGGACTTTCAAGGCAGCAGTAAACATATTTTCAATAAACATATCTTGGAAGCATACCAAAATACTTGTATTACAGTTTAGGATATATCCCCCTCACGGGTTTTTAAATCATTGAAAGTAGTATACTTTAGTGAGGCTATGAACTCACCTTTCTGAATCTTGGCAGATTTATATCACATAGAACAACTTGAGCTAGCAATCAAGAACTTGGTCTCACACCAACCCTTGATTAACATATTTTGTATAGTATTAAGTATTTTGTTTTGAGTTCTATATTCTTAGTTATCAATCATATATTATTGAAGTTATAATTTCTCATAATCATGATATCATTGTTCGGGCCATCATACTCAGAAGCCATTCTATAAACGTTTGAGGAGCGAGGGCACTTAAATCGTAAATCCAACCACTCAATCATAACGTAATATCGAGATGGCACATCTTTGTACAAAGTTCCCTACTAACATGATACATTCATATAATAAATTTCTTCAAAGGTTAGTATGTTCTTTTATTATTATATTTTTCATCCTTATACTTTCCATAATTGGCAAAATAGTCCTTTTAGTTATATTTTAGCATATTTACAATTTTAACCCCTAAACTATATAGTTTTATTATTTACAATTTAAACCTTAAATATTTAACCTTAGGGTCTCAAACTTTCCAATATTTATTCTATAACTTTAACTTTCACAAAATGACACTTTTGGCCCAAAATGTTAAATAGTTTAAAAAATGACTAGTTCCTATACTTTTAAAAATCACATAACAACTTCAAAAATGCTCCAAATGATCTAGGATTTAAAAAAAAGTTTCAAAACACATTTATAATCATAATAAAAAAATTTCTCTAGAATTATAGCTTTTTAAATGGGTTTTAAGCCATTATATCTTGTATATTACAAAACTAGGGTTTTAAGACATATTTAGCTTATAACTTTGATTTAGAAAGATCAAATGCTCTAATTTCTTTTAGATTATGTTTCCAACATTACTTAAACATTATAACAAGTCTAATAATTCATTATAACAAGATTAAAGCTTAGTTAACATAGAGATTACCTAGGAAGCTCCAAAATGGCCCCTTATGGCTTCTTATAAACATAACTTGCTACCAAAGCTTCAAAAGCTTCAATAGCTTCTTTCTAGACCTGGTTTTTGGTAATCTAAGAGTCCTAGTATGTTTTTAGAAGTTGAAATTGATAATGGGTAGGAGATACTAAGAAAAGAGGGTGCAAGTTTCTACAATAGGAGTTCGCCTCTATTTATAGTCATTTCAACACTTGGGTTCCAAGTTTTCCTTAAATGTGTAATACAGTTATAGTAGTGACTAAGGGATGCTAGTGAAGCTCTACACAAGTTTATAGAGTATAGGATGAAAAATATCTAAGCTTATGGCTAGAAATGGCTCACGACAAGGTTTTGTTAAGAATGGTGATGTGTAGCCTTCAAGTAGCTTATGCACCTATTTTTTGGCACTCCAATATATCTAGGGACATTATAAGTATTTGAACTTGTGTTTTAATTTGGGAGGGAAGAAGTTTAAATCATGTTTTGGAGGGAAAAAATCAAAACCAGGTCCTAAATTAGGGATTGTAACTTTATGGTTTGGAAGTTTGGTAATTAAGGGCTTAGGAATGTGTTTAGTTATGGATTAGGCTATATACATTGTGATTAAGAATTTTTGGTCCTTGGTTTGAAGTTTAACAAAGGTTTGAAGTGAAATTGGTTAGATAACCTATGTAGATTAAGGTTTCTAATGATCTAGGGTTTAATCTTAGTAAAACTCATTATCTTCCACTTATTTACTGATGTAAACTTAATTTAGGTCATATACATTATGTTTTAAGTATATAAAGTGGTTCCACACTTGGTTTATAAAGTTATTCTAAGTAAACATGTCTAAAGGGTGAAAATACTCATTTTGACCTAATTTACTAGTCATGCATTGAAATCTTATACCTTTTGCTTAAGGATACTTGTACGTTATCTTAACATAATCTTATAATCTTAATGAAATACTATAAGTGTTTATAGACTTTTTCTAAAAGACTAGATAATGATTCTATGTAGATTTCTTAATATAAGGGTTTCTAGGCTACTAATCCTAATGACTTTCTATTTTAGGTGATTAGGGTTAATATCATAATATAATCTTATTCTAGGTCTTATATAGTATGTTTATGACTTCTACGGTTTCTACATTCTTAGTTTAAGGGTTTACATAGGGTAATCATAGTCTAGGTATAATTATGGGAGCTTAAGATCCTGTGCTTTGATAACTTGTACTTTATGCTTTATTAACATGTAAATTATATTGAAATAAATGTATGATCTTAATATGATACTTAGTTGAGTTTTATAATTAGTTGCAAAAGATTATACTCTAATTCAATATGAAATATATTTTATATGCTAATCTTGTTTATTAGGTCTTAACTTGTAATTAGCTTTGGATTAGTGAATATTAGAACTTTGTGATTACTTACCTCTTCTTTATATAATAAATTAGAACTAGTATATTGTATTGGTTATAGATCATAGATGTTATTGTTGGAAATACGTTTTACGTATTAGAAAGGATCGGTCACTCCAACAATAGTCCATGTCATAGCTCGTAGTTTAGTTATTTACATTTATTAAACAAAGCCCAAAACTGATCCCATGGATTGTATGGGTCGGCGGCCTAATGTAAACCCAAGCCCATCTCATGGGCTTGGGTATATAAACCCTCTCCTTTGATGGAGAGGGTGGTGGTTCTTCATAATTTTACACATAGTTATCTTCATTTTCTCTCTCTAGAATTGTGTGAAATCCACCATCTCTCTATCTCTTTCTCTCTCTAAAACATAAGCAAGATTTACATATCTTACAAATGGTATCAAGAGCCATGGGATGATTGTATTGTTTATGTGTTTGTGTTCTTGATTTTTGTATCTTTTTGATCTATTTAAACCCACGTCCAAATTTTTTTTTGTGTTTTTCATGGTTTTTTCTTGATACAATTCTTCTACATAGTTGTGGTAGAGATTTGGTATAGTTACTTTGGCTAAAAACACAAAATCTTTGGGTGTTTGGATAATTTTTTGGCTTAAAATCTTGTATTTGGTGTGTTTTGTCCGAGAAAAGTGGAAAAATAGCATACTGCTTGACTATTGCGACAGCTTATCCATCGCAATATCTAGGGTTTTGGATTGCGATCCATATTGCGACTGATATTGCGATTGGTTATCATCTTGTGACACTGCGATCCGTATTGCGATTCATATTGCGACATGATTGTTTTTGTGATATTGCTACAGGATATTGCGATAGGGTATTGCGACAGGGTATTGCGACAGGGAATTGCGACAGGGGGTATTGCGACAGGGTATTGCGACAGTATTGCGATTGCAGTATTGCGATTGGAGTATTGCGATTGGATGTATTGCGATAGGATTTATTGCGATTGGACTCATTGCGATACAACATTGCGACAACATTCCTTTTAGACACTGCGACATCATTCCTTTAGACACTGCGACAACATTCCTTTCGACATTGCGACAGCATTCCTTTTAGGCATTGCGATACAACAACAAGTATTCCAAGATTTTTCAAAAACGTGTTTTTGAAAATTTTCGCGTGCAATTTCATCTTGGAATTTGTGGTTTATCGAGAACATAATTTAGGGGATTTTAACATAATTTTCGGCTTCTACACAAAACAACAAACACATTTACTTTCTCTCATTGATCGATCAACTTTGTAAATCTTAACTTATTGAAATGGAGTACACATCTCTTACGGATAAGTCCATCCTCTCGGGTACAGATAATCGTCCACCTATGTTGGAGAAGTCTATGTACGAGGATTGGACTTCCCGAATGAAACTTTACATGTTGAACAAAGAGAATGGACATCTCATTTGGGCATCGGTGCTCAATGGACCATTAGATTATGGTACAGTGACGAAAGGTACGACTACTCGTCCTCGCACAACGGGTGAATTGACTGAAGATATGAAGATTCAAGACAAATGTGATAAGTATGCTACAAACATCATTCTCCAAGCCCTTCCTCCAGATGTCTAAAAACTCGTCAGCAAACATAAATTTGCCAAAGAGTTATGGGATAGAATTCGTCTTCTAATGCAAGACACCTCGTTAACTAAACAAGAACAAGAGTGTAAGCTTTATGATACTTTTGATAAGTTTGCCTATGTGCCAGGGGAGAATCTCATTGACTACTATCTGAGATTTACCCTATTGTTGAATGAGCTAAATATCTATGGCATGGAAATTCCTACGTTTCAATTGAACACCAAGTATTTGAACACTCTTCCTTCAGAATGGAAAAAGTATGTGACGGATGTTAAATTGGCTAAGGACTAGCATAACACTAATGTGGATCAACTTCAAGCTTTTCTTCAACAACACGAATGCCATGTGATTGAGGCTCGGTTGTCTACACCTCAAGTTCATGATCCACTTGCCATGTATGCTTCTCAACAAAACATGGCTTATACTTATCAACAACCATCATACTTGCAGCAGCCACCACCACACACCTATCAGCAACCACAACAACCATCTTATCAACCACCAATGATGCCATAGCAAGCATATCAACAAAGTGTTCATCAACAATATTTTCCACAACAACCACCATATCAGACATCACCATCACAAGCCAACACTTCTCCAATGGGCTATACTCCTCAGCAAGGATATTTTCCAATAGAAGCGCAACCAACACAAGCTTTCTACTCTAATGAACTTCCACCAATCCAAGCACCGGTCTTTACTCCAAATGATACGCCAGCTGATGTACTAAACCATCTCACTGCCTACTTGTCAAAACTTGTTGCAACTAGAGGATTTCCACCAACAAACAATCAGCTCCGCACCTCTTCAAATCCTCGACAACAAGCTACTGTTCAATATGGTCAAGTAATAGTGCAACCTATTCAGGGAAGGCAAAATTCATATGGACCTCCTACAAGGACTGTGAATGCTCAAGTTGTGAATTCTCAAGCTAATGGAAATAGAAGCCCCATTGGTCCTCAAAAGATTGTGACTTGCTACAATTGCCGAGGATAAGGTCATATGGCTAGGCAATGCACTCAGCCGAAAAAGGAGAAGGGATGAAGCGTGGTTTCGTGAGAAAATGTATTTGGTTGATGCTCAGTCTAAGGGAAAGATTTTGGATTCAGAGGAGTTAGCATTTCTTGCATACCCAGGGGCAACAGATACTGAAGGCATTGCAGTCGTTTCCACTTCTAATGCAGCTTATCAAGCAGATGATCTTGACGCATATGATTCGGATTGTGATGACATTCACTCTGCCGAAGCTGCTCTCGTTGCTAATCTCTCTCACTACGGTTCTGATGTCATCAGTGAGGTACCCACCACAACCAATCTTGGTAATGATGATAACCAACATCAAGTTGGGCATGAAAATGACAACCTCGAACATCATTCGGGAACTAGTAACTCAAATGATGTAGTATCCAATCCTACACATTTGAGTGAACCTCAACCAAATGCTACGACGGGTATGGAATCTTATGCTCAACATGATTTGGTCATGGTGCCTAAACATATTATTGATCAAATGCACATGGCTCTCAGACAATCCGAAGATACGAATTCCACCCTAACAATTGACCTTGCATTGCATAAAGAAAAGGTCAAAGCTTTTGAAATGGTCCCTCAAGCTGAAAAGTAACTTATTCTGAATTTAACCAATTTCGTTTTGAAAAGATTGAACACTTGAAAGAAAAGAATCATTAAAAGCTAATCTTTCCAATGAATTAAAAGCAAAAGAGTCGGTTGTCAATGATTTTCAGAAACATAAAATGGATTTCGAAACTCTCGAGTCTAAAAAGTTTGAATCGGAAATTAATGCTACCAAACTTCTTAAATTCAAAGAATAACAGCTTTTAAAACAATACGCTTCCACATAAAAGGATCATCTTTTAACTAAATCATTTAAAGAACTCGAACTTAAGCGTCTTCAAGATTTACCACCTAATCCCGGTTATGCAAAACAAGCTCAGGAATATATTCCCGGTCTTTATGATATGACCATAATTGGCAAATCGAAAGAAGCACCTTTTGTTCGTAGTACTGAGGAGACACAATCACTTGCGGAAGAAACTCATTCTAAAATGCTTTCAAAATTCCATACGATTGATTATGATAAGCATAATAAAGATCAACTTTCTAAAAAGACACGAATTCGCTTACAAAAGGAATTAGCTGAACTAACAGTTCTTGTGCCCCCAAGTTTGTCAAATGAAAACCCTCCTAGTACGTCTCCTACACTCGTTAAAACGGATTTAACGAAGTTACTTCCACCGGTAAGTAAGGCGTCCGTTAAACTAAAAGCGGTACACCAACACTTAGCCGACTTTGAAAAGGTCATTTTGGAACGTACGACGGCTTCGGCCATAACAGAAGGTGAATGGAATTTTGAGCACACTAGAGCTACGTTCCGAGACGAAATTGTTCCGTTTGTAAAGAATGTTAAAGCTTGTCTTAGTAATCTTGATCAAGATTTGCATTTGGAAATAGAAGAAGTTAAACGTGTTTTCAATGAAATGGATGATGCTTATGATAACACTTTACTTGAAATAGAACGGGTTTCACGCTAAAATGATTAGCTTCTGAAACAAGTGATGTCTCATGATATAGTTTCCGTGTGTGTGAATAAAAATTTTGATAATGATTCTGTTGTGTATAATATTGAATCTGTGGATAATGTGGTAGATAGTACTTGTCACAAATCTGACGCTGAATTTTAAAGCTTCAAGATTCATATTCTTCGCTTTCAAAACGTTTTGATGAGATTCAAACACATTGTATTTTGCTTGAAGGCAAGTAACAATTTATTCAAGAAATCTTTGAAACGTCATTCGAAGGTGTTAATATCGATGATGCAAACTTTGAAAAGAATTTTCGATTTAATTTACAATCAAAACAGCGTCAGCCAAGTGACAAGGTTGTTAAGTCTTTGCCGATAGACATAGAGAAATCTAAGGAGAATAACTGTGTGAACGTACTTGAGGCCACTGAGAATTTTAAACTTGATCTAGATAATCGAGTTTTCAAGATTTTGTCCAAAATGATAACTTAAAACAGAAAGATACACGACTCTTCGATTCAGTACATCCCGCATGTGCTCATACCACTGCACATAATCAATCATTGATTGAACAGTTGAATCGAAAGTCGGTGGAAATATCTGATTTGAGGGAACAAATTTGTGATAAAAATCTGGTTTTGGCCGAGTTAAAGGAAACACTTCGCACTCTAAAAGGTAAGAATGTTGTGGATAACGCAGCCACTGTCTCAGCATCGTCCTTTAGTGCAATCAAAGGGAACCTTATAGCCGTCACACCACTTAACAAGGGCCCTAGGACTAAACCATCTCAAACTTTGGTCACTAAAGATAAGGCGGAATCAAAACCAGCTTCTAATATTCCCGTGTTGCCTTCTACAGGAGTAAGCACCACTACTAAGGCTCAAAGATCTAAGCTTAAAAGAAACAAGAAGAATGATAGGATCTTGCCCCCATCTAGTAGTCAAGAGAAGAAGAAAGTAGAAGCCCATCCTAGGAATGTTATTTCGGTTTTGAATAAAAAGAATCATGTAGCTAAACTTAAAGGCTCTGCGGTTGTGCAGCATTCTAAGCCTACTGTGAATTCTAATTTGAAATGTTGGAATTGTAATGGATGTATGTTTTCTAGTCGTCATGATTCTTGCCTTATTGACCATGTGAATGAGATGTATGCCCGGAAAAATATATTAGAATGGAAACCGACTGGGAAAGTGTTAACCCAAGTTGGTTGGATGTGGCGCCCCACTGGTAGAACTTTCACTATAGTAGGAAATACGTGCCCTTTGACTAGGATCACTCCCACTACAACGAAGAAAGCGTGCCCTTTAACTTGGAGTACTAAGGCTACCAAAACAAAAGCGTGTCCTTTAACTAGGAACACCGACACTACTATAGGAACCAAGTGCCCTTTAAACAGGTCTACTCCCACTGTAGTGCCTGCTAATAATCCAAAACCTAAGAAAGTTGGAACAGTAAAACCTGTTAGTGCTAAAACTCACATTAGAAAACGCAGGAAATCTAAGGGTCACACAAATGTTAGCACTTCTGATAATCTTATATCTGTTTCTGCTAACACTCAAGAACCAATAGTTTCCAATGCATTGTCTACTGTTGTTATTGAAAATAGGTGGTCCAAATTGTTCTCTGGTATTGGACTCTGGTTGCTCCAAGCATATGACAGGAGATCGCTCTCAACTCAGAAATTTTGTCAGCAAGTTTCTTGGTACGGTTCGATTTGAAAATGATCATATTGCAAAGATAATGGGTTATGGTGAATATCATATTGGGAATGTTATAATTTCAAGAGTGTATTATGTGGAAGGTCTCGGTCACAATTTATTTTCTGTGGGACAATTTTGTGATGCAAACCTAGAAGTTGCTTTTCGAGAGCATACCTGCTTCATTCGTAATTTTGAAGGGGTTGATTTATTGAAAGGTACTTGAGGGAATAATTTGTACACTTTGTCTCTACATGAGATGATGGCCGCTTCTCCCATATGTCTTCTCTCCAAAGCATCGAATACTAAGTCATGGTTATGGCATCGACGGTTATCTCATCTTAACTTTGACGCTATTAATCATTTGGCGAAAAACGAACTTGTTCGTGGTCTTCCTAAACTTTCATTTCACAAGGATCATTTGTGTTCCGCGTGCACAATGGGGAAAAGCACTAAAAATAATACAAACCCAAGACTGAAGACACCAACCAAGAGAAATTTTATCTGTTGCATATGGATCTTTGTGGGCCAATGCGTGTTGAAAGTCTTAGTGGTAAAAAGTACATCCTCGTCATTGTCGATGATTACTCTCGGTTTACATGGGTGAAATTTCTTACAACAAAAAATGAGGCACCTAAATTCTTCATCGGATTTCTCAAGATGATTCAAGTGCGTCTCAACACTACTGTCCGACGCATTCGTACAGATAATGGAACCGAATTTGTGAATCAAAGCTTGCGTGATTATTATGAAGAAGTTGGCATATCTCATGAAACATCCGTTGCACGCACTCCACAACAAAACGGTGTCATTGAAAGGAAATATCGCACACTTATGGAAGTTGCTCTAACGATGTTAATTTACGCAAAGGCTCCATTGTTTATATGGGCAGAAGCAGTATCTACAGCAGTGTACACCCAAAACCGGTCACTAATTCGTAAACGCCATGGTAAAACACCTTATGAGCTTCTCCATGGAAAAGTACCAGATTTATCATATCTTCATGTATTTGATTCTCTGTGCTATCCAAATAATGATGGTGACAATTTGGGAAAACTTCAACCAAAGGCTGATATTGGTATTTTCATTGGTTACGCACCCTCAAAGAAGGCATACTGAATCTACAATCGTAAGTCTCGCAAGATCCTCGAAACTATGAATGTTGATTTTGATGAGCTGACAGCAATGGCTTCTGAGCAAAGCAGCTCTGAACCCGCACTTCATAAAATGTTCAAAACCTGTAAATTTTAGGTTTTGACTATGTCAAACATTGTGTACGTCACCTCATGATATCTATATATTTATTCTATCACCTTTGCATGAAATCCTTTGAACAATCATATGCATCACATGAGCATACATCATTCTAATCATCTGAATAGGGAACAACTATATCACAACCTTTTATTGTGACTATGAGTATTTTAATCATAAAAGCATGGACACATTTGTATGTCTACATTCCAAGAGCATACTGAGGGACTTTTAAGTCACCTGAACATATGGTCACTTGCATCATTCCATTGATTCTAAAAATCCAACGTCATGATCACAATTAAAAAACGACTACTTAATTATATAAGTTCTTAAGTTTGAATATTTTATATATGATTCTCACAGTATAATTGACTTTAAACTACGATGACAATTACTTTTATACATGAACACTACATTAAATCATTTTATATTTTTTTATATACTTTTGACATAATAAAAATTACCTAAGGACCATACTTTCACCAAAGGCCCTAAACGTAACCAAAATTACTTAAACTTAAACGCACTCACATAATATTATAACCCTAACTCATCTAACACTCACCTAGACACGAAAATTAAACACAAGTATACCCTAGACTTTTATTAGCCGTATATATTTATATAAATACTTACCCATAACCTTTTTATACCAAAACTCTTACCTTTTCTTACCAAACATCTAAACTATACACAAATTATAACACATATGTATACACATTACATAAATTTTGTTTTCCTTTGACTAGAAACCATGAAACCGCCGGTTTCACTAACAAAATATAGGGACTTGTACAATTTTTGGCAATTAAGGTTAGTACTAGTTACACTATTTGAGAACCGTGTCACACATCTCTTTCTTGTCACCCCTAGACGTGTGAGGAGTATAAGCCACATACCAAAACCTTGTACAACTTACCAATTAATGAAAACACTCAAAGTTCACCTTTTGTCCCTTTTGAGGCCTTACATGCGACGGCTAAACAAGACTCAACTAGGAGCTTGTACATTTTTGGGCATTAATGAAGTGTCCTTGCTAAGTACCATGGTAAATTCTCACAATCTCCTTCCTCTCTCTCTTAGACGTGTATAACACCCTATCCACAACACCTCATTTCATTTAGCAAATATCTAACACCCTCACTTCACTTCTCACCTTAAAAACACACGGTTACACTCTCATATACTACCTTGATATCCCATAGCATTTAATCCAAGTCTTCCTCAAAGCATTTAGTATCCGAATCCTAGTATATCACATTTAAGACACATTCAAGAGCCTTCAAGGGAGAACCCGACGTATAAGATCACCAAAGCTACCAATCTTACCTCATCCTTTGAAAACAAGTAAGTATGCATCTCTTCTAAGACTTTTCTTTGATCATTTCACGTCTCATGCATGTTCATGCTAAGTAAATGATGTTAGGGATGCATGCACACGTTAGAAACTCATAAGCACACCCTAAACAACATATAAGCTCACGGCTTATATGGAGTTGTAGGAGTACTTACCTTGAAAACCCTTAGAAACGTGGGTATGTGAACCTATACGAGCCTTAGTATATCCCTTGCCCTAAAAATATGCATGAAAATAAAATAAGCCGAGCCATCAAGCTTATATAAGCCTACGTTGTTAAATAAGCCGAGCCATTAAGCTTTTATAAGCCCATGTTGTTAAATAAGCCGAGACATAGGGAGAGCCTATAAGCTAGTTTCTTTTTAGCCTCATAAGTTAAATAAGCCAAAACATGCAAACCTATATAAGCCACGTTATTTAAGCTTAAAAATCTATATAAGCCACATTATTTAAGCTTAAAACTCTATATAAGCCGAAACCTAGTTTAGCTTATTTAAGCTCTTAGAAAACCTAAGCCCTAATCATATAAGCCTAAATAAATAAGCTCTTAGAAAACTAATATAAGCCGAAATTACATAAGCTAATTAAGCCCACTTGGTAAGTTAAGCCCACTTGTAAAACTAAGATTTACTTTTACTTACTTAGTAAATTTTTATTAACCCATTAAGCTTAAACAAAACAAGCCGTGACCCATATTGGGCTAGCTAAGCCCATTTAATTAATTTGGGTAACTTTTTGGGCCAGTTTTGTCAATTGGTGAAAGATGTGTCCAAATCTGTAAATTAAATAAAGTCCATAATTATTTTGTGACTATTATATAGTCCAAAGGTCGTTTGTGTCATTTTCGAAACTATAGGGTATACTAAAATCCAACCGAGAGCTAAGGTAAACTACAAGGACCTAATGTGTCATTTTTGAAACTAATAACAAGCCCTAATCCCACCTTATAATATTCCGTGGGATTGGAGGGGGTGTTTGGTCATTTCTCTAAAGATTTCCAAGCCCTAGGGGCGTTTTTCATAAATTAAAATAACCAACAAGGACTAACGGTGTAAGAAACTTAACGGACGAAAACCTAAAGTTACTTTTCTAAACAATTATACTTACAAAGATTTATTATAGTTTTATTTAATTAAAAGAAGTAATAAAACTTGTCATTTGTAAAATAAATCATTTTAGTTATTTACAAACTCTACAAAATTGACAAACCCCGTTAACCATTTTCCTTTGAAACTTTAAAACTTAATAAATTGTAATTTATTTCTTTATGATAAATTAAATAAGATAATAGTTACTTATTTAATTTACGACCCCTCTTTCCTTAAACAAATTTATATATATTTTTATATATATATATATATTTTTCTTGAACAAAAATATATATATACTTTCATTTTACTATAAGAACAAACACTTAGACCAACGTAACAATTCATAAATTGTGATCATGCATTTTCATATGTACCATTTATCATGCATTATTTATTGTTGCATTCACTGAGACATATAAATTACTTAGGTAATTTCTCCAGTCCGTGACTATACTGTGACATCATCCTCACTACCTCATTATCACTAAGGTGAGGTCATGGCCCCATCTTTACTGTTTTATAACTGGTGGAGAAAACATACAAAAACTATTTATATGCAAGCATGCACAGACAACAACAATTTATTTGCCTACTGTTTGCTCAATTCCCGTGGACTGTATTAGTTAATAGTGTAGCGCGAAATGTATGGATAGATCTATTCGGGTATTGACAACACCCGGCCTGTCGTGATCAGCTGTCACGTATTGCTTAGGCCGAGCAGCAGGTTTATGTCATTGTCAGATTAAGGGAAACCTCAATCAGGATAGACCCAAATGGGCTTACTGAGAATCATGTCTAGCTTCTATTACAGGGCAGTAGGAACTACTGTAGCGTTGGGCTGTGATGTCCTGCTACCATAGTGGTGCTTTGCATATTAATACTTTATTTATTTAATTAAACCTGTGAATTCACCAACCTCGTGTTGAACCCCACATTTTACTTTTATGTTTTCTCAGGAAAGTAAGCAGATTCATTCATTGGATTTCAGCATTTTAGGAAGCATCATGTTTACCATTGGGCTGGGATATTTATTTCTGTTTTATAATAAATGTGGTTTTATTTCAGACAAGATACTAAATGTGTACGATTAATTCATGTAATATGTTTCCAAATGATATTTATGATCATTGCTCTATATGCTATGTGCTATCGATCCACCCAAGTAACACCCCAATTACTATTCCGCTGCATTTGACCAACTTGGGGGTGTTACAGAAATGGTATCAGAGCGCATAGTTATAGAGAACCAGATCAAAAACTTAAAAATTTTTAAATAATAAAAATTTTGAACTGGACTATAATTGAACATAAAAATCAGTCTAAAGAAAAATTGATTTTTGGGGAACCTATAAGTTAGGCATATAGCATTATAGTGCATGCATATTATGTGAACTAACTTCACATTGATTTATTCCCTCATGGTAAATAAATCTGAAGGTCTACGAGATTAATGGCCTATTCTATATCATTGATTAGGTGGATTTAGATGGTTGATTGATTGATAATTAATGAAGAAATGAAGGAATGAGATGAAGGATTAGAGAGAGAAAGGAGAGAAGGGAGAGAGTTAGAGAGAGAAAGTGAAAGATGAATAAATGATTAAGTGTAAAATGGAATCAACAACCCCCTCCTAACATGCTAGGAGGGGTTATATATAGCCCACCCTACATGTGGGCTATATGGACCATACATAAAGTAAATAGATCACGAGCCCATTACATAATTATCGTTGGAGCGACCGATCCTTCATAAATACGTAAAACGTATTTCCAACAATCTCCCCCTAAGGGAGGTCGCTCCAAGTTACAAAGTTCTAAATAGTCTATAACTCGTGATCTATGCTAACTAAGATGTGACCGAGACTTTATTGGGAAAAACGTATTTCCAACAATCTCCCCCTAAGGGAGGTCACATCTTTTTACAAAATCTTAAACCTAGCATCTATGCTTGAGTCTTCGATCTTGTTCTTGTGAATATGCTTGATGTGATCTTTGACTTTAGTCTTGAGCATGTTTCCTTGCCTTGACCTTGTGCATTCTTCACTTGTGATATTTGCCTCTATGTGACTTCATGTTCCACATACTTATACTTTTAAATTCTTGAAAGCTTCAGAGTTTGATACAGCGGAAGACTTGACCTTCAGGCTTTCTTGAATTTGTTGAAGTACTATTTTGTATGTAGTATAAGCATGTGGTGACGACTTCTTCTGGTTTGTACACCGCAATGCCACCTTCTTGTTACGCTGCATAAGACAGTTAGCAACAAACAATATACACGGATGAAATGGCTTTGAACATTTCATTCTAAATCGGTAGCAATTTACCTCCGGTCGGTGAAGACCGTTGGACGATATTAAATATCGTACTTGTGGCAGGTAGTTTCAATAAAGAACCTCCTTGACAAGATTTCGCGGGTAAACCCGTTCTCTTTACTCGACCGTCCAAAGCTGACTGCGAACGTAAAGAGTGAATCATTTGGATAATATTATCCGCATGATTTGAAGCCGTCAATTCATGTTCCTGGAACAAGTGAAGTTCAATTAAGAACCACACCATAGTTGCTTTCCAGTTGTCACTAGCTTGATTCATATAGAATCTTGCAAGTTACCTACCAAGTGCTGTTTGATGTTAACACTAGAAGGATTTCCATTCGTCACTGTAAATACTTAATAGTATTACTCTGAATGTTCTGGCAAGATCATTAAGATATTGCGTAGAGGCCTGGAACGTGTTTAAATTCATTTAAGAATTAAACCATTGTTGCTTTCCAGTTATCACAAGTTTGATTCATAAAGAATCGCACAAGTCACCTACCATGAGCTTTTTGATGTTCGCTCAAGAAGGATTTCCATCTTCATTATAAATACTTTCGTATTACTCGGATGTTCAGGCAAGATCATGAAGATTTTGCGTAGGACTCTTAAGATCTTTCTTACTTTTCACAGTGTGTGAAGAAGCAAGAAAATATGAAAGTGTGTCCTAATGAGATATTTGATGATCTCAAATGGCTCTAGACTCGATCGTGCATTTTGGATTTTAGTGATCGGAGGCTGGAGAGGAGTGCCACCTTTTCAATACAATTTATTCGGAGTGAATAAATCAATAGATAATGTGTTGATCTCCGTGTGATTAAAACAAATACCTTTTGAGAGATATTTGAGTTAGCTGGGAAGGGTTGTGCATTGCATCACTGGGTCCATGACGTCTATCTTCAATATCGAGAATCATTAACAAAAATGATCTCAATAGCATATGTATTGACCCGGTTTCTGCCTAAAGTTGTAAGGAGGGCTTCTTTCTTTACACCCTTTATCTTTACATTTCTTTTTCATTCTTCAACCCCTTCAATGCTTACCAATACGTCATCACTAGCACCTTGTTGTGATTGTTCCAGTGCTAACTTAAGTACTTGGTCGGCATTCAGCTACGTTCACAATCTTTCTCCATTGTTCCTAAGGACTACTATTTCTAGCTATGGAATGTCCTTGGGAAGATTCCTCCGGTTCTAGAGAAATCATTGGACTTTAACCTATCCTACCATCCTTATGTCACCACAATCTTCATCATCGTGAATAGAGATGTTTTGGGTAAGTGTATGTCACCATGAAATCCATTTTGAAATGCAAATCCATTTTGCTGCCCCTTAACATATGCTACGATATCCGAAAACATTTTGCACATGTCGGGATGAGCTATCACGTTAAGTCAAACCATTTATGATTGATCATATCCCATATTAAATCACATTTTCTCCCCCATATTAAAAATATTAACCCAATCGATGTTTTTAATATCAATTGATTTAATAGCATTTTAAGAAAATTTGGGAAGAAAAATGCAAGTCCAATTATCTTCATGAATTACACAAGCTCCCCCTCAAATTAATGAGGGTGTGCTGAAACGTAAATTAAATACCTTTTAAACACAAGTGTAAGGTATTTATTACGTGCAAAGATCATATATGATAATGAATTCACAAGATTAGCAATGTACGAGGTTGGACCTGAATGATGGAGAACATCATATGAGAGATTCACATGGTTCTTGTTCACGAATGTTGGTCTCCTCGTCACGTCCCCGAGAAAATTAATTCCCGTTGTAGAGTCAAAGCTTTCCGGTGAAATGCTTGACTTGATTATGAAAAGCGGGTTGCTATCTGAAATAATAGCAAACCATTTTGAGCATGTTTTAAAAGTTTGAACTTCTGCTCGAACTTTATTTACAACCCCGTGTCATTATTGAATGACATTTCTAGGTTCGTAAATATTATCGATTCCAGAAGACATGCTCGTTTTATCAAAACGTTTTTGAACACACAATTTTGAAAGATTTAGAAAAACCTTTTGAGAAATTCTCGAAAAATTGTGTTCAAAGTTTTGAAAAACAATTACTTGAGCTTAAGATGTTGAATATCTTAAAAGCGAGCTCAAGTCCGAGAAGTTGTGAACTTCCCGTTTGTTAAGGATAAGTTTATCATCGGCGATAAACTTTCCTTTTATTTGAAGAACGAGTCCTAAGCTGACATTTACTTAGAAGTCGTGTTCATGAGCTTGAAAACTTTGACTGTTTTAACGGAAAGCTCATGACCGAGAAAGGTTAATTTCTCGTTACGAGGAAAAGTTCTCTTAGTTAAAAGATACACTTTCCTTTATGAGCTTAAAACTTCGAATGTTTTAAGACAAGCTCATGACCGAGAAAGGTGAATTTCTCGTTAAGAGGATAAGTTATCATAAACGATAAGCTTTCCTTTATTTTAAGTTCGAGTTACAGTCTGACATTTAACTGTAAGTCATATACACGAGCTTAAAACCTTTGAATGGTTTTAATGTAAGCTCGTGTCCGAGAAAATTTAATTTCTCGTTGTAAGGATAAGTTTATCATCGGCGATAAACTTTCCTTTCTTTGATGCACGGGTTATCGTCTGATATTTAACGATAAGCCATTGTGCATGAGCTTAAAAACTTGGAATGTTTTGTATATAAGCTCATGCCCGAGAAAAATGAATTTCTCGTTGTTAGGATAAGTCATCATCGGGATGAACTTTCCTTTCTTTGAGGATCGAGTTACAGTCTGTTATGTGACTGTAAGTCCTTGTGCATGAGCTTAAAAACGTGGAATGTTTTTAACATAAGCTCATGCCCGAGAAAAATGAATTTCTCGTTTTTAGGATAAGTCATCATCGGGATGAACTTTCCTGTCTTTGAAGATCGAGTTACAGTCTGTTATGTGACTGTAAGTCCTTGTAAGCTTTAACCATGAATCCCCTGAGATACTAGTTTCTCTGATATCTGCTTCTTCAGCAACCAAACTCTGAGAGTGTCCTTAGTTGAACGGTATACAATGATTGGACCGCTTCGTTCTTTTGGAACATCAACTTTGGTACCTGCATTCTCATTAGGAGTTTGTATACTTTTGCATGGGTTAGAGATATCTATTTTAGAAGCACGTGGGGGTTCACGGTTTTCATTTCTTGTGTCAGAGGTGGCCTGAGGGGATGATTCACTTGTCTTAGTTGGCAAACGTTTCCTTTTATAGAAAATCTTAAGTTCAGGCTTAAGTGATGTATCATCCTTTGCAATTTCCTCCCTAGTAGTCTTAGTAGAATCAGAGACTATCCTAGTTAAAGGGCACTCGTTTCCTACAATAGTGAAAGTTCTACCTGTGGGGCGCCACATTTTACCAAAGGGTTTGATTTTAGCAACCCACTGGGATTTAAGTCTAGCACGGGAGTTCACCTCATTAAGCAATTTTTTGATACAAGCATCATGATTTGCCGTAGAGACACATTTTCTACATGTTTTACAAGTAGCATATTTAATGTCCGAGTAAGATCTAGAATCCCTAGATGATTGATTGATGCTCCTAGGATTGGACATGCTACGGTTAGCAGTGTTGGGTAACCTAGAAGGCATCTGACTAGGTTTGAAATTCCTATCTCTTACATGTGTCTTTTGCTTAGCTTCCCTAAGATCAGATTCATGGCAAACGTCATTTGAACTAGTTCTAGACGTGGTCTTGGTATTTTTAGGGAAACTAGAGGCAATCATATGATTTGGTCTTGCTAAAGCTGGAGTGATCACATTGGGCCTAGTTGCTGGAGTGACTGGTCTAATAAGATGAACCAAATCAATTTGGGAGGCAAACCGCGGTCTCGAGGATTGTGGTCGCTCGGATCTAAATGCAGTAGGTTGTCTGACGATCGATTGTCTGACGAACTGATTTGTAGGCGGTTTCCCCAAGATTGATGGTTTTTCAAGCTTAGTGTCCACACTAGGTCCTTTACTTTTCCTTAACTCGTTTTTCAACGCAGCTATAGCAAAGACCTTTTCCTGTACTTGGGCCTTTAAAGTCTCATTCTCTTTGAGCACTCTATCTTGGGATGCCAACTTAGATTCAAGCAGTTGAATTTGTTTCAAAAGATTATCCTTTTCAACTTTAGAATCTAGAACAGTTTGATCCAATTTTATTTCAAGAACAACGTTTGACTTTTCAAGTTTTTCAAAGTATGTTTCAAATTTGTCCGTTTTCTTAGAAAATTCAAGTTTGTCATCCTCAAGGTCTTTAGATTGCCGAGCTACGATCGTTTCGAGCTCTTTAATCTTAGAATCAGAATCAGTTAACGAGGCAGTTATAAAGCATTTATCATGATGAACTATAGCATTTTGAACACTTTCTCCCCCATTATGACTCACATCGGATGAATCATAAGTGGTATTTCTATCAGTCTTGTCCATCCCATGTTTTTCATAATTAGGTTCAGAATGCTCAATATGCGGCATGTCATCAGCATATACATCATAAACCACATTACATTGTACCATGTTTGCAGGCTCTGCGTCATAAATGGGTAAGGTGTCATCAAGAGAAATCTCGTGAACATTCCCTGACGTGCCACTGGCATCATGTTGTCCTCCTGATTCTGTGCTCGTGCCATCGTTAGGCTCCAAGTTGTCAACCGTATGACCATTATCCTCTTGCATCTGCGTCATTGATTCTTGCACTCCATTAACATACACTTGCTGAAGTTGTGATCTTTGATATATCGAAGACGAGACCGATGACATGAGTTTCAAAATCGTATCACGGAAAACTCGAAGCTCGGTATGTGTATCTCGAAGAAACGATTGGCAAATCATTGAACTTTCAGGCTTGATGATATTAAATTGGAGGAAAGGCGTGAGGTGTGTCACAAGAGCCTTATATGCAAGTACCGATGCAGAGTGATTAAAGTTGTCACGGTTGAGTTGCTCGGAGAGTTCGGTCAAAGTGGTAAAAATGGAGTCGATGAATATATGACGATCTTGTCCAAAGATTGTCACAAATTCGCTCCCTCCTTGAATCCCCGAAAGAGTGACAAGATGAGACTGGAGTAGTTGAAAGGAGGTGATGCCACTTTTCTTAACTTCGTTTTGCCTTAAATACAACTCTCCCTTTTGACATGTCGAATCGAACGAATCCATTAAAGATCGATTAAAACGAAAGACCCGTAAATAATACTTAAAATTCCTCGATGGATGGTGTAAATGAAGCTCGTCACTTTGACTCGTCACGTTTGTCTTTAAATCCGGCCACAAAACTTTTAACCCGTCACTATAACTCGTCACGATAACCCGTCAAAAATTTTTCACGGTAACTTTTTTAAAAAAATATCCGCTTAACACGATTTGCCAAAAAATTACTAAATAAAATGCTAAAAATATAAAAGTGACAAAATAAAAATATAAAAGTGACAAAAATACAAAATTAAATTTAACTAATAATAAAAAAAAAAATAAAATGTGATATTTTAAAATGGAAAATAAAATTAGAAAAATAAAAATTAACTATTAAAGATAAAAAAAATTTTATTAATTGATTATCAAAAATAATATCCAAAATAACAATTAATATCCAAAATAAAACTTTTTCCAAAATAAAAATAAAAATAAAAAACGAAAATTTACTTAATTTAAAACTTTTACTTAATAAAACGTTTAATAAAAAAGAAATAAAAAATCTGATATTTTAAAACTATAAAAAATGTGATATTTTTAAAGTAGATTTAGATTTCTCCATCACAAATAAAAAAATACGCTTCACTCCGTCTAACACGTGGCCTCCAAAGAAAATAAATATCACTTCTTTGTTTTCTCCGTCAACCAAAACACGTGGACCAATAAAAAGACCTCCACCGCCCAAGTCCTAGTTATATCCGCCCCTAATTTCTCCTTCGTTGACTAAACTCACAAAACTCACAAAAAAAAAAACACTTTCTCTCCTTCGGCTGCCTTCTTCTCTCTCCCACCTAAATCTAATCTCTCTTTCTCCTCACAAGAAAAACACCTCCAAAATCTCTGATAAATAGAACGACCGCATACCCTCCCCTAAATCTCAAAATCTAATAAATCAAGCAATCCCAGTTGAGTGTGTCGCAAAACACGCCGCCCCTTGTATAAGATTCATCTCAATCCATTTTAATGGAAGATATATACCTCTATAAGACAAGACGTTGGCTTCAAGATCTTGTAAAGATCTCAGGTAGGTATTTGTCTTAAGTTTTTGAGTCTCTCTCTCTTCTGTAGTGTCGTTCTTTGTGATGTTCGAGTCGAGAGGGAGTCGGATGTGGGTGGAGTGGTGTGAGAGTGTATTGTTTGAGTCGGGGCTGTGGTTGTGGTCTTTGAGTTGAGGGTGGGGGTTTGAGAATGATGGTGAGAGTCGATTCTTTGTGAGTTTCAGGATGAGTGTGTGGGGTTCTTGGTCAGTTTTTAAATAAAGGTGAGGTTGGGTAGGGGTTGTTTACTGGGTCTGTGAAGATGTGTGAGTTTGGTTTGGGTTTGGTGATCTTTTGGTCTCAGTCGAGAGTCGGTGTGACAAGGGTGAGTGTTGGTGTGAGTGTGTCGAGAGAATATGGGTCGAGAGGGTGTCGGTGAGATTGTCAGTCGAGGGAATAAGGTGAGGGAGTTTGGGGATGGGTCGAGAGTGTTGGTTGTTGGGTAAGAGAGTCGAGTCTGAGTCTTATCGAATGTTGAGGTGTTCGAGAGGGTGTGAATCGGGAGAGGGTGTGAGACGGTTTGGGATGGGTGTGAGTCGAGAAAGGTTTCGAGAGTTTGTGAGGTGAGGGGTCGAGTCAGGGACAATGGGTCGAGTCCTGTTGTTGCGGTTACGAGTTTTTGAGTCGAGTTGTGTTTGATTCAAAATGGGAGTCTATTTCGAGGGAATGAGTCTTTGTGAAAGACGATGATTTGCCCGTTTATTTTGAATATGGTTGCTTCATTCGGAAGAGTTCCGAATCGGAACTTTTTTCTTGATCCGGAAGTTCTTGGTTCGGAAGTTCTTGATCCGGAACTTCTTGATCCGGAACTTTTGGCTTGATCCGGAAGTTCTTGGTTCGGAAGTTCTTGATCCGGAACTTCTTGATCCGGAACTTTTGGCTTGATCCGGAAGTTCTTGGTTCGGAAGTTCTTGATCCGGAACTTCTTGATCCGGAACTTCTTGTCTTCACCCGGAACTTTTACTTCACTCGGAAGTTTTGTTCATTCGGAACATTTTTTGTTCATCCGGAACTCTTGTATTTGATTCGGAACTTTTGGGTATGACAGATTTGATGGGACTGAGATGGACAGAAACAATGGACCAGAAACTTTGGACAGTTGACCAAATAGGTAGTTTGACCAAAAAATTAAGAAAAATCCAAAAGAAAAATGATAACTGATTAAAAAAAAAAAAACTGATAACTGAAAACTTGACCAAAAAAGAAAATGGATAAACGAAAAAGCAATAATAGGACGCAACTGATTAAAAATATATTTAAATAAAAAATAAAATTGATAAAACTAAAAAAAATTTAGAAATTGATAAACTTGATAAAAATTTAGAGATTTATAAAATTGATAAAATTGATACAAACTTTTTATAAAAAACTACAAAATTAAAAAGAGAAAAACAAAAACTTTTATAAAAAACACCAACTTTTTGATAAACACAAACTTTTTAAGGTTTTATATAAGAAAATTTTGATTTTTATATAGAAATTTGTGATTTTTTATCTAAAAAGTAAGTAGATTTGAAGATTTGATGTGATTTAACACAAAAAACACAAACTTTTTATAAAAAATACAAACTTTTTAAAGTTTAAGCATGATTAAATCAAAACCCACCAAAATCAAACAAAATAAAAGAAGAATAAACCAAACTAACCATGGCTCTTGATACCAATTGAAGGTCTACGAGATTAATGGCCTATTCTATATCATTGATTAGGTGGATTTAGATGGTTGATTGATTGATAATTAATGAAGAAATGAAGGAATGAGATGAAGGATTAGAGAGAGAAAGGAGAGAAGGGAGAGAGTTAGAGAGAGAAAGTGAAAGATGAATAAATGATTAAGTGTAAAATGGAATCAACAACCCCCTCCTAACATGCTAGGAGGGGTTATATATAGCCCACCCTACATGTGGGCTATATGGACCATACATAAAGTAAATAGATCACGAGCCCATTACATAATTATCGTTGGAGCGACCGATCCTTCATAAATACGTAAAACGTATTTCCAACAAAATCACATAATTATCTATGTATACTTTTGACAAACATGGTTAAAAGCTTTAAAACCACATCGAATATGCATCATAAAAACTTTTTAAATTGTGCAAGCTAAAAACTTGCTCAACTTTAAAATGTTACTTTCAGATATCATGATGACGCCCACTATTGTTACTACTTTCGAGGAGCTTATGGTTCCTACTATTACACCTTTGTCACCGACATCAGTGCTCGCTGGACCCGCATCTGACACTGAGTCCAGAGATGACCAGCAGGACGGGGTCATCGTACTCACAGATTCACCTACTCCTTCACCGTATATCCTACTACACCACTACTTGTAGTACCTGCATCCCCTCCTAGAGAGGTGGACCAGGTCGTACCTTCTCTACCACCCTTACCACCACCTTATGTACCTCGCACTTACCCCACCAGTGTTTTGCCACCTTGTAAGAGGAGACATGACACTATCCCTGACTCGACCTATGAGATTGGAGAGGGATCAGGAGCCGGGCAGGCTAGCCTTAGCGCCCTTCAGGCACAGGTCGATGCACTTACGGCCCGACAGGCGCAGGACACCGCCCTTATCCACTCTCTACTACAGGCGGACCAGCAGGGTTGCGCCGTGCTCCTGGAGAGACTTGACTCTCTCTACTGGGCCATAGCCGGGGAGTCATACACCACCCGGGAGACCATACACTGGCTATTGGATGAGGTAGCTTACCTCCATTACCGCCTAGCTTCGCTGGAGAGTCATTCCTACGAGACTCGAGCCGCCATGTACACACAGGAGGACACCTTCAGGACCTTCGTGGATTTGACAGATCTCCGTCATCAGGGGATCACTACAGAGACAGAGCAGTTACGGAGTGTCGACACTGCACGACAGCAGTAGCTGCTAGAGGCTTTGAGATATACCAGAGAGACCCGGAGTGCCGTGATCCGCATGCAGGATGAGCGTGCACCACCAGCCGGACCATCTGCACCTGCAGGCAGCCATACTAGTGTAGGCTAGATTTTTTTTTATTTTTACATCATGACAAGCACTGAGTTGCGTCTCAGCTCGCATGATTTATCTCTTTTGTACTTGTATTCCTTTTTCAGTTGTATTCGTAGCACCTAACGTTAGTAGGTAGGATATCTTTTGGTTGTATTACAAACATATGTACCACTATTTCAGACATGTTTGCTATGACCCTGTCTTAGATCGGTTGTACTTGTACTATATTTTTGTTTGCCAGAAATAGCATGTTACCGTCCACTTGTTTGTTTACATTTATATTATTATGAACTCTTAACGGATTATCAAATTTGTTGTGAATTCTATGCATAAACATAACCCATGCAGTTTAATATAACCATCCTTTTATCAGCTAACAAATCTCAGTTTTTCTTATTAATATAGAAAAATGCCACCAAGACGCGCACGCCCAAACCCCGCAGATACACCTGCGACGACTATATCTGATGCACAACTCAGAGTACTGATTGAGCAAGGCATTACTGACGCCTTAGCTGCCGGGAAAACCGCCCCAACGGAACCCATGGAAATAGTGAAAACTCTAATAACAGAAACCGCGAAGCTCGAGGATGTACTTACCCTGACTTCCTAAAGTGCAAGCCCAGCTATTACAAGGGCAAGGAAGGGGTAGTCGAGCTCATGCAATGGTTTGAGAGGACTGAGACCGTGTTCCGTATTAGTGACTGTACTGAAGAGAACAAGGTGAAATTCGCCACTTGTACACTCTTGGAACATGCACTCACGTGGTGGAACTCACAAGTTGCTACCCTCGGACACGATGGAGCCTATGGGATGACATGGACTGCATTGAAGGAAAAGCTTACCATGAAATACTGTCCACGCAGTGAAATCAAAAAGCTAGAGATTGAATTATGGAACCTCAAATGCGTCAACTTCAATATTACGGGTTACAACCAGAAGTTCCAGGAACTAACTTTGATGTGTACCCGTATGTACCCTAAAGTGTCGAATAAGATAGAGAAGTACGTTAGTGGACTTCCAGACTCTGTTCATGACAGTGTGCTTGCATCTCGACCTACTACCATCGAGAGTGCCATTGAGTTTGCCACAGAATTAGTGGACAAACGTGGTCGTGATCATATGATTAGACAAGCAGAGCACAAGAGGAAAGTCGATGATAACTACCGTCATCATCCCCAGACTCGACAACCCAAGAGGCAGGGTTTAGGTCAAGTCTGCAGTGCTGTTTCCTCAGGATCACCACCATACGTGGGAAACAAGCCAAAATGCTCAAAGTGTAACTTCCATCACTACCTCACTGTTGAATGCCGAAGACCAGAGCAGGGCAGTGCATATGCTCCGACCAATAGGAACAACTCCAGTGCCAACAATAAGCCCTAAAACGGCAACAGGCAAAATTCTCGTGGAAGTGGATACCAAGGAAGCCGCCAGCTCACTGGCAGTGGAAACATGGCTCGTAAGGAGATCCGTTGCTTTGTTGTGGAGAGATCGGACATATCAGACCTGACTGCCCAAAGCGTAAGAATGAAAGCCAAAGCGGAGCATCCGCCAGAGTTTATGTCATAGGAGAAAACAGGACCAACCCCGACTCCAATGTAGTTACTGGTATGTTTCTTCTGAATAATCGCTATGCAAATATTTTATTCGATACGGGAGCCGATAGGAGTTTCGTATCCTTAGAGTTTAGTAGCTTACTAGGTATTTTACCTACCCCACTAGATAACTGTTACAGAGTCGAATTAGCAGACGGAAAAATCATTGAAACTAATACCATCATAAGAGGCTGTACCTTAAACCTTCAGAATCACCCATTTGATATTCAATTAATACCCATAAAACTAAGTAGTTTTGATGTCATCATTGGTATGGAATGGTTAGCAAAATATCATGTAACCATTGTGTGTGACGAGAAACTAGTCCGTATACCATGGGGAAACGCAGATCTAATTATCCGAGGAGACGGAAATTCGGATAAAACAGACACTAGGTTGAGTGTGATCTTGTGTACCCAAGCCCAGAAATATCTACTAAAAGGATGTCCTATCTTTTTAGCACATATTTCTAAGACAGACAAAGAAGAAGAAACCGAGAAGAAACAGATCAAGGATGTACCCATCGTCCGTGATTATCCTGAAGTCTTTCCAGATGACTTGCCAGGATTACCTCCGACTCGCCAAGTTGAATTCCAAATCGACTTAGTGCCAGGAGCTGCACCTGTAGCTAAAGCACCCTACCGCTTAGCACCCATCGAAATGAAAGAACTCGCGAAACAACTCAAAGAACTGTCAGATAAAGGTTTTATCAGACCCAATTCCTCACCTTGGGGAGCCCCAGTGTTGTTTGTTAAAAAGAAAGACGGTTCTTTCCGAATGTGTATCGATTACAGAGAACTGAATAAGTTAACTGTGAAAAACCGCTACCCGTTATCACGAATCGACGACCTATTTGATCAGCTGCAAGGATCAAGTGTGTACTCCAAGATCGACTTACGATCCGGGTATCACCAGTTGAAGGTCAGAGAAGAGGATATACCAAAGACAGCTTTCAGAACACGCTACGGTCATTATAAGTTCCAAGTCATGCCATTTGGACTAACTAATGCACCAGCCATATTCATGGATCTCATGAATCGAGTGTGCCGACCCTATCTGGATAAGTTCGTGATAGTGTTTATAGATGATATCCTCATCTACTCCAAAAATGAGCAAGAACACGGAGAACATCTAGCCAAGGTACTAAAACTGCTTAAGGAAGAAAAGTTGTACGCAAAATTCTCAAAGTGTGATTTTTGGATCCCTAGAGTGCACTTTCTCGGTCATGTGATTGATGACAAGGGAATCCAAGTTGACCCCGCGAAAGTCGAATCCGTGAAAGATTGGGCATCTCCCACGTCGCCGAAGGAAATTCATCAATTCTTAGGTCTTGCCGGTTACTACCGACGATTTATCGAAGGTTTCTCTAAGATTGCTAAACCAATAACCAAGCTCACCCAGAAAGGTATAAAGTTTGTGTGGGAAGAAAAAGAAGAAGCTACATTCCAGACCATCAAACAGAAATTCTGCAGTGCACCAATTTTAGCCCTACCAGAAGGTAACGAAGACTTCGTTGTCTACTATGACGCCTTGCACAAAGGTTTAGGAGCTGTGTTGATGCAGAGACAGAAAGTGATTGCTTATGCTTCAAGACAACTGAAGAAGCACGAGCAGAATTACTCCACCCATGATCTAGAACTTGGATCCGTAGTTTTCGCCTTAAAAATCTGGAGGCACTACCTGTACGGGATCAAGTGCACAATTCATACTGATCACAAGAGCTTGCAACATATCTCAGATCAGAAGGAATTAAACATGAGGCAACGTCGTTGGATAGAACTACTCAGCGACTACGATTGTGACATCAGATACCACCCAGGAAAAGCAAATGTAGTTGTATATGCACTAAGCCGAAAGGGAACTGATCCTCCCATGAGAGTTCGAGCCTTAGTCATGACAATTAATTTGGACCTACCCAAACAAATATTAGAGGCCCAACTCCAGGCACAGAAGCCCGAGAATATCGGAAAGGAAGACATAGGAGGAATGCTTAGGACGGACCTAAGCAAGGAAAAGTTAGAAGCTAGAACAGATGGAACCCTTTGTCTACACGGAAGAAGCTGGCTACCATGTTACGGAGACTTGAGGAACGTGATCATGCACGAATCTCATAAGTCCAAGTACTCCATACATCCCGGATCTGAAAAGATGTACCAAGACGTGAAGAAATTATACTTGTGGCCGAACATGAAAGCAGACATTGCCACCTACGTGAAGAAATGCTTGACTTGTGCTAGAGTTAAGACAGAACATCAGCGACCATCAGGTTTGTTAGTCCTACCCGAAATACCAAAATAGAAGTGGGACAATATCACCATGGACTTCATTACCAAACTTCCTACATCGTCTCACGGTTACGATACAATTTGGGTAATCGTTGACCGCCTCACAAAATCAGCTCACTTCTTACCTATCAAGGAAAATGATTCTCTGAGCAAATTAGCCAAAAAGTACTTAAAGGAAGTTGTGACGAGACATGGGATACCAGTCTCAATCATCTGCGATAGAGATGGAGATTTACATCGAACTTCTGGAAAGCTTTTCAAAGAGCTTTAGGAACAAACCTGGATATGAGTACCGTATACCATCCACAGACAGACGGTCAGAGTGAACGGACAATCCAAACACTAGAAGACATGCTGAGAGCATGTGTGATCGACTTTGGAAAAGGATGGGTCGAACACATTCCATTAGTGGAATTCTCCTACAATAACAGCTACCATGCCAGTATTAAGGCGGCACCATTTGAGGCCCTCTACGGCCGCAAATGTCGATCACCAGTATGCTGGGCAGAGGTGGGAGAATTTCAACTGACAGGACCCGAAATGATCCAAGAGACTACTAAGAAGATCACTCTCATCAAGCAAAGAATTCAGGCTGCACAGGATAGACAAAAGAGTTACGCCGACAAGAAGCGTAAACCTATGAAGTTTGCTGTAGGTGATCGTGTTATGCTGAAGGTATCACCTTGGAAGGGTGTTGTACGGTTTGGGAAACGGGGGAAGTTAAATCGACGTTACGTAGGACCTTTCAAGGTGATTGCCAGAATTGGAGAGGTCGCCTATCGCTTAGAGTTGCCCTAGCAGTTGAGCCGGGTACACCCTACATTCCACGTCTCAAACTTGAAGAAGTGCTACGCAGATGAACCATTAGCAATGCCATTGGAGGGAGTCCATTTTGATGACAAACTTCAATTTGTAGAAGAACCAGTGGAAGTCATGGAGAGAGAAGTTAAGAAGTTGAAACGAAGCCAAATCCCGTTAGTTAAAATACGATGGAACTCTAGGAAAGGTCCCGAGTTTACTTGGGAGCACGAAGACTCGTTTAGAGCTAACTACCCACACCTTTTCACCTAAGCAGTGACGTCATCTTAAGCTTTGAGGACAAAGCTAAAATAAGGGGTTTATGCTGTAAAACCTGTAAATTTCAGGTTTTGACTATGTCAAACATTGTGTACGTCACCTCATGATATGTATATATTTATTCTATCACCTTTGCATAAAATCCTTTGAACAATCATATGCATCACATGAGCATACATCATTCTAATCATCTGAACAGGGAACAACTATATCACAACCTTTTATTGTGACTATGAGTATTTTAATCATAAAAGCATGGCCACATTTGTATGTCTACATTCCAAGATCATACTGAAGGACTTTTAAGTCACCTGAACATATGGTCACTTGCATACATTCCGTTGATTCTAAAAATCCAACGTCATGATCACAATTAATAAATGACTACTTAATTATATAAGTTCTTAAGTTTGAATATTTTATATATGATTCTCACACTATAATTTACTTTAAACTACGATGACAATTGCTTTTATACATGAACACTACATTAAATCATTTTATATTTTTTTATTTACTTTTGACATAATAAAAATTACCTAAGGACCATACTTTCACAAAAGGCCCTAAACGTAACCAAAATTACTTAAACTCAAACGCACTCACATAATATTATAACCCTAACTCATTTAACACTCACCTAGACACGAAAATTAAACACAAGTATACCCTAGACTTTTATTAGCCGTATATATTTATATAAATACTTACCCATAACCTTTTTATACCAAAACTGTTACCTTTTCTTACCAAACATCTAAACTATACACAAATTATAACACATATGTATACACATTACATAAATTTTGTTTTCCTTTGAC
This sequence comes from Glebionis coronaria, assembly GCA_025667525.1. Classification (NCBI taxonomy): domain Eukaryota; kingdom Viridiplantae; phylum Streptophyta; class Magnoliopsida; order Asterales; family Asteraceae; genus Glebionis; species Glebionis coronaria. The sequence continues at coordinate 25,283,986 of CM046875.1, forward strand.
TAGAAACCATGAAATCGCCGGTTTCACTAACAAACTATGGGGACTTGTATAGTTTTTTGCAATTAAGGTTAGTACTAGTTACACTATTTGAGAACCATGTCACACATCTCTTTCTTGTCACCCCTAGACGTGTGAGGAGTATAAGCCACATACCAAAACCTTGTACAACTTACCAATTAATGAAAACACTCAAAGTTCACCTTTTGTCCCTTTTGAGGCCTTACATGCGACGGCTAAACAAGACTCAACTAGGAGCTTGTACATTTTTGGGCATTAATGAAGTGTCCTTGCTAAGTACCATGGTAAATTCTCACAATCTCCTTCCTCTCTCTCTTAGACGTGTATAACACCCTAGCCACAACACCTCATTTCATTTAGCAAATATCTAACACCCTCACTTCACTTCTCACCTTAAAAACACACGGTTACACTCTCATATACTACCTTGATATCCCATAGCATTTAATCCAAGTCTTCCTCAAAGCATTTAGTATCCGAATCCTAGTATATCACATTTAAGACACATTCAAGAGCCTTCAAGGGAGAACCGGACGTATAAGATCACCAAAGCTACCAATCTTACCTCATCCTTTGAAAACAAGTAAGTATGCATCTCTTCTAAGACTTTTCTTTGATCATTTCACGTCTCATGCATGTTCATGCTAAGTAAATGATGTTAGGGATGCATGCACACGTTAGAAACTCATAAGCACACCCTAAACAACATATAAGCTCACGACTTATATGGAGTTGTGGGAGTACTTACCTTGAAAACCCTTAGAAACGTGGGTATGTGAACCTATACGAGCCTTAGTATATCCCCTGCCCAAAAAATATGCATGAAAATAAAATAAGCCAAGCCATCAAGCTTATATAAGCCCACGTTGTTAAATAAGCCGAGCCATTAAGCTTTTATAAGCCCATGTTGTTAAATAAGCCGAGACATAGGGAGAGCCTATAAGCTAGTTTCTTTTTAGCCTCATAAGTTAAATAAGCCAAAACATGCAAACCTATATAAGCCACGTTATTTAAGCTTAAAAATCTATATAAGCCGAAACCTAGTTTAGCTTATTTAAGCTCTTAGAAAACCTAAGCCCTAATCATATAAGCCTAAATAAATAAGCTCTTAGAAAACTAATATAAGCCGAAATTACATAAGCTAATTAAGCCCACTTGGTAAGGTAAGCCCACTTGTAAAACTAAGATTTACTTTTACTTACTTAGTAAATTTTTATTAACCCATTAAGCTTCAACAAAACAAGCCGTGACCCATATTGGGCTAGCTAAGCCCATTTAATTAATTTGGGTAACTTTTTGGGCCAGTTTTGTCAATTGGTGAAAGATGTGTCCAAATCTGTAAATTAAATAAAGTCCATAATTATTTTCGTTACTATTATATAGTCCAAGGGTCGTTTGTGTCATTTTCGAAACTATAGGGTATATTAAAATCCAACCGAGAGCTAAGGTAAACTACAAGGACCTAATGTGTCATTTTTGAAACTAATAACAAGCCCTAATCCCACCTTATAAAATTTCGTGGGATTGGAGGGGGTGTTTGGTCATTTCTCTAAAGATTTCCAAGCCCTAGGGGCGTTTTTCATAAATTAAAATAACCAACAAGGACTAACGGTGTAAGAAACTTAAGGGACGAAAACCTAAAGTTACTTTTCTAAACAATTATAGTTACAAAGATTTATTATAGTTTTATTTAATTAAAAGAAGTAATAAAACTTGTCATTTGTAAAATAAATCATTTTAGTTATTTACAAACTCTACAAAATTGACAAACCCCGTTAACCATTTTCCTTTGAAACTTTAAAACTTAATAAATTGTAATTTATTTCTTTATGATAAATTAAATAAGATAATAATTACTTATTTAATTTACGACCCCTCTTTCCTTAAACAAATTTATATATATTTATATATATATATTTTTTTTGAACAAAAATATATATATACTTTCATTTTACTATAAGAACAAACACTTAGACCAACGTAACAATTAATAAATTGTGATCATGCATTTTCATATGTACCATTTATCATGCATTATTTATTGTTGCATTCACTGAGACATATAAATTACTTAGGTAATTTCTCCAGTCCGTGACTATACTGTGACATCATCCTCACTACCTCATTATCACTAAGGTGAGTTCATGACCCCATCTTTACTGTTTTATAACTGTGGGAGAAAACATACAAAAACTATTTATATGCAAGCATGCACAGACAACAACAATTTATTTGCCTACTGTTTGCTCCATTCCCGTGGACTGTATTAGTTAATAGTGTAGCACGAAATGTATGGATAGATCTATTCGGGTATTGACAATACCCGGCCTGTCGTGATCAGCTGTCACGTATTGCTTAGGCCGAGCAGCAGGTTTATGTCATTGTCGGATTAAGGGAAACCTCAATCAGGATAGACCCAAATGGGCTTACTGAGAATCATGTCTAGCTTCTATTACAGGGCAGTAGGAACTACTGTAGCGTTGGGCTGTGATGTCCTGCTACCATAGTGGTGCTTTGCATATTAATACTTTATTTATTTAGTTAAACCTATGAATTCACCAACCTCGTGTTGACCCCCACATTTTACTTTTATGTTTTCTCAGGAAAGTAAGCAGATTCATGCATTGGATTCCAGCATTTTAGGAAGCATCCTGTTTACCATTGGGCTGGGATATTTATTTATGTTTTATAATAAATGTGGTTTTATTTCAAACAAGATACTAAATATGTATGATTAATTCATGTGATATGTTTCCAAATGATATTTATGATCATTGCTCTATATGCTATGTGCTATCGATCCACCCAAGTAACACCCCAATTACTATTCCGCTGCATTTGACCAACTTGGGGGTGTTACAAAATGGGACCCAGTAACATTAGTTCTGGTGTTGTCCCAAATAACCCTACTTCATCATCATTCACACCACCTACTAGGAATGAATGGGATACGTTGTTTCAAACGTTCTTTGATGAAATCTTTACTCCTCCAAGTATTGTTGCTCCAGAACCTGAGGTAATAGCTCCGGTAACCGAAGTTGTCGCTCCAGCAACCGAAGCACAATCAGATACGTCTACACCTACAATTGGTCAAGATATACCTTCAACGAGTAATTCTCAACCAACACATGTTTCAACTACCCATGTCATGCCTATTGATGATGAAGAGGATGATAATGATCACGATTTGGAATTCGCTCAAATGCGTGAACTTCCATTCTTTGGTGTACCTATTCCCGAATCTAATCAAGCCGGGTCGTCCACCTTAGAGGAAGCTCCTACTACAGTTTACTCCAATCCACGAATTCGTGAACATGACAACAAGTGGACAAAGGATCATCCTATAGATTCTATTATTGGTGACCCTAATCGTCCGGTATCCACACGAAGTCAGCTACAAGAAAATGCAATGCTTTGTCATTTTGATGCTTTTCTCACTGAAGTTGAACCTAAGACATAGCAAGAAGCTTTTACTCAATCCTATTGGATAGAAGCTATGCAAGAAGAACTTAATGAATTTATACGTCTTGAAGTATGGGAACTTGTACCATGCCCGGATCAAGTGCAGTTACTCACTTTGAAATGGGTTTACAAGGTGAAACTTGATGAGTTAGGCGGAATATTGAAGAACAAAGCTCGACTAGTAGCTCGTGGATACAAGCAATTATTGGGCATTGACTTTATGGAATCCTTTGCACCTGTTGCCCGTTTGGAAGCTATTAGACTATTCCTCGCTTATGTAGCCCACATGAATATGACCGTCTATCAGATGGATGTGAAGACAACATTTCTAAATGGTGAAATCAAGGAAGAGGTCTATGTTCAACAGCCAGATGGTTTTGTGAATCCTAAATATCCTAATCATGTGTACACGCTTAAGAAGGCTCTATATGGGTTAAAGCAAGCTCCACGCGCATGGTATGATCTATTGTCACAATTTCTCATTACGCAAGGCTTCGCTAAAGGCAAGGTGGATCCCACGCTGTTCATTCAGAAACGAGGTAAAGATATGATTATGGTACAAATATATGTTGATGATATTATATTTCTAGCCTCGACCCAAACCTTATCCGATGAATTTGGGAAACTCATGTCTTCCAAGTTTAAGATGTCAATGATGGGCAAGGTATCATTCTTCTTAGGTCTTCAGATATCTCAGAGTCCCAGAGGCATCTTTATCAATCAGCCCTTGAATCTCTTAAGAAATATAAGATGGAATCTTGCGACCCCGTGGATACTCCAATGGTGGAACGAACTAAGCTTGATGCAGATCCACATGGAGTTGCCGTTGATCCGACACTTTACCGTGGAATGATCGGTACTCTTCTCTATATCACAGTTAGTCGACCTGATCTTCAGTTTGCTATATGTATGTGTGCTCGGTATCAAACTCGACCTACTGAGTTACACTTGGCAGCTATTAAGTGGATCTTTCGATATCTTAAAGGAACCATTAATCGGGGACTTTGGTATTCGAAGGACTCTTCGATTGCACTAATGGCATATGCAGATGCGGATCACGCGGGTTGTCAAGATACAAGGCGTAGCACGAGTGGAACATTGAAACTACTAGGAGATCGATTAATCAGTTGGGCATCGAAAAGGTAGAAAAGCGCTGAAATCTCAAGTACGGAATCAGAATACATAGCTATGTCCAGTTGCTGTGCTCAAATTCTTTGGATGAGATCGCAATTAACCGACTATGGTCTAGGTTTCAACAAAATTCCGATGTACTTTGACAACAAGAGTGCAATTGCCTTATGCTGCAACAATGTTCAATTCTCCCGGTCGAAGCGCATTGACATTCGCTACCACTTCATCAAGGAGAAAGTGGAAAATGGAGTAATCGAGCTTTACTTTGTCCGGTCTGAGTATCAATTGGCGGATATTTTCACGAAGGCTTTAGATCGCGCTCGAATGGAATTTTTTGCCGACAAGCTAGGAATGAGAACTTTCTCGCCTGAGACTCTAAAGGAACTGGCAGATGAAGCGAAAGAATAGTGGTGGTAAACTATTCTCCGTATCCTTGGTGATCATTTGTATATATTGTTTATATTTTTATCCACAAAAGCAAAATACAAAAATATAAAACCATATAAAAACCATAAAAATTGAAAAATTCAGAAAAGTCCAAAAATATTTTTACTTTATTTTTCAAAGGCATGTATTTTGGTACGATAATATTTACGGCCTTATAAATGTTGATTAATATTGACACGACACCATAAATAGAGTTCATACAAAAGTTGTAAATATTTCATAAAACATGCCTATATGGCTTGTAGTTATTTCAGTCTGCACCCCGGTTTTCACATTAAAGTCAAGTATTTCTTATGAAAGCTTTGGCTCACAACGGGAATTAATTTTCTCGGGCAAGGTTTACTTTAAAACCTTTTAAGGGATCAAGTTTACTTTATAACTTGGTCTAACACAAATCTATGTACGTTTCAGTGCATTTATTTGTTAAAACAAGAGAAGTCTTGTTTTTATGAAGCAATCATCTCTACTACCATATCAATCTACTATTGGTATCTACATACTCGACGATGCGACTACTCGAACGACGACTGCAGCTCTTTCAATAGAACACGGGTCAACAATTGAGGGGGAGCAATTGTCAAGCATTCAGAATCTTCGATGCCGAACGTGCCAAGTTCACAAACTGGTGTCAAGACAACAATACCAATCGTACATGTGGTGTCAAGAGATGAATTCAGACGTGACGAGGCGACCAACATTCTCGAACAAGAACCATTTGATCTTATCATATGATGTTCTCATCAATCAGGTCTAACCTTGTCAATTTTTTCTAATATAGTGAATATGTGATCATGTTACAAATTGGTATCATATCTCATACATTTGGTATCATGAAGATAAAACGGACTTGCATTTTTCTTCCCAAAACCTTTGTTAAAACTTCATTAAATCAATTGATATTAAAAACATCGATTGGATTAATATTTTTAATATGGGGGAGAAAATCTGATTTAATATGGGAAATTATCACAAATGGTTTGACTTAATGTGCTGGCTCATTCCGACATATGCGAAATATTTTCGAATATCGTGGCATATGTTAAGGGGGAGAAAAAAGGATTTGCATATCAAAAATGTGTTTCATGGTGATTTATACTTACCTACAACCCATTTAATTCACGACGATGAAGATTGTGGTGACATAAGGATGGTAGGATAGGTTAAGTCCTATGATTCTTCCAAAACCAGAGGAATCTTCCCAAGGACATTCCATAGCTAGAAATAGTAGTCCTTAGGAAAGATGGAAAAAGATTGTGAACGTAGCTGAATGCCGACCAAGTACTTAAGTTAGCACTGGAACAATCACAACAAGGTGCTAGTTATGACGTATTGGTAAGCATTGAAGGGGTTGAAGAATGAAAAAGAATTGTAAAGATAAAGGGTGTAAAGAAAGAAGCCCTCCTTACAACCTTATGCAGAAACCGGGTCAATACATATGCTATTGAGATCATTTTTAATGATTCTTGATATTGAAGATAGACATCATGGACCCAGTGATGCAATGCACAACCCATCCCAGCTAACTCAGATATCTCTTAAAAGATATTAGTTTTAATCACACGGAGACAACACATTATCTATTGATTTATTCACTCCAAATAAATTGGTATTGAAAAGTTGGCACTCCTCTCCATCCTCCGATCACTAAAGTCCAAAGTGCACGATCGAGTCTAGAGCCATTTGAGATCATCAAATATCTCATTAGGACACACTTTCATAATTCCTTGCTTCTTCACACACTGTGAAAAGTAAGAAAGATCTTAAGAGTCCTACACAAAATCTTCATGATCTTGCCAGAACATCCGAGTAATACACAAGTATTTACAATGAAGATGGAAACCCTTCTTGAGAGAATATCAAAAAGCTCATGGTAGGTGACATGTGCGATTCTTTATGAATCAAACTTGTGATAACTGGAAAGCAACCACTGTTTAATTCTTAACTGAATTTAAACACGTTCCAGGCCTCTACGCAACATCTTAGTGATCTTGCCAGAACACTCAGAGTGTTACCTTAGTGTTCACAGTGATGAGTGAAAATCCTTCTAGTGTTAACCTCAAACAGCACTTGGTAGGTAACTTGCAAGATTCAAGATGAATCAAGCTCGTGACAACTAGAAAGCAACGATGGTGCGATTCTTTAATGAATCAAACTTGTTCCAGGAATCAGAATTGACGACTTCAATCATACGGATAATTTTATCCAAATGATTCACTCTTTACGTTCGCAGTCAGCTTTGGACGGTCGAGTAAAGAGAACGGGTTTACCCGTGAAATCTTGTCAAGGAGATTTTTTAATTAAATCTACCTGCCACAAGTACGATATTTTATATCGTCCAACGGTCTTCATCGACCGAAGGTAAAATGCTACCGAATTAGAATGAAATGTTCAAAGCCATTTCGTTCGTGTCTACTTATGTTGCGGCATTTGAAGACGGTGGCGTTGCGAAATCCGAGAAGAAGTCTTCCCCGCATGCTTATTCTTTATGCACTTAATATCTCATCTAATTCAAGAAAGCCTAAAAGTTAAGTCTTCCGCTGTATCAAACTCTGAAGCTTTCAAGAATTACAAAGGTATAAGTATGTGGGACATGGAAGTCACGAAGAGGCGAAGATCACAAGTGATGGATGCACGAGTTCAATGCAAGAGATTAATGCTCAAGACTGATGTCAATGATCACATCAGCATGTTCACCAGAAAAGAAAAAGAAAAGAAAAACGAAGACTACGAGCTCAAGAAAAGCATAGTATGCTAGGTTTATTTTATTATTGTAACTTGGGTAACGCCCATGTTTGGAGTGACCTCCCTTAGGGGGAGATTGTTGGAAATACGTTTTACGTATTAGAAAGGATCGGTCACTCCAACAATAGACCATGTCATAGCTCGTTGTTTAGTTATTTACATTTATTAAACAAAGCCCAAAACCGAGCCCATGGATTGCATGGGCCGGCGACCTAATGTAAACCCAAGCCCATCTCATGGGCTTGGGTATATAAACCCTCTCCTTTAATGGAGAGGGTGGTGGTTCTTCATAATTTTACACATAGTTATCTTCATTTTCTCTCTCTAGAATTGTGTGAAATCCACCATCTCTCTATCTCTTTCTCTCTCTAAAACATAAGCAAGATTTACATATCTTATAGTTATAATATTATATTGCTTAAAATATTGTATACCAAGGGTTTCTAGGTGATGATCCAGACTATTATGTACACTTACTTGTACTTTAGCTTTGTATGGTTTGTACTTACTTATTCTTGGATAAATTTTTACTTTCATATGATAGTATAATCCTTGTTTCCATTTTTAACACTATCAATTTTCGTATCGGAACAGCGGAAGGGTCAATAGAGTGTTACGAATTAGCACAATAACTCAAATCATAGACAACGCATAAAAAGGGTTGTACAACGCCAAACATACATTCATTCGAATAAGAGTTTAAAGTTTACACAAGGTCCCCTAGTTTTTTACAGTCATAAAGTTACAAAACATATTTCGAATGAATATAATTAATAAGTGGGCCATCAGAGTCGATCTCCTTCCAAGTTACCTTCAAGCACCTGAGATAAAACATGTGAAAAATAAATCAGCGAATGCCGAGTGAATTCATAGAGTTTAGTAATAACCGTTATATAAGAACAGTTATGGAAAGCAGAACACAAGCATAATATCAGTAATAAGACCCCATATTGCTAGTCAGGCAATATAATATAATTCAATTCATATATCATACATTATTCCTGAGACCGCAGCCTCAGTATTACCATTATCAGTATTATTATCGGATTATTATAAGCCGCATGACATTGTTGCCTTTCTATAATATACAACGGGCCGCGAGCCCGACAAATATTTGCCCATTTAAATCAGCGTGTCGTCACTAAAATCACGCTATATAAATCCTCTCATACATAAATTCGCTTGCCAATCAATGTGGCACGACGGGGATCAACCGTCAAGACGCGAACTGGGGTGATCTTCCCCAAATAGTACTATTATATGCATAAGCGTCTACCAACTCTCGGTAGTTCAAAATTCATGCAAATGGGACTTAAAGTGACATAACCTAACTAATAATAATCCATTTCAATCATTGATTGGGTCATACAATCAATTGGGTCCATATCAATAAGCGTACAATCGGGATCACTTGTGTTCTATTTTTATTAAAACTAGCATGTTATCTCCCTCGCAGGTTTATAAAACATTTCATAAAATATTTAAAAGAGTGTGAGGCTATGAACTCACGTTGCTTTTGAAAGACGGGTTATCGGTAATTAAGGTGTACGGCGTTTGTCGCGATCACGGGATACCTAACAAATAATACTCGATCTTAGACTATGTCGAATAATATTTATAAAAAATTGTTATGTATATGTAACAAAGTCATAAACATGATGATCAAGTGGGATTTTATCAATTTACACAACACTATTAGTTGTTAAGCATTTAGTTAACTTAGTCCAATTACACTAATTTTAGCCCATTTATATGTTATGGCCCAATAAGCCCAATAAGAGTCTATTATGTTTTATTAGTCCATTTATCTATGTAGGACCAGGCTTCTACTCATATGTTGAGCCCGAGTGGGTTGAGCCCATGAGCAAGTCCAATAGTGCTAAACCAAAATAGTTGGGCCTAGTGGTCCAAGAAGGCTAATTTGGTCCATTACGGGTCCATATGTTACAAAGCTCGGGTTTGTCGGTTTGAACTTGTTAAATGTGTTTATATATATGTAGATGTTCTATAAAATATTACATTAGATGGGTTCGACCATCTAAGTTTTATTTGTCGAAAACGCCATCCTTTCGGTTTTAGCCGAAAAGACGTAAAAGTCATATATATAGTTTGTAATTAGAAAACTAGTTGAGTTTTATTTTTATAAAATGTGATGTTTATTTATTATAGTATATAAACATATTTTTATAATAGTCATTATCAATTATTCACTTTTACATATTTATTTATATATCTACCTCATGTTGTATTTTAATATTAAATATCTTATTTCTGAAATCTGATGTAAAAAGTCATGTTCACCAATTTTAGCATATCTTGAATTCTATAATGACTTAGAACCCTAAATTTTTTCTGTAGAAACTACATAATATTCTCTACAATTTACTCTGCTATGGCTCCTTCTCAAACAGCCTCTAAATATAAGTTTTAATTCGTCCAAAATAGATCAGTCAGATTTGTACCTCAAAAGTATTTTGGCCATATCTTGCTCATTTTTAACATTCCATTTTGTGGCCAATTAACCACTTGTGTAAAGATCATTTATCTATCATTATATCAAATAATCGAATCCATTTATGTAAAACCGTAAAAATAAGATCATAATTTAATTATATTTTTCAAATATTTTTGAAGTATTTTATAACGTTAAATTCTATTATGTTTAACGGTTTAAGTTGAAACCGATATTAAATATTATATTTTAATATTTTGACGAGTAACGAGGACTACTAGTTACCGCGATACCGACGGATGCCTAAAATTTTATATTTTATTATCAATCGTTTCGAAAATTAATACTTTCGACGATATCGTTTTAATTACGTATCGAGTCGTTATATTAATATTTTTCTTGTGCGTTTAAACTTTTAAAAAGTATTTTTACGAAATCCGAGTCCCGTAAATATTTGTAAAATTGACTAATAGTCTAATACTAAGCTTTTACCCCAAGTATAAAATCTTATCGTCCGAATCTTTTCGAATTAATTACCAGTTAAGAGTGCGACTCAATCGTCTTTTGGTGAACAAGAGAGTGGTTTGGTTTTGTTTATCTAATTTTAACTAAAAGCAAGTATGAAAATGTCGTTGAGTAAAAATTAAAGTGTTTAAGAATTAACTAAAAGCTATTTAGGAAAACTCTAAGTAAAACTTTAAAACTTAAAAACATGTTCTATCGTAATATTGCAATTCATCTCTGTCGGAATGCACCAAATCATACCCATTGGAATATAACTAAAATAAGCCATCGGAATAATCAATGCACAGGTCCATCGGAATATTAATCCTAATACCCATCGGAATGCAAAACAACAAGTCTATCGTAATGATGTTCGTCGGAATGTTCTTAGATCGCAAAGTTCCAGATCAGAATGTTGTAAATACTTCTATCGCAATGCAGTTCTATCGGAAAGCTGCTGTCGAAAAATGGGCAGAGTTTCGTCTTAACCAAGACCTTAGTCCCGTCGGAATATGCGATCGCAATGAGCGATCGCAATCCAGATCGGAATAAGGGGGAATGACCACGTTATCGCAAAGTAGAACCTTGATGGGTTATTGCGATGAAAACCAAGAAATCCGTCGGAATGTGTAGAAACCCCAAGATTGCGATGGAAGCTAAACTTAATCCGAAATTGGTGGCAAGTTTAAAACTCAATAAGCTGATACAATAAGCTATTCTTCCCGAACCTTAAACAATTCAAAAAGCTGAAATTTGACAAATTCTAAAACATAAAAGATTACAAACGTTATGAAATGAACTTTTAAAATGACTAAAACCTTTGTGAAATCCGAAAATCAATAAGCTAAACTTGAAATAAGCCAATAAGCATAGAGAGCTTAAAACTTATACGCGTAAGAGCTTATGTGTAAACAAATAAGATTAATCCTTTAATCACGAAAACATCAAGTCATACGAATGAGATATGTAATTCGGATCAAAGATAAAGTTACCAAGAAATGTAGAAGGAGATTAAAGAACACAAAGCTTAACTTGAAATTGATTAATGTAATCCAAATACAAAGATTAAAGAAAGCTTAAATTTAAAAGATGAAAAGAAAGAAAAACTCAGTGAGAGAAAGTTGGGAACTTTATCTCTCTAAAACTAGAACGAAAACTTAAAAATAAAACTAGCTAACTCCCTCCTAATGTGATTAGGAGGGTATTTATAGGGAAGTGGGAAGTGCATGTGTGGTGCTTCCTTCTTTCTTTCTTCTCGACTCGATTTAATTCATTTGTCTTTCTCGATGTCGTCTCGGGATTAATTAAACTCGTCTTAACATTTCTTCATTTATTTAGACTCGAGTTCTTCGACTTCATTAAACTTCCGTCTTTAGACTTGTTCTTCGATAAATCTTCAGAATAGGTCTTGGACATTCGTTCTTTAAGCACTCTTGATCTTTTGACTTCGTCTTTTCCCGTTTTCTTCGATAAAAGCCCGTGAAAGCCCGTGTTTTCTTCCTTTTTCATCTTTTGGTCCTAAAACACAATAAAAACACAAACCACGCATAATTCCGACTTTTACGACATAAAATACACGTTTTGGTCTTGTTATTATTGGAAATAAGTGGTAAAAGGATAAGTATTTTCACACTTATTAAATCCCCTACACTTGACCATTGCAATGCCCTCATGCAATGCATTAATTTTAAAGCACGGTTTACATTCTCCATCATAAATAACCCACCTTGGCCTTTATTAAATGCTAATCAAAAAAAGATAGAAACAAATAAAGAAATCAAACACTTACATTGGGTTTTGGCTGTCATGAACGTTTATCATCCTCAAGTTTCACGTTCCCCATACCAAGCTTAAAAACGAGATCATTGTTATTATAAGTTAGCAGACTAACACGAATTCATGTGGGCCAATTAATCAATTAGACTCCCTTATTCCTAGGTGTATCTCTTATATTTTATTTTTGTCTTGAATGATCACGAGGATGCATTGTTTGACTTATTTCGATAGTTATTTAGGCCGAAAATAAAGTGAACGAATTAATCAATAGTTAGCTAAAGGACAAAATCTTTTAAAACTGCTTCTCGGGACCTCATAAAGTTCATATCTTGGCATAACTCGCTTCACGATTTGAGACCTTTCTCGGACCGATATTTGGCAGCGACTTCATACTTCGAATCTTTGAGAGACGTTCATGAAATAATGGACTTCTCTTCATAATAGGAATTTCTTCACTTGAAGTTTTGAGAGCTTCTTCATCTTTGGACCACGACTTCTTCATTTTTCTCCAATCTTTATTTTGGACTTTGATATACAACGATCCGCCTCCTTTTAGGACTTGGATCTATTTATCCTCATACCTTGTTAGGGCCTTTTTGGATAGACTTCTCCATGATCTTTTGGGAAGTTTTTGCTTTTCGTCGTGTGTCTCGATCCTTCATATTGATTTTCGATAAATGATTCTTCACATCACTTTTGGATCTTTAGAAACAAAATGTAGCCCTCATGCGTTGTTAGGGCCTTTTCGGACTCGCCGATCTTCGCATCCCGCTTCAATAAGTTATGCCTTGGCTATGAACTCTAATCCGTAGCGAGCAACTTTTAAACGATCTTGGGCTAGAAGCTAAGTAACCTTTTAAATCGTACAACCTTATTTATTGTAGATAAATTTATTAACAAGCGAAGGGAGAATAGGCTTATAATTAACTCACATAAATTCACGAAAGAATACCAAACTTATAATTGACTCTATCATCTCTCGTCCTCCACAGTTTAAAATCTCAAGGAATGAGACTCGTGGATGCTTAGCCTATTAAATCAAAGTTTTGGGTTTTCGAGTCATCAATAGGATCTTGCAAATTCTTAGACTTTTTCAAGTTTTAGAAATCGCATTTTAAAGTTCCCTTGATAAACAACTCTCTAGGATCAATTATAGGAACTTGCGAAAAGTTCTTATTCTTAACCCGTGAGAGTTAAGACTTTCGCGTTTTATAGCTCCCTATATAAAAGCCTAGCAAAACTTGACTTAAACACGTTAAGGATACTAGCTAGAGTAAACTTAGATAAGTAAACTCGGGTTGGGTCAAAATGTTCATGACTAAGAAAAATTTAAAACCACTTTATTGAAAATTTATTCTAGAAAGGAAAGAAAATAACCATAACAAAGGAAAATACAACTATACAACTAGGCCAAAATAGATTAAAAAATTTTGAAAAATGTCGAAAAATCACGTTTTTCGGTTAAAATGAGGGCAAATTCATGGAAAAGACCACTTACTTCGATAGAAGTCCCCCCTACACTTGAGATAAACATTGTCCTCAATGTTTAAGCATGTGGGAGTAAACTCCCCTACACTTAGGACATTGTGCACTTTTGTTTAAATCTTGCTAAGGAAAGGACAACTAAAGTGATTTTAATGTGAACATATAAAATATGAAATATTGAATCACAAGAGTTTAGGATAGAATCAGGAAGATGGGAACACGGTATCACGGTTCGTCAAAAGTCATCAAGGTGGATCTTTGAAGCTTTAATCCCTGCACATCACAAGAAACAAGACAACAAACACATACGGGGCTCCCCCCTACACTTATTATGAAAGCAGTAAAGGATAGATCATGGGTTGCCTCCCGAGAAGTGTTTGTTTTTGATAACCGAGTCACGAGCCTGACTCGACCCAAATTTAGTTCATGAGGAACGTGGTGAGGGATGGAATCATCTCTTGAGAGATGTCCTCACCAAAGTACAGCTTCAAACGTTGGCCATTCACCTTGAAATTGGGCCCATTTGGCTGAGAAAGCTCAATGGTCCCATATGGAAAGACTTTGGTGACGGTGAATGGACCAGACCAGCGGCTCTTCAACTTGCCAGAGAAGATCTTTAACCGAGAGTTAAAAAGTAAGACTTGATCACTAACGTGGAACTCTCGGTACTTAATCCTTGCGTCATGAATGATCTTGGTCTTCTCCTTGTAGATCAGCGAGTTCTCTAAGCTTCATTCCTCAGTTCATTTAGCTCGTTGAGTTGAATCTTGCGATGATCACTGGCTTTGTTGATGTCGAAGTTAGCCCATTTCAAGGCCCAGTGCGCCTTATGTTCCAGCTCGATGGGGAGGTGGCAGGCTTTCCCGTACACAAGACGATAAGGTGTACAACCGATCGGGGTCTTATAAGCAGTACGGAAAGCCCACAGAGCATCATCTAACTTATCGACCCACGCGGCGCGATGCTCTCCCACAGTACGCTCCAAAATTCGCTTCAATCCACGGTTGGAAATCTCGGCTTGCCCATTGGTTTGGGGATGATAAGCGGTGGAAAGACGGTGATTGACACCGTACTTAGCCATGACTCTTGCAAATTGATCATTGCAAAAATGAGTCCCGCGGTCACTGATAATAGCACAAGGAACGCCGAATCGAGCGAAAAGCTGATTCAAAAAGTTCACAACCACCCTCGCATCGTTCGTAGGGAGAGCCTTGGCTTCAACCCATTTAGAAACGTAGTCAACGGCTACGAGGATGTACTTCTTCCCTTTGGAGGATGGAAATGGCCCCATAAAGTCGATGCCCCATACGTCAAAGATTTCACATTCTTGTATGAAATTTTGAGGCATCTCGTCTTTATGTGTGATCTTGCCTTGGCGTTGGCAAGCATCACAATGCTTAACCATTTCGTGAGCGTCATGATAAATGGTGGGCCAATAGAATCCAGAGTCAAACACTTTCTTAGCGGTGTAGTTGGGACCAAAGTGACCACCGGTGGGTCCTTTGTGGCAAGCCTGGAAAATGTCAAAAGCTGCCGGTCTGTCAACACATCGACGAATGATCAGATCAGCACATTGTTTGAATAGAAAAGGGTCATCCCAAAAGTAAGTCTTAACATCATTCAAGAACTTCTTCTTTTGTTGGGATGCTAACCCTTTGATGAGAACACCACCCGCTAAGTAGTTTGCAATGTCGGCAAACCACGGGGTGTCATCAAGATTGAGATTAATAGACATTAAGGTCTCAAGGGGAAAAGAGTCATTGATCTCTTTGTTCGGATGATCCCCTTGATATGGATCTTCAAGTCTACTAAGATGATCCACGGCTAGGTTTTCGTACCCTTCTTGTCACGAATTTCAATGTTGAATTCTTGAAGGAGTAAAACCCAACGAAGAAGTCTTGGCTTAGAGTCGTGCTTAGTCATCAAGTACTTCAACACGGAATGGTCCGTGTATACGACTGTGGTGGATAAAACAAGATAGGGGCGAAATTTTTCAAAAGCATAGACAACTGCTAAAATCTCTTTTTCGGTTGTCGTATAATGCAATTGAGCCCCCGTCATTGTTTTGCTAGCATAGTGGATTTGTTGGAAGTGTTTATTCACTCTTTGACCCAAAACCACACCAATAGCAAAGTCGCTAGCATCGCACATCAACTCAAAGGGTAGCTCCCAATTAGGGGTAACCAAGACCGGTGCCTTAGTTAGCTTATCCTTAAGAAGATTGAAGGCTTCGATACACTCTTTAGAAAAGATAAAAGGAGTATCTTTTTCCAAGAGGTGGGTCATCGGGCGAGCGATTTTATAGAAATCCTGAATGAATCGACGATAGAAGCCCGCATGACCCAGAAAACTTCTCACACCCTTCACGGTTGAAGGTGGAGGTAATTTGGCTATGATATCTACTTTAGCACGGTCGACTTCAAGACCGGCTTTAGAGATTTTGTGTCCTAGCACAATGCCTTCTTTTACCATAAAATGGCATTTTTCCCAATCCAGAACAAGGCGAGTGTCTTCGCACCGCTTAAGCATACGTTCCAAATTGGCAAGGCAAGAAGAGAAGGAATCCCCAAAGACCGAGATATCATCCATGAAGACTTCCATGGTTTGCTCAACCATGTCATGGAAGATAGCCAACATGCACCTTTGGAAAGTCACAGGGGCATTTCATAAGCCAAAAGGCATTCTTTTGTAAGCAAATGTGCCATAGGGACAAGTGAATGTTGTCTTCTCTTGATCTTGGGGATCGATGGGTATTTGGAAATAACCCGAGAAACCATCAAGAAAGCAGTAATATTCATTACCCGCTAAACGTTCAAGCATTTGGTCCATAAAAGGAAGAGGGAAATGATCCTTTCTCGTGGCATCATTGAGTTTGCGGTAGTCTATACAAACTCTCCACCTAGTAACGAGGCGGGTAGGAATCAGCTCGTTGTTTTGATGGGGCACAACGGTGATTCCGCCTTTCTTAGGCACACAATGGACTGGACTAACCCATGGTGAATCCGAAATAGGGTAAATCATACCCGCATCAAGAAGTTTGATAACCTCTTTTTTGATGACTTCATGGATTTTAGGATTCACCCTTCGTTGGCTTTGAATTGTAGGCTTAAAGTCGTCCTCCATGAGAATTTTATGTGTGCAAAAGTGAGGATCAATTCCGTGAATGTCGGAGATTTTCCAAGCGATAGCTCTTTTATGCTTCGTCAACACGGCGATAAGTCGGGATTTTTCGTCTTCTTTCAGGTCCTTTGCGATGATGACCGGTAACTTCTTGTCGTCTTCCAGGAAAACGTACTCTAGATGAGGAGGTAGGTCCTTAAGCTCAAGAGTAGGAGGATCCTCAATATATGGTGTAACTAACGATGGATCATCATTAGTCACCTCTTTAGGAGAAGGAGGAGAAAACGGGTCTTCATTGAGAAGTCTCTCAATAGTACGAATGTCTTCATCCCAATCGGTGGACGAATTATCATACTTAATATCGAGAGGACACAAGCTAGCTTCGAAATCATCCAAGTCACTTTCTCCAAAAGGAGTCAATGACGGAGCAATTGAGGCAACGGTCTCAACATTGGGTCGAGAAGAAAGAGTACTTTTGCAAGCATCATGAAAGTGTTCTTCACAAGCCTCATCGAGAACATCAATAGCATTAACACTCTCATATGAATAAGGTTGCTTAGAAATCTTACCCATGTTGAAGACAATTTTATCGTCACCAACTATCATGATTATTTCGCCCGCGGCTACATCAATGAGAGTGCGACCGGTCCTCAAGAAGGGACGTCCAACGATTAATGGAACACGAGGGTCCATCTCGTAGTCAACGACGACAAAATCCGCCGGGAAGGTGAATTTGTCAACGCCAACAAAGACATCTTCGGCTATCCCCACTGGATAAGCAACCGTACGGTTAACTAATTCCAAAGTCATTTTGGTGGGGACTAGCTCGGGGATAGATAATTGTTTCCAAACACTTAAAGGCATTAAGTTTATACTGGCACCTAGATCGGCTAGGGCCATGCAATTCTCTACTCCCGGGAAGTTGCAAGGAATCAAGAAGCGACCCGGATCACCAAGTTTGGTGGGCAATTTCCTTAAGAGAATGGCGGAGCAATTCTCCTTAAGTTGGGTCTGAGCAATGTCAAGAAGCTTCTCCTTGTCACTAAGAATATCTTTAAACATTTTCGCGTATTTGGGCATGTGAGCGAGAGCCTCGACAAAGGAGATGTTAAAATTCAATTGTTTAAACATTTTTAGAAAGTTTGAAACTTGAATATCATCCTTGCTCTTTTGCTTCTATTTCCTTAACCTTGAAGGATAAGGTATATTGGATGAAGAAGAAGGCTTCAGGGGAGTAGGATCACTCACAACCACGGGTGGTGGGGAAATGGGGGTAGAAAGCAAAGGAGGTGAGGAAAGTTGCTCTTTTTCCTTGTTCACAATCACGGGTGGAGGTGTAGGAAGCTCGGGTTCCATATAACCTTTTCCACTACGATTGGTGATTGCTTTCATCTCCCCTCTTGGATTCGCAACGGTGTTACTCGGAAGAGTACCCGAAGAAGAGGGTTGATTACCTTGGATGAGCGAACCGATCATATCACATATGTTAAGCGCTTGAGTGTTTAAAGAGTCTCTGATGTCTGCGCGAATTTCATTGATTTGTTTTTCCATATCATTCCTTAGCTCGGCTCGAATATCGCTCCCTTGTTTCGCCATGTCATTCTTCAAGTTGACAAATTGACTCTGAAGATTCGTCACCATCTCTCGATTAGTCTTCATGAACGTCTCGACGTCTTGATTCAATGCCATCGGTTGATTGAGAGGTGGAGCTTGGTAAGCTTGAGAATTTCCTTGAGTTGGGTATGGGTTTCTTTGGGATTGATATTGATTGGTAGCACGAGGTTGGGATTGGTTGTTTCGGTTATAGCTTTGTTGTTGGTTTTGGTTAGGAGGAGGGAAACCGGGTGGAGCAAGATAGTTGTTGGACCGATAACTTAGCAAGATACGGTCTCCTTGAGGGCGAGCTTGATAGCCTCCCGTGGGATAAGTACCGTATGTTGCGTTAACGTTTTTAGAAAATTGCCTTGGGTAGAAGGACAATCATTGTAAGAATGAGGACCACCACATGTGTCACAAGAAATAGCAACGACTTTAGCTTGTTGAAAGTGGTTTGTGGCCATGGTCATGAAATTCTTGTTCATCTCAGCGAGTTGTCGAGAAATTTCAGTCATCTCGGGATTGGAAGTAGTAGAAGAAACATTGACTCTCGGGTTAGATCTTGAGGATGCGGATGAATCCCAATTCTTGTGGTGAGTAGTCATGTTTTCAGTCAACTCTCTACATTCCTCCGGTCTCCTTTTCATAAAAGTACCACCGGCGGCGGCATTGATCGTGTCACGATCACGAAAAGTGAGACCATTGTAGAAAGTATCAATGAGAGTAACGGGGAGCATGTTGTGATTTGGACAGCGGTCGATCAAATCATTGTATCGTTCCCAAGCATCAAAGAGCGATTCATCATTGTCTTGCATGAATCCACTAATTTGGTTACGAAGGCTTGTGACCATGGATGGTGGGAAGTAGCGCGACAAAAAGCGTTGAGTCATGTCATTCCACGTATGAATAGAATTCTTTGGGAGACGGTCAAACCATTTTTCGGCATGGTGAGAAAGTGAGTGGGGAAATAGTTGAAGGCGAAGGTCATCCATAGAAACACGAGGGGACTTCATGCTTTGGGTGATGGTAATGAATTTGTCGAGGTGTTTGTTGGCATCATCATCCGGAATTCCGTGAAATGGGTTAGTTTTCACTTGTTGGATCATGTGATGCTTCAACAAAAACTCCTGAGCCGTGACGTGCATTGGCGCAATCGGGCCTCCGCGTCCGTTTATGGTGGGTTGACACAATTCCTCCATTTTTCGTAAATCAGGTAAGGGGACATTTTTGTTGTTGTTGTTGTTGTTGTTGTTGTTATTCAAATTGGGTAGAGGTGGGTTATTATTATTGTTATTAACACCAGCCATATCTTAATCTTCACGAGTCTCGGGCTCAGAATAGTTCGAAGATCTAGTACGCATACACCTGCAGAAGAAAAATATACACAGAGAATATCTATATAATCTTTTTGGTGCAAAACCTTTTGGAAAAGAATTGCTTTTAATGATTTTTCAATGTTTTTGTATTTTTGAAGAATTTTATATTTTTAGGGTTTTTGAAAATTTTTGAAACAAGGAAAATAACGTTCAAAGAACGGATCCCAAAATTCAATGCGTCTCTCACTAGAAACCGTTAATCTTAACGAAAAGAGCCGGCAGCGGCGCCATTTATGTCACACCCCACCAATGGCGGAATATGGGGTGCGACGTATGGATATCATCACAACAAATGGTGTCTCTACAGAGAAGACTAAAATGCAAATATAATGTCATAAATGGCGACACAAATGTAATGACAATATCTCAACAATGCAGGAGTCTAGGTAAGTAGGTAACAGTCCTACCACTTACCCAAGACAAACAATAAACATAAACCAAACAAACATATAGGTGCCAACATGTATCACTTATAAAAAAAAACATAAAGGTAAACTAAGAAGGAACGGGGATCTCCTTCTATATGCGATCCTAAGGCATCCAAGTCTAGCCACTTCTATCCTCAAGCTTAACCACATTCTCACCTGAAAGAGACACTAAAACACGTCAACATAAAGTTGGTGAGAGTCATAGGTTTAGACTCCAACGCTAAATTAGTTACAAGCTGTGAATAACAATCATCAACAAAAGAACATATGGACAATGTGTTACAATTATGTATTAACAACTATCAATCAAGACCAATCATACCAAACCAATCCAAGGCTCCTACCTTGCCAAACAACACCATGGTACCTTAGATGATCACCCTATGTACCTATCCCAAGGCCACTACCTTGGCAAACCACAAGGCCACTACCTTGTCAAACCACAAGGCCACTACCTTGTCAAACCACATGGCCACTACCTTGTCAAACCACAAGGCCACTACCTTGTCAAACCACAATAACATATCAAAAATCGCATAGCAGTTAATCACATAAGTGTACACACAAGTCCATCACAACCATAAAACATTCACAGCAACAATTTAGAAACAACTCAACACAGTGTCTCTTCCATCCCATCTGGAAGTCAAAAACAAAAATAAACATGGGACTATGAACACTCACCTGATAGCTCCTTCACACTTCCTTGCACTAGCAACAAGCTAACAAACCAAAAACACGAAATCAATAAACGAACCAATCACTAAGATGGCTCATTAACCTATGATGGACATCTAACCCATTATCACATATTTACCTCATTAATAAGCTCTAATTACCCCATTACCCTTCCTTAACAAGTCCTTAACTTGGTTAAGTTTAATAACTAACCCGTTCGTATTTTACCCAAAACAGTCCCAGTTTTTAGGTCTCAAAACTTTAGGTCAAACGCCCACTTAAACCTACCCATGGTTCTGTAAAAGGAATATTCACACCCTTACATATGTTGGCTAACACCTCCCACTTGCCCTAACTTTAAAGCTACTGTTAAGGCCCCGATATATATATATCTACTTTCGTCATTCCAGATTTCCTGATTTTAAACGTACTAAAAGTTTGTTACCATTAAGGGGTCTTACCCTAAACCACCACCTTATCCCAAGTGCAGATATTAACTACAATATACAAACCATCTCTCACGTTCGTGAGAAGATCCCAATGCAACCCTAAGTGCCCCAAAACAACCCAAAACATAAAAAGAAAACAGGCTGAATTCAAAACTATTTTGACCTCCGACTGTTGTAACCTGTTTTTGACCCACTTCCCAACCTCCAATTTAGTTCTCGTTTCTTGCATTGGAAAGCCACTTCAAATAGCTTTCCAGGGGTACTTGGATCGTAAAATAAGAGTTTATAGAACTCCCGATATGATCAAAAAAATTGACTCAAAATCTGCCCAGTTTTTAAAAACGGGTTTAACAAAATCAACCTCATTAATTAACCCTAATCCCTCTAATTACAAGTCCTAATTTATGTAATCATCATATTATGATTAACACAACATTAATTTACTGTTTTTATATTAAACCCTAACCTAAATCCATCATAAGATTATTAAAGAAAACATAAAAACAATTTAATTAAAAAGGGATTTGAAGATTTACCTTGGATTTATGAAAACCCCCAAATTTTATGAAGAACCCTAATTTTTTATAAGACTCACGAATTTCCTTCTTCTCCAGGAGAAGAATAATGAATTTGGTTTAATATATACATTATATAGGGTATGGGTGAATCCTAGTCCAACCCAAAGTCCACTTTCCTTTTTTTTTCTTTTCTTCCTTTTTTTTCTCTTCTAAACCGACCTAAACACCCCTAATTTCGTTTTTTTCTTTATTTTTTTTCTTTTTATTGTTAATTAATATCTTATTAATATTACCTTAATTTACCTTAATTTATTTCAGCTCCTAAAACTTCCAAAACCTCAAAACCGTAAAACTAGTCAAATTTACGCGTTTTACCGTAAAAGACGTAAAATATACACTTTTATAATAAATCTCAAATTTTGAAATAAACTTTATATTTAAGTCCTAAATGACTTAAAACCATCCCGAAAAATATTCATATGGATAATTACCTCACCCGAGACCTCTAAATGCTAAACCGTAAATCCTAAAAAAAAATACTATTACTATAATACTTATACGTATACGTAAACACCACAATATCACCATTTTTATTTCATAGTCACCACTTGTGATCTCATTAACATGAATTAACCGTTCCTCGATTTACTTATGAGTACTCTATACTCATAAACGATAATCACACCAACCTCGTTCACACAAAATAAACACGTAAGCACAAAAATCAAGTAGTCACACATAAAATAACCTAAAAGTAAGACCAAGTGACGAACCTCAAAACCACGGTTGTCACAATTTAATACTAAGCTTTTACCCCAAGTATAAAATCTTATCGTCCGAATCTTTTCGAATTGATTACCAGTTAAGAGTGAGACTCAATCGTCTTTTGGTGAACAAGAGAGTGGTTTGGTTTTGTTTATCTAATTTTAACTAAAAGCAAGTATGAAAATGTCGTTGAGTAAAAATTAAAGTGTTTAAGAATTAACTAAAAGCTATTTAGGAAAACTTTAAGTAAAACTTTAAAACTTAAAAACATGTTCTATCGTAATATTGCAATTCATCTCTGTCGGAATGCACCAAATCATACCCATCGGAATATAACTAAAATAAGCCATCGGAATAATCAATGCACAGGTCCATCGGAATATCAATCCTAATACCAATCGGAATGCAAAACAACAAGTCTATCGTAATGATGTTCGTCGGAATGTTCTTAGATCGCAAAGTTCCAGATCGAAATGTTGTAAATACTTCTATCGCAATGCAGTTCTATCGGAAAGCTACTGTCGAAAAATGGGCAGAGTTTCGTCTTAACCAAGCCCTTAGTCCCGTCGGAATATGCGATCGCAATGAGCGATCGCAATCCAGATCGGAATAAGGGGGAATGACCACGTTATCGCAAAGTAGAACCCTTGATGGGTTATTGCGATGAAAACCAAGAAATCCGTCGGAATGTGTAGAAACCCCAAGATTGCGATGGAAGCTAAACTTAATCCGAAATTGGTGGCAAGTTTAAAACTCAATAAGCTGATACAATAAGCTATTCTACCCGAACCTTAAACAATTCAAAAAGCTTAAATTTGACAAATTCTAAAACATAAAAGATTACAAACGTTATGAAATGAACTTTTAAAATGACTAAAACCTTTGTGAAATCCGAAAATCAATAAGCTAAACTTGAAATAAGCCAATAAGCATAGAGAGCTTAAAACTTATACGTGTAAGAGCTTATGTGTAAACAAAAAAGATTAATCCTTTAATCACGAAAACATCAAGTCATACGAATGAGATATGTAATTCGGATCAAAGATAAAGTTACCAAGAAATGTAGAAGGAGATTAAAGAACACAAAGCTTAACTTGAAATTGATTAATGGAATCCAAATACAAAGATTAAAGAAAGCTTAAATTTAAAAGATGAAAACAAAGAAAAACTTAGTGAGAGAAAGTTGGGAACTTTCTCTCTCTAAAACTAGAAAGAAAACTTAAAAATAAAACTAGCTAACTCCCTCCTAATTTGATTAGAAGGGTATTTATAGGGAAGTGGGAAGTGCATGTGTGGTGCTTCCTTCTTTCTTTTCTTCTCGACTCGATTTATATCATTTGTCTTTCTCGATGTCGTCTCGGGATTAATTAAACTCGTCTTAACATTTCTTTATTTATTTAGACTCGAGTTCTTCGACTTCATTAAACTTCCGTCTTTAGACTTGTTCTTCGATAAATCTTCAGAATAGATCTTGGACATTCGTTCTTTAAGCACTCTTGATCTTTTGACTTCGTCTTTTCCCGTTTTCTTCGATAAAATCCCGTGAAAGCCCGTGTTTTCTTCCTTTTTCATCTTTTGGTCCTAAAACACAATAAAAACACAAACCACGCATAATTTCGACTTTTACGACATAAAATATACGTTTTGGTCTTGTTATTATTGGAAATAAGTGGTAAAAGGATATGTGTTTTCACACTTATTATAGTCAATTCCCACTTTTTAGCTAACTATTTTCATTTTAGTCCAAAACTATACACTATTTGTAAAATCTACCCTCCACCCTACTATAAATAGAATTTCCACTCACATTATTTATTCATTTCCACTTTAACAAGAAAATAAAAAATTCTTCTTCCTTTTTTTTATCCTTGCAGTCCCAAAATAATCCCCAAACACACCCATAATTTTTGATTTAGCTTAAATTGAAAGAATCAAACAAAAGACCCATCTTAGCTTTGATCTTGTGATCACATTGGTATGATTTTCTTCAACATGCATTAACATTTTCTCAAAAATTTATTTTCTTGATGAACTATACTTGTTTGATTCATTTTGAAGGAATAAATAGGTGTTAATATTATTATATTACATAGTAGTGTGTTTGCATGTTTGAATTTTTGAGTTTGATTTATTAGATTTGTACATGCAAGTGATTTAGAAGTGTTAGGATTGGTTTATGATGATACTAGGATGTTAGAATGATGATAAAAATTATTGGTTTTGATCAAAAACTTGATTTTGAGGCAGATTTTGAAAGGTGATTTTGGGCAGTAGGTTTGAGGCCATTTCCGGGGGTCTTAAGTCTGAAAATAGGTTGATATTATGGATCATGTTGTAGAGAATTTCGAGAGCTTCGATTTGATATAAAGTAGGCCTTCCAACTCCAAACGAGGTGGAAGATACACTAGTTTGATTTTCGTGTAGCGGGAGACGAGTGTTGACACAATCCGAAAATTGTTGTCGATATTTGGATCTAATCTTGGGGACTATAAAATGTGTTTCAAGAGGATTCAAGGGATGTTATCAGGCTCAAAGTTTATTATTTTGAGTCTATTTTTAGAATCAAGTGTCGGTTTTATAAATGGAGTTGTTTAGAATTGTCAAAATAGTTTCGTAAGTCAAGGTCGTTAAACTGTCCGGATTTTGTAAATCAAAGATGTGTCGGGCAGGGAACTTTAGAAGTAAAATCTTTTGATGGGCTATTGTGAGGACTTTCTACATATAGTATGTGAGTTCCTCAGGTAGTATCATGAAATTTTGATGTGTCTAAATATGGGAAAACAGTTTGGACATTCGGTATGTTCCGACAGATTTTTATT
Source organism: Glebionis coronaria (assembly GCA_025667525.1). Classification (NCBI taxonomy): domain Eukaryota; kingdom Viridiplantae; phylum Streptophyta; class Magnoliopsida; order Asterales; family Asteraceae; genus Glebionis; species Glebionis coronaria. Next base: position 25,309,752 of record CM046875.1, read on the forward strand.
AAAAGCATAGAATAATAAAGTGAATGAATAGGAGAGTATAGTATCACTTGTATCGTTTTCTCTCGAGTTCTTATGTATGGTTTATTTCTCGAGTCTATTATTAATGAACGCGCCTTATTTGATAGGTTGCGGTTCTCGTGTTTGAAAGGCATCATCTATCGTCGGCGATCGTCTTCAACTACTTCTACTACTTAAGGTGACTTTATAGCCTCGCTTTATACTAGTTATTAAATTATTTTAAAACCTGCGAGGGGGAATACATGTTTTATAAACTTGGAACACAAGTCTTTTATGGTATGCTTGTCCCTCTATGAATGGACCCGTGGTTGCCTTTAAATTGCATTAAGTGATTGCCTTTGTTAAAGCCTCAATTATGGACCGTTAATTAACCTATGATGGGTTAACCGCTAGTACAATTAATAGATCTATGGGGGAAGCCGCCCCAGTTCAGTTTGTGTGGACTTGTCACAGAAGCTTAGGCCCGGCCTCGACACTGTTTGAACATATTGTATTGAGAAGTCATGTATACGGCAATGTACCAATAATCTGGAGGTAACGACAATTAATAAATCTCCTGTCTTATTAGACCTAAAAGGGTGTGTCTAAGGGCTCGGTTCCATGAGCTTAATGCAGTTTATGCTATATACAATTATTATTGTTGATGCAAATTATTTTTGATGCTTTGTAAGCATGCCACAAACTTACAATCTTTGATTGTGTTCAAATTGATTACATAAACCTATAGATTTCACTCGGCATTTTTGCTAATTGTTTTACTCACATGTATTTCAAGTAATCAAGAAGTGGAAGCTTGGAGGTCACGGGAATGAAGTTGTGCACTGCTTTTGTTGTTCAAACCACTTCGATTTATTTATCGTTCCATTTTTAAAACAAACTAATATGTTGTTTTAACTTATCTTTTGGTAACGGTTACATGGGACTACGCTACTCTGATGAATGTTTTAGGAACGGTAAATTTGAAACGTCTCTTTTCGAGTCATTCTTTATAAATTTTGTGTTTTTATACCATTGTTTACCACCCAAAGATATATTCTGCTGCGTGTAAATTTGGGGGTGTTAAAGATTGGTATCAGAGCCATGAGTTATAGAGAACTAGGTCTTTATTTTAAAAACCTAAACTATAAATGTCAGTTTTTATTTTTCAAAGAGTCGGTGCACATGACTTCGCGTGACTTCAGGTTCAAGCTACTTCTGGGATTACAATTTTAGTATACATTATTACGTATACCTTATTGGCAAGTATTTATAAATAAATACTATGATCCATTTATGGATATATATTTATATCTAGGATCCCTTTATCGATATATATTTATGTCGTAAACTTTTCGATAAAAGTTTGTCATTTATTAATGATTAACTTAAACAAATACATTGAATTTTCAAGATCTTTTTGTATTTATTTTTGAAGTATTTGAATTGCTTTTATTGCAAAAAAAAATTATATTATGACCTTACATACCTTCATTTGCGCGCGTTACTTTCATTGTTTAACCCTTTGTGATTTCTATATATATCCAAATCGTTTACCGGCTATTTTTGCATGGACGTCTTGAAAAGTAGTATCTAGACCAATGTGTAACTCAATGTGTCCTTGGAATAGACTAACCGCCATCGTGTGAGTCACACATCTTGAAACATTTCTTAAAATCGTATTGAATAATATCATGGTTTTTCATAATATTTTGTTGATTTTTATCACCGTTTTACACGGCATGCGAAGATTTAATTCATTGACATTTATATGTATCGACTCCGAAGTGTATTGTTAGCTTATATCTCAGTAACGTCACCGTAATTTTATAAATCATCGTCTAGATTATGGCGCTAGATTGGAATACGATTTTACATCTATAAACTTGTATTATCCCCTTTCATTAACTTTCTTGCTCCCGGAGTGCAACCCATTAATGTTCCATTCTTTTCTTGTTATGTTTTGTGTTTTTGGACAATTATGGCACCAAGGAAATTTGTCTACCTTACATTTCGAAATCTAAATTATGGACGTCATTCACCGTTTTGCTTCCTAAATATCGTGTTGGATAACTTGAAGCATCTTCTGTCATTCATTATGCTATATTTTTATTTGATGCTCATTATGGGATTTATTTTTCATTGTTAAAAAATCCACAAGACATGTGTGTATATATATTTTGAGTTGTTAGGAAGTGTCGAAAAATACATTTTATGCAGAAACTGTAGGGGCTGTATAAACAGGTCAAAACTTAAAAGTAAAACCTGCGTTTTTAAAATAAAATAGTCAAACCTGTACAGAACTTGCAGGTTTATTTTGGTCATTTTATATTGGGTTTCAGGTCTCGGGTAAAACTAGAAGGTCTTCTGAAACGTCGTTTTGCATCAAAATGCTTTAGACTCCGAGTCTTGAAGATGTCGTTTATCAGATCAATTAATCGGCTCATATTTAAAAGTCAAATTTGATAGAAAATTCGGAACATGGGTTTTAAACGTTTCTTAGCAGTTTTGAGTTCATTTGAGATCGTAAAATTCTAACGAATATTATCTTACAACTAACTAATACTAGTTGCATGTGAAAATGTTTAAAAATAGAAACATTACAGGATTAGCAATTACCGGATTAATGGTGTAATTTGAAAACGAATAATATACTTTCTTAAAAGCATGTTGTGTCGAGTATCTTACATAGAATACACATATGGATTGATTTATTCTTTTTATATATATGACTCATTTGTCATTCGATGTTATTTTATTTTTATTTTCTTCTAACCTTCCACTGATTTGGGTTGAGTTTTGAAGTTTTGCCTTCATATTCTTCGTCGACATTCTCATCACGTGTCTCATGGCGTTTCCGTCTAAACCTTATAACCTTTTGAAACCTTATTAACTCGTGACCATTTCATTGGTTTACCTATGAGCTACTATTTGCAATTTTCTGCAAACCTTTGGTTATTATATACTTCATCAAATGTCACCTTATAATTGACATTTTTATTACAATTATTTTCACAAATTGTTTTACTTTGATATTATAAAATATTTTTATAACATTTAAGTTGTTGCTTAAAAATCTCGCAAATTACTTGTATCCTATAAATTTATAAAATATTTTTAAATTCCATTTTACAAATGGCATGGTTTATATATAAACATAAGAAACGTAATTCTCTTTGACGAAATGGAGCACTGCATTGCTAGTCCTAAATTATACACGGCCTGATCACCTTATGTCTAATCTAGAAGGAGCCATGCTAGGCTGAATAGTAGTCACCTTAAAAATCTTGATAATAATCTACTTTTTACTTGTATTTATGAAAATAAATAAAATGAAATAAAGTGAAACTAAGTTTTGCAAACCTTTATATTTAATGCAAGTAACGCAATTTCTATACATCCGCATACCTTTTCTTACCCTTTTCTTGAACGAATTACGCGCTTACGAATATGTTTTTACTCGACGATCGTTTTTCAAATTGTTACCTCATTTTATCTTATAACTAAATTCTTTTAACCGTTCGTCTAATTACTGACTGTTGATAAAAGACTTGAAAGTCTCGATGTTTTATCCTTCCTTCTCGTCCAATCTTCTTTATGCGACTGGGTAGATCTTTAGAATGTCTCCGCACGTGAATAGAGAATTATCACTAGAGTGATTTCCGTATATCCGGGATGACGTCCGTCACTCTCGTTTCTCTCGAAATCCACTCTTGTGAACCGTGCTTTGACTTCTCTCTTTAAACACTGACATCGTTCATTTGATTTATTTTAATTACATATGATTATTAGGAATTTTCTTTTATTAAAATTTTGTATGGATCTTATTTTCGATCACGTATCGACCACCGCTAAGTTAACGAGCTGTTGTTGGTGAACTACCGACCGCACTAACAAAATTGACAACTTGTTGAATCTATTATTTCTTATCGTCTCACTTTCAACGCCCTTATCTTATTATTCTCTTTAGAATTCATACGACATTTGCTTCGTCCCCTTTTGTACCGCTGATTTCGTACTAATTGTTGACCATTATTTCCATTTGTATTCGTTTGTTATCTTGTCACATTTTGAAACCCGAATATTTCCCATGTTTATTTTGAAATAATAAACACCTTTATGTATTTCTACAACGTATTATAAAATTTTTATGGAACTTTTATACATTTTCTAATGATTTTCAATTATCGAAATAACTATCATAAGAAAAAGGTCAAATTTATACATCATATTTTGTATAACTAAAACTAATGTTTAAAATGAAATTATGCTCTATCTTTTGAACTAATTGACTTATCATACTTTACTTTTAATGTAATGAAATTACTGGTTTAATTTATATTCCTAATAATGATTTAATCTGGAAATTATATTTTCTAAATTGTAACCATCAATATGAGTTTAATTAGTAAATTCATGTCATTCTTTCAAAGCCTCTTAAGACAACCAAAATAAATTATGAATCTATTTAACTTCTATTTTTAATATATCATCCTTATCAAGAAGGTACCTCAACTGAGTTTTAAGGTAATACAAATCCGAGACGGATAATTGTGACAAACGTTATTTTAATGTTAATATTTAAATCATTCTTAGCCCTCATTTTCCTAGTATTGTGAATTATTATGTTTTACGGTTACGTGATTCGAGATCCCTCGTCGATCGTTAACCTTAAATCATTTTAGCATAGTTTTGGTTTATGCGTTTATCGAATTCATTCTATCTCACTATGTCACTTGTATTGAAGATCATTATTTTATTCTGAGTTTAAAATAAATCTCGAGAAATGGTGTATAAGAAAAAAACGAGCCTCGGGACGTTGCTCCCTTAAGGTGGTGAGGATGTAAAACCCGTAAAAATAAGGTCATAATTTAATTATATTTTTCAAATATTTTTGAAGTTTTTTTATAACGTTAAATACTATTATGCTTAATGGTTTAAGTTGAAACCGATATTAAATATTATATTTTAATATTTTGACGAGTAACGAGGACTACTAGTGATCGCGATACCGACGGATGCCTAAAATTTTATATTTTATTATCAATCGTTTCGATAATTAATACTTTTGACGATATCGTTTTAATTACGTATCGAGTCGTTATATTATAATTATTCGTGTGCATTTAAACTTTTAAAAAGTATTTTTACGAAACCCGAGTCCTGTAAATATTTGTAAAATTGACTAATAGTCATTTCCCAATTTTTAGCTAACTATTTTCATTTTAGTCCAAAACTATATACTATTTGCAAAATCTACCCTCCACCCTACTATAAATAGAATTTCCACTCACATTATTTATTCATTTCCACTTTAACAAGAAAATAAAAAATTCTTCTTCCTTTTTTTATCCTTGTCGTCCCAAAATAATCCCCAAACACACCCATAATTTTTGATTTAGCTTAAATTGAAAGAATCAAACAAAAGATCCATCTTAGCTTTGATCTTGTGATCACATTGGTATGATTTTCTTCAACATGTATTAACATTTTTTTTCAAAAATTTATTTTCTTGATGAACTATACTTGTTTGATTCATTTTGAAGGAATAAATAGGTGTTAATTTTATTATATTACATAGTGGTGTGTTTGCATGTTTGAATTTTTTAGTTTGATTTATTAGATTTGTACATGCAAGTGATTTAGGAGTGTTAGGATTGGTTTATGATGATACTAGGATGTTAGAATGATGATAAAGATTATTGGTTTTGATCAAAAACTTGATTTTGTGGGAGATTTTGAAAGGTGATTTTAGGCAGTAGGTTTGAGGCCATTCTCGGGGGTCTTAAGTCTGAAAATAGGTTGATATTATTGGATCATGTTGTAGAGAATTTCGAGACCTTCGATTTTATATAAAGTAGGCCTTCCAACTCCAAACGAGGTGGAAGATACACTAGTTTGATTTTCGTGTAGCGGGAGACGAGTGTTGACACAATCAGAAAATTGTTGTCGATATTTGGATCTAATCTCGGGGACTATAAAATGAGTTTCAAAAGTATTCAAGGGCTGTTCTCAGGCTCAAAGTTTAGTATTTTGAGTCTATTTTTAGAATCAAGTGTCGGTTTTATGAATGGAGTTGTTTAGAATGGTCAAAATTGTTTCGTAAGTCAAGGTCGTTAAACTGTCCAGATTTTGTAAATCAAAGATGTGTCGGGCAGGGAACTTTAGAAGTAAAATCTTTTGATGGGCTCTTGGGAGGACTTGCTACATATAGTATTTGAGTTCCTCAGGTAGTATCATGAAATTTTGATGTGTCTAAATATGGGAAAACAGTTTGGACATTCAGTATGTTCCGGCATATTTTTATTAAAAGCATAGAATAATAAAGTGAATGAATATGAGAGTATAATAGTATCACTTGTATCATTTTCTCTCGAGTTCGTCGTGATTATATGAGTCGAGTTTTATATTCTTATGTATGGTTTATTTCTCGAGTCTATTATTAATGAACGCGCCTTATTTGATAGGTTGCGGTTCTCGTGTTTGAAAGGCATCATCTATCGTCGGCGATCGTATTCAACTACTTCTACTACTTAAGGTGAGTCTATAGCCTCGCTTTATACTAGTTATTAAATGATTTTAAAACCTGCGAGGGGGAATACATGTTTTATAAACTTGGAACACAAGTCTTTTATGGTATGCTTGTCCCTCTATGAATGGACACGTGGTTGCCTTTAAATTGCATTAAGTGATTCCCTTTGTTAAAGCCTCAATTATGGACCGTTAATTAACCTATGATGGGTTAACCGCTAGTAAAATTAATAGATCTATGGGGGAAGCAGCCCCGGTTCAGTTTGTGTGGACTTGTCACAGAAGCTTAGGCCCGACCTCCACACTGTTTGAACATATTGTATTGAGAAGTCAAGTATACAGCAATGTACCAATAATCTGGAGGTAACGACAATTAATAAATCTCCTGTCTTATTAGACCTACAAGGGAGTCTCTAAGGGCTCGGTTCCATGGGCTTGATGTAATTTATGAGATATACAATTATTATTGTTGATACAAATTATTATTCGATGCTTGTTAAGCATGCCACAAACTTATAATCTTTGCTTGTGTTCAAATTGATTACATAAACCTATAGATTTCACTCGGCATTTTTGCTGATTGTTATACTCACATGTATTTCAGGTAATCAAGAAGTGGAAGCTTGGAGGTCACGGGAATGAAGTTGTGCACAGTTTTTGTTGTTCAAACTCTTTGATTTATTTATCGTTCCATTTATAAAACAAACTAATATGTTGTTTTAACTTATCTTTTGGTAACGATTACTTGGGACTACGCTACTCTGATGAATGATTTAGGAATGATAAATTTGAAACGTCTCTTTTCGAGTCGTTCTTTATAAATTGTGTGTTTTTCTACCATTGTTTAGCACCCAAAGATATATTCCGCTGCGTGTAAATTTGGGGGTGTTAAAATTTAATCAACTAAAAATTTTGAAACTTACTGTTTATCATAGCCTACTTATTTAGTTAAGATTTTATCATCTTTTACTTGTAGATTTAGCCTTATTAACTTATACTAATGACACAAAATCCCCATACAACACTTCGATCATCATTCATAACTATCATACATATACATTTGGAAGTAAATAGACAAGTACCTTTACAAAAATAATAGGATGATAGAAAGAAAACAATCTTTATACCAACCAAATGATGGAAAATGACGTGATTTGGATGAACAAGCTTGATCTTTGTATCCAAATCTTTAATTTTCAAAACAACTTTTTGTGATCTTAAAATATATAAACTTCTCTTGAGAAATCAGCCCAAGAACTCCATAGAAACTTCCTTTCACAAGTTGAAATCACCTCAAATCATCCTTCTTTTATGTGGTTTTCATCATAAGTTGAATATAGTTTAAGTTGTAGGTTGAATTTTTATGAAAATGGTGTTATGGTGGTCATGGTGGACAGCTACAAGAGGGAGAGAGGGAGAGATTGATAGATTTTTCTAGTCAACATGCAAGTTATGAGTGTGTGTGTGTGAAGTTTTGAGGTTTAAGTACCTAAACCGTCCATGAGACAAGTGTCTCAAGTATTAGCTAGAAAATTGACACCAAAGGGTGGTGCACCCTTGGTGAATCCGCCCTTTCAGGGGTGGGACAAGTGTTATACTTGTCTCATCCCTAATATTTTACGGGTACTCGTCGATTCTAGTTTCCTCGATTTACGTGCCCTCGGGTCGACTTACGAAAAAAGTTTTTGCAAAATATGAAACTACGGCACAAAACGATTCTAATAAAAATTCTCTCATAAAAAACGGAGCACAAAAGCGTAAATACGTAAACCTACGGTTTCCGGTTTAAACGTAAAAGACGTTAAATTATGCACGTAAGCCCTAATTTCTTCCCGTAAATATGTGAGTTCATGAACCAAAACAAAAATAAAACATAAAAGTAATATACGAGAATAAACCTGAAAATGTCAGATTGTCACAGCATTTCCCCCTAAAAAGGGATCTACGCCCTCGTAGATCCATTTTATCTCGATGCTCGTTTCTTATTGAAGTCGAAGAGGTGTGGGTATTTCTTTCAAATTTCATCCTCTCTCTCCCAAGTAAATTCAGGCCCATGCTTTGAATTCCACCAAACCTTAACGATAGGTATTCGACTTTGCTTAAGTTTCTTTACTTCACGATGCATAACCTCTACGGGTTCTTCGATAAAATGCAACTTCTCGTCAATTCTGATCTCATCCAACGAAATTTTCTCATCACACTTAGCTAAACCCTTCTTCAGATTGGATACTTGGAATATATTGAGGACACCGTGAAGTTCTTGGGGTAACTCTAATTTATAAGCCACTGGACTAATACAAGGTTGTTACCTCGTATGAAAAAGATTCGTTGTTCCAGTCTTTTCGAATTGATTACCAGTTGAAAGTGCGACTCAGTCGTTCTTGGTGGAAAATAAAATGATTTGATTATCTATTTTAAACTAAAAGCAAATATGAAAATGTCGTTGAGTAAAAATAAAAGCTTTTGAAAAATAAACTAAAAATTACGAGTTAAAAATAAATGATTAAAAACATAAAATCTTAAAAGTGAATTTAAAACATAAAACTTTGTAACAATAAAAACTTAACCCCGTCGGAATGCCCATGATCGAAATCCTATCGGAATAGCTGTGTCGGAATACAATCGGAATGAAACCATCGGAATGCTTCGTCGGAATATGTCCAAGGAAATCCTGTCGGAATATTTATGATAGTATCAGAATAATGTAAACCCAATGCAATCGGAATGATCCGTCAGAATAGGAGTCGGAATAATGATAAACACAACTGTCGGAAGATCAAGAAATCACTAGAGTCGGAATCACGATCGGAAAGACGATCGGAATCCCAAAACCCCAATCCGATGGAAGGATCAGAATAACTCGTCGGAATACAAAACCCTAATCCGATAGACTGATCGGAATAACTCGTCGGAAAAGGGTTTACCTTTTCCGATAGAGTATAAAACTTAATAAGCAACGCATAAGCTCTCTTTTAATAAGAACAATCCGAAACTTTACTAAATTAATGATGAAAAGAGCTAATAACCACAAATAAGAGCTTTTTCAAAACACTAAATAAGCAAACCTTTTAAAACAAACTTTAAAAAGAACGAAACTTTTAAGAAAACTTAAAAGTAAATAAGCTAAACAAAATAAGCCAATAAGCATGATAAGATCAAAGCTCAAATCGCATTAAAACTTAGATATGAATAACAAGATAAACTTTTTAATCACATAAACATCAAGATGAAACAAGATCAAAGATTATTTCGGATCAAAGATAAATAAAAATCAAGAAAGGTAGAAGGAGATGATATTTAAAACAAGATTAACTTTCAAAAGTAAAGATTTGATTCACACAAGAAAGAAATAAAAGATGAAGTTTTCCTAGTGAGAGAAAGTTAAACACTTTCTCTCTCTAAAAATTAAAACTACAAGAAAGGAAAAATGAACTAACTAACTCCTAACACCCTCCTAATGACACATTAGGAGGGTATATATAGGATGTGGGGAGGCTAAGTGTTTATGCTTCCTTCTTTCTTTCTTCTCGCCTCGACTCGATTTAAATTCTTTGTCTTTCTCGATGTTGTCTCGGGAGTTGTCGATATAAATTGAACTTGTCTTATAATTTTCTTCTATAATTAGACTTGGTTCTTCGACTTCATTAAACTTCCGTCTTTAGACTTTTTCTTCGATAAATCTTCAGAATAGGCCTTGGACTTCCGTTATTTTTGCACTCTTGATCTTTTGACTTCGTCTATTCTCGTTTTCTTCAGTAAAAGCCCGTGATAGCCCGTGTTTTCTTCCTTTTTCATATTTTTATCCTGAAACACAATAAAAACACAAACCACGCATAATTCCGACTTTTACGACATAAAATACACGTTTTGGTCTTGTTATTATTGGAAATAAGTGGTAAAATGATAAGTGTTTTCACACTTATTAAATCCCCTACACTTGACCATTGCAATGCCCTCATGCAATGCATTAATTTTAAAGCACGGTTTACATTTTTCATCATAAATAACCCACCTTGGCCTTTATTAAATAGTAAACACTAAGGAAACTAAAAGATAGAAATATATACAAAACAAGTAAAGAAATCAAAGACTTATCGGGGTTTTGGTAGTCATGAATGTTTATCATCCTCAAATTTCACGTTCCCCATACCAAGCTTAAAAACGAGATCATTGTTATTATAAGTTAGCAAACTAACACGAATTTATGTGGCCCAATTATTCACTTAGACTCCCTTATTCCTAGGTGTATCTCTTATATTTTATGACTGTCTTGAATGATCACGAGGATGCATTGTTTGACTTATTTCGATAGTTATTTAGGCTAAAAATAAAGTAGGACGATTTAATCAATAGTTATCTAAAGGACAAAATCTTTTAAAACTGCTTCTCGGGACCTCTTAAAAGTTCATATCTTGGCATAACTCGCTTCACGATTTGAGACCTTTCTCGGACCGATATTTGGCAGCGACTTCATACTTCGAATCTTGAGAGACGTTCTTGAAACTATGGTCTTCTCTTCATAATAGGAATTTCTTCACTTGAAGTTTTTGAGACATTCTTCATACTTGGACCACGACTTCTTCATTTTTCTCCAATCTTTATTTTGGACTTTGTTATACAACGATCCGCCTCCTTTTAGGACTTGGATCTATTTATCCTCATACCTTGCTAGGGTCTTTTCGGATAGACTTCTCCATGATCTTTTGGGGAGTATTTGCTTTTCGTCGTGTCTCTCGATCCTTCATATTGATTTTTGATAAATGATTCTTCACATCACTTGGGATCTTTAGCAACAAAATGTAGCCCTCATGCCTTGTTAGGGCCTTTTCGGACTCGCCAATATTCGCATCCCGCTTCAATAAGTTATGCCTTGGCTATGAACTCTAATTAATACCGACCAACTTTTAAAAGATCTTGTGCTAGAAGCTAAGTAACTTTTCAAATCGTACAACATTATTTATTGCATATATATTTATTAACAAGCGATGGGAGAAAAAGCTTATAATCAACTCACATAAATTCATGAAAGAATACCAAACTTATAATTGACTCTATCATCTCTCGTTCTCCACAATTTAAAATCTCAAGGAATGAGACTCGTAGATGCTTAGTAATTGTTGTAAATTAACACTCGTTTAGGAAAACGAGGTAAAAGCGGTAAGTATTAAGCGTACGTTTAGGAAAACGTAAACACTTATGACCCAAAGTGGGGATCGTTCTCAAGGAGGCTAGTGTGTTGTGTTAAGAAATGATTAATGATGATTTTATTGTTATGAGAAGAGAAAATAGAAAAGGGGTGAGAAGAGAATGACGGTTACGAAGACGGATCGAGCTAAGACGAAAAGGCGTTCACGTAAAACCGTAAAAACTACAAAATTAAAAATTTTAAACCTAAAAATTAATTAGAAGCTAAAATAAGTCTAAAATAATATAAATAAGAATAAAAATCCAACAAATATATTCTAAAACCTTTTATTAATTAAATATTAAGCCCTAAAATTAAATATAATTAATCAAAATGTCCAAAATATTGTTTTATTGAACAAATAACTTACTTATATTATCAAAAGACTAAAAAGTATTTTTCCTAAATTTTAAAAACTATTTTTCTATTTTTTTAATCACTAAAAACTATTTTTAAACCAAAATAATTATAAAAAATAATAAAATAATGCCAAAAATAATTTGACAATTTTAAAAATCCTAAATTACTCTAATGAACAGAAGAAAAATGAAAAAGTTTGAAAAATATAAATTTTGCACTAGAAGACAAAAACAGTTTAAATAAAAACCCTAATTAAACTAATTTAATTCTAAAAAAATAAATAAAAAGTGAACAGTAAAAACCTTTTTAACTAAAAATCTTAAAATCTTTTTCTAAGTCTAGGAAAATTATTAAAATTGAAAAATAACAATTTTTACCACTAAATGCCAAAAACAGAATATTAAAAAGTATTAAAATAGCTATTTAACCTAAAAAATAGTAAATGAACAGTAAATAAAAATCTAATTAAATTGAAAAATCACAAATAAAATTAGAAAAATAATGCAACAAGTTTCAAACCCTAATTCTCATTTTCATGCACTAAAGACAAAAAATCAATTTTCTGAAAGGGACATGTGACCTAGTTTTGTCTGCTAGCTTGGCAGTGCTAACAATTGCACTAGCAGTGGGAACTTAGTTCCCACTGACTGTGTTAAAAAACGGGTCTAGTGACTGTTTGAGCTTAGGAAAGCTCTTGCTTGCTTTTTGCTTGGACAAATGGGCACTCCCACAACCAGTTGGGTTGTGGGAAGTCAGTTAAACAAGAAAAAAAACACAAGTCACTTAACAAATAAGCACCAAATAAGCCAAAGAAGTTACTGATTAAGCTAAATGGTATCTGATGAATAGTATGCTGATGCACTTTGCACAAAAACGATTTTCAGACCTTCAAAACTTGCACAATAATCAACCAAATGACATACAAGTTATCCACAATCCTACTTTAACATCAAACCTTAGAGCATACAAGATTTGATGGCAGAATCACACAAAAACATGCACAAAATAGCAGTTACTGATTTATGTGCTATTTTCCAAATTTTTATCATGCAAATGTGTTGTAAACTTCACCAAACTGGAAACCAAGAGCATATATCACATACTAACCACCTAAGAAGTGTTTAAAACAGGTTTTAACACAAGATTTATATCCTCTACCCTAGTTTAACCCTTAATCCAAACACTCCTTTTATCACTGAAAATCAAAGTTAACCAAGCAATCCTATTGAAACCTACACAAATCTGATTTAACAAGTCCTAATCATGTATCTAAGTCACAAATTAGCATAAACAAACAACACACTAATACTTGAACAGATTTTCACAAATTTCATACTCAATCACATAAAACTGAAAACTTTGAAAACTGAAAAAGGTAACAAGTGATTTACCTTGTGGGACCCACATCCAGGTCCCACAATGGCTGCTTAGCCATCTCCTTCAGGCTGGGGCCTGAGCAGAACCTTGGACAACAAGCTTCCACTTAAAACCTGCTAAAATCAACAAGAAACAAACAAATACCAATAATCTGATTTTAAAAACTTTTAACCTTTTGTCACAAAATTCCCTCAAATACTTTTCCTTTCAAAAACACTTAACAAACCACTTACAAATTTGGAACACCAAATTTGGAAACAAGATTTCACCAAAAAGAACACTTTTTCAGAAACATGAAAATAACTTTTTGAAAACTCAAAATCACTTCAACAAACCAATTTTTGGAACTCAGATTTTTCACAAGTTTATACCAACTTCTAAAATAATGTAAAAAGGAATTACAGTTCACCAAGAAAATACCAACTTTTATTTAATTTAAAAAGGGATTACAAGAACTTGAAAAATCTGGAACAAAGGGGTATGCACAGCTCGCATCCTCCTTTTATAGGCCTAAACAGAACCTTCTAGTGCTATGAATAAAATATTACATAAACTTAAACCCTAATAGATGGAATTCCAGAAAAGCCCTTGGTCTCTTGGTCTTGATCTTGGTCAAAATGCTTCATGTGATATGCCAGCTGTGATGAAGTGATCATAAACGTTCATTTGAGCTTGGGGTCCAAGTAGTGAATCATGGACGTTTATCTTGTCCCCTTTTTGTGTATTGGGTGAAAGAGACGGGTACATGGAATCTCTTGGGGAGCACATGGGTTGAGTGGGGACAAAAATAAGAGTGGTGTTGGGTTTAGGCTTAGTTTAATCAGTGATCTGGAAAGGATTAGCTTAAACCCCTTTGTTTTGGGTGAGTTCATAATTAGGGTTTATGAGGTGGGGAGGTGATAAACAGTAATGTTTAACCACGTTTTAAGGTTTTAAATTTGTTGTTTACCTCCAAAACAGATTAGTTAATAATCTGTTTATTTAAAATGTGGGTGGAAAAGTGATGTGGAGGGGAGGATGGTGGTGATTGGCTGGAAGTTTAAGTGGGGATAACGTGTAAGCTGGTGATAGGAGGATGGGGGTTTGTTTGTCTGGGCGCATTTGGTCCCTCAATTTCCCTGTCTTCTTCATTTTGTAATAAACAGCCAAAACCCCATTCCCTTTGTAAATAAGTTTCGGAAGTTTACACTTTTGGCACAATAAGTTTTCAAGCTTGTAAACAAGGACCATTAATGCATATTTTTGGATTCTTCAAGGGAATAAATTGTATAATCTTCAAACATGGAGGTCTTCTTTTGCCAATTATGAAATCTTCAAGGTCTTATCTTGCCAAATCTTCAAAAATGAGGGACTAAAGTTGCCAATCTTCAAAACTTCAAGGGCATTTTGGAAATTCTTGATTCGGGTCCGGTTCATTGTGCGGCTTCGTTTCCCGTGTTCGTTTTTGATTAATTCTTGTGATCTTTTTGTCATTTCCTCAATATCCGTACCTAAAGTACACAAGCAACAAACACGAGCATATATTTGGTAGTTTTAATGATATTTTATGCATTTTAAGCCCGATTTGGACGATGAGACTATGTATAAAAGCAGTCTCATCACTCCCCCATACTAAACCATTGCCGTGCCCTCACGCAATGCTAGAATAAAGTATCATAGCACCTCCAAAATTCATTTTTATTCACTTTATTGAATGATAAACTAGCTACACTACTACTATTACTACTACTTGCGTTTTAGACATAATGTATGATTTTCATCGCAAAATGGGACGTTTAGGTTCATAGAACAAGAACACGTGAATGCTTCGTTAGAAATAATTTCATCATCCTCGATTTTCACCTTAATTCCATGCCAAGCGTGCAACGAGATCATTGTCATTATAAGTTAGTAATGCTAACACTACTCATATGCCCTAATCACGTATTTATCCTCCCATTATTCCTACGTTGTATCTCTTATATTTTATATTGTCTTGAATGTTTCACGAGGATACATTGTTTGACTTATGCGATAATAGAGATTTAGGTCTAAAAATAGAGTCCTAACGGTGTAACTAAGACCATCAAATCAATAACCCCTCCTAATAGACAACGATGTCAAAAAATTAAGTTGACAAGAAGAATCGATAAACACGGTTTTATAACGGTTTTGAACATGAGACTTATTACCAAGACTTTTATACGCCCCCTAACGGAAGGTCCTTATTATGTTTGGTTTACCTCCATCTTTTATTCAACTTCGCCATGAAGCTTTTATTATGACTTCGGTCTTGCCTTGCCTTTTATTATCCGCCTCATCGGTGGTTTTATTAGCCAAAGACGTATATCCTCACGCTAAAGCGAATTTTGGATCTTTAAAGCTTCGAAGATTAAGGCTTGATTCACTTTCAATTTTGCATAGATTTTTCGGCCTTGTGGGGCTTCAAATTGTTTGCTTGATTTAGGTGAGCACTTGAAATCTTATTATTGGGTGAAGCTTTCGATTATTAGGGTGCCAATACTTCAAAACCGTGACGCTGGAGATACCTTAATGTCTTCCCAATTTAATTACACGAAAGCTACTAGAAAAGACTAGAAACCAAACAATCCTAACTAAACCGTTAAGTCAATATTTATTAAGGAAAAAATATTTACATCCGAAGGGAGAATAAGCAAGCAACGAGAACACATGAGCTTTTGAAAGAATACGAGTACTCTACGTTTAGCATAGTAACTTATAATTAACTCTATCATTTCTCGTCCTCATTTAAGAGACTTAGCCTAATGTGTAGTTAAGGAATCAAAGCTAAGTGCTCAACACGCACGGTCGAGTAAAAAATTACTCTTATTCTCGCCATCGGAAAATCTACATTCGTGTCTTCAAACACTTATAAAACATGAGAAAAAATTTAAAATTTTGCCATTTTTAGCCTTATTTTGCAACAAAACAATAAACAAAAAGATAAACTTTGGAAAGCGTGAAGGTTTGGCAAGGCAAGTATCTATTCACCCCCCCCCCCCCATACTAAAGTTAAACATTGTCCTCAATGTTTCGAGTCTAGGGGTGCAAACACCCCCATACTAGAGACGTAGTCGAATGCCTAATCTAGCATGGAAAGGGTGTAACCAATAAAATAATAGCCGTTTATGAAGTGTGCTAAAAACCTAAGGTTAGAACATCAAAGGATATATCATTTGGATATTGAGAAAGTCTTCAAAGCAAACAATCGAGTGCTCCCATAAAACGAACACGAGAGGCTCCAATCGTGAAGATCATGATCTAAAAACCACAATGCACAAACAACCACGGAACAAAGGTTGGAAGGGCACAAATCCCCTCACATTAAACTAATTAGAAAGCAATAATATGTACATGGATAAGCATGGGTCTCCCCCACGAGGCACCTTGTTTTTGATAACCGAGTCAAAAGCTCGACTCGAATCCCCATAAATGTGATCATTTAGGGATAATCATGGTATGGTCAATTTTTAGTGGGACTTACATGATAAACAAGGCCCAAAAAACAACCGGTATAAAGGACTAAGTCCTTTAATGGTCCAAAATACCGGGATCGAAGATGGCGTTCTCGCTTTCATTGGAAAAACAAATCAACGCCACTTCATCGTGTGCCAACACAAACCCAAAGGGTTTCAAGAAAATAGGTGAGAAGAAATAGAAGGGTGGGACAATGGGTAAGTCATAAAAACATTGAGCTACTCGAGGTAGACTCGCACCAATCAAATAGAAAGATTTTCCATTTATTGCATCGGTGGAAGACCGAGATTTCCCTTTATTAGCAATTCCAGGATCAAATATCTCGTCCTCGGTGGAGAAAGGGGAGGGAACATAAGGGGCTTCCCGCACACTAGGTCCACACAAAGCATCGTCAAAAGGAGAAGACGAGCTTGTAGCACTCAAAACACAAGGTGATGACGGAGTTAGAGTTGTAGAAAAATCTTTTAAATCCGAATTAAAATCTTTTCCTTTTTCATCTTTTAAACTCTCCTTGTGAAAACCCGACTTAATTATGTCAAAAATATTTGGTGTTTCTAAAGCAATGTTAGTCACACTAAAAATTCTCACATTTGAAAACCGTTTTGGTAAAGGTGGTGGTAAGTTCTCAAAACTTTTGTCAACAAAGAAAACTCCCCCATCGGGATCAACATATTCATCATCCGAAGAATCATTCACAATTGGAATCGTAGGCTTAACACTCTTAACCTCCATCGGCGGAGGGGATGGTACTTCATTTTTGTCAACAACTCCTAAAACTCTATTTGAAATCTTTTTGAAAATGTTTTTGATGGGATTGACATTGTACAAAGACATGATCGAATACACATGAGAAAGTGTGGAGTTTTGAGTTGCACTAATGACGAGTTCTTCCTCATTGAAACGAAGAGTGATTGTCCTAGCATGCACATCGATAAGTGCTCTCGAGGTATCCAAAAATGATCGACCTAAAATTAACGGAACTTTAGGATCGATAGGAATGTCAAGAACAATAAAGTCTACGAGATAGTAGAACTTTCCAACTTTCACGAAGACGTCCTCGGCAACTCCACAAGCTAAAATCGTAGAATGATCGGCCATCTCGATTGACATTCTTGAAGGAGTGAGATTGGGAAGATTGAGCGACTTAAAAATCTCAAGAGGCATCAAATTAGTACTAGCACCAAGATCGGCCAAGGCGTAGCATTCCTCCATGTCTTGTATAGCACATGGGATTAAAAACTTGCCGGGATCACCGACTTTTTGAGGTATGCGGCTAAGAAAAACCGATGAACAACTAGACGATTTTTGCAATTTCTCTTTGTTATTCAACATACTTTTGAAGTTCGCGGCAAATTGAGGCATCATGACCAAGGCGTCGGCAAAACTTATATTGAAATGCAAGTCACGAAACATTTTCATAAAAAGTTCAAATTGATAATTATTTCGTTCTTGTGCCTTTTCCTTGTCTCGTCTTGAAGGGTAGGGTAAGGGTGGTGTGGGTTGGGGCATAGGCAAAGGCCTTGGAATCTCGGGTTCCACCATTGGTATTGGTTCCACCGTAGGTGTGGTTTGAGCGGTAATTCATGGACTTGGGATTTGCTCCTTTTCTACCACTACCTCGGGTTCTTTCTCTTTTTCCTTCTTCGTAGAAGTACTTGGACGAGAAATGGGTTCTTTGAAAGTTTTACCACTACGAGTAGTAATAACCTTCAATTCTCCTTCCGGGTTCACGATGGTATCACTAGGAAGACCACCCGAAGAAGAAGGTTTACACATGATAGCTTCAAACATTTTTCCCATTCGGTCTTCAAACTTAGATTGCCTAGCATCCGCTTTTAACAACTCTTGCTTAATCTCATGTTGACCTTGCTCCATTTTTTGTTGATTTTGTTGGAGTCGTTGAACATTTCCTTCCATTTTATTAGCATGAGTTTTAAGTTCATTAGCAAGTTCGTTTTAAGCTCGTTTTTCAACTCGGATCTTAAGCTAACCATTTCACGTTGCATATTGTCAAACTTAGCATCCTTTGCTTTAGCATAATTCAAAAATTCTCCTTGAAGATTTTTGGTGTGATCATTTTAAAAACCTTGTGTGGTAGTTTGAAAATCACGGTTTTGGTTTGAAATTTGCCCATTTCCACTTTGATAATTACCCTTGTTGTAATTACGTTGATTGACTTGATAATTACCACCTTGATTGTTTTTTCGATAGTTATTAGCATTTGATTTGGTGGAGCTTGATTTTGGCGGGAACCTTGACCGTTTTGGTTATAAGTTCCCGTGGCTATATAAGCACTCAAAGTGTTACCATCCGCGGTAATGCACTCGGAAAGATCATGAGCTCCACCACACGGCAAACAATTCTTAGCAACTTCTTTAACCGAAGCGGAATTCGAAGCTTCTTGAGCTTTCCAATGGGACATAAGAGTCGAAAACCTATCGAAAAACCGATTATCCTCATTTGCCTCATCTTGTAAGGCATTAATGCTACGAGACGATGGTGACGATGATGAACCCAATTTGGTAACACTCGGTGTGTTACGAGGGCTATAAACCTTAGACCTATTCTCAGTTATCACCAAAGCTTCCTCGACCGTTTTACACAAAAAATTACCACCCGCGGCGGCATTTAAATAATCTCTTTCATGATCATTAAGTCCATTGTAAAACGTGTCAATTTGGTGCAAGTCGGAAAAACCGTGATGAGGACATTCATGTAACATCTCCTTAAACCTATTCCAAGCCATTGAAAAACTTTCATTTGGTTCTTGTGAAAACTTTGAAATCTCGTTTCTTAAATGCGTAGTCTTAGAGGGCGGAAAAAATTGGTTCACGAATTTTGAAACGAGATCCTTCCACGTCAATATAGAATTGGGTGGCTCTTTCTCTAACCAAATTTTAGCGGGCCCCGCTAAGGAATACGGAAAAAGCATCATATTAATCGAGTCATTCGAGACATCCTTAAATTTGCAAGTAGCGGTAAGACGATTGAATTGGCGGATATGGTTGTGTGGATTGTCCTTCTCATCACCACAGAATTTCTTGTTTTGGATCATCGACAACAAACCCGTTTTCACCTCAAAATTCTCCGCAAGGATAGCGGGAATCACAATAGCCTCTCCATAACCCTTGGTGGGTGCTTGAAGTAACTCCATCATAGTTCGATTCGGCATGGTTGGTGCTTCTCGTATAATGGGTTCGTCAATAGGAGACTCCTCACTAGAATTGTTTGGAGTGAGAGTTTTGTTCTTGCGTTTACGTGCACGTCTTGCTTGATTACGAGTTAGCATAAACGTCACGTACAACGAGGGGACGAGCAAAGAAGATTCTTTTTGGTGTTTTTAACTTTTTCAATTTTTTTTTATTTTTGATTGTTTTTACTTTTTTTGGATTTTTGAATTGTATTAAGTAGACACAAATCTACAAATCTCCTCCTTAATCAAATCTCTCGATTAAAGAAGCCTCAAGGAATGAAAACGATCACGTGAAGTGAACCCTTCGATGACTTTAGAACGATGGTGGAACACCAAATCGTTCAAGAGGGTTTAATCAATAGAAACCAAGAAAATATATATGATACTTAGTAATACTTTGGGCGGCAAAACCCTCGATTAGCTCTCAAAATCAAATACTCACAAGCAAGCGGCGCGAAGCACTTAAGAGCCTTTTTCCTTTAGGTCGTGAAATACAACCGCCTTATACCCACCTTATAGTTTGTATTTTCAAAATCGAGCTTCACGAAAGTATTTATCTATTTTTGCCTTTTTCTTTGGTTTGAGATTCGAATACAATGATTGGGTAATGACCTCCCAAGCCAAGGTTGTGATTTCTCACGTATTTGGAGTACTTGTGAATTTATTGTTCTACGTATACAATATAGTAATAGTATTCACACAAAAATCAAAAACCGATAATACGTATTAGTAGAGTGCTACTAATACAATTAGCTATTATGGCTATATATAAAAACAACAATGTCCAAATCAAAACACAACACGCCTCCCCGGCAGTGGCGCCAAAATGATTGTTGTAAATTCACACTCGTTTAGGAAAACGAGGTAAAAGCGGTAAGTATTAAGCGTACGTTTAGGAAAACGTAAACACTTATGACCCAAAGTGGGGATCGTTCTCAAGGAGGCTAGTGTGTTGTGTTAAGAAATGATTAATGATGATTTTATTGTTATGAGAAGAGAAAATAGAAAAGGGGTGAGAAGAGAATGATGGTTACGAAGACGGATCAAGCTAAGACGAAAAGGCGTTCACGTAAAATCGTAAAAACTACAAAATTAAAAATTTTAAACCTAAAAATTAATTAAAAGCTAAAATAAGTCTAAAATAATATAAATAAGAATAAAAAACCAACAAATATATTCTAAAACCTTTTATTATATAAATATTCAATTTTAAATGATAATTAAAGGACTAAAACTAAATATAATTAATCAAAATGTCCAAAATATTATTTTATTGAACAAATAACTTACTTATATTATCTAAAGACTAAAAAGTATTTTTCCTAAATTTTAAAAACTATTTTTCTATTTTTTAATCACTAAAAACTATTTTTAAACTAAAATAATTATAAAAACTAATAAAATAATGCCAAAAATAATTTGACAATTTTAAAAATCCTAAATTACTCTAATGAACAGAAGAAAAATGAAAAAGTTAGAAAAATATAAAATTTTGCACTAGAAGACAAAAACAGTTTAAATAAAAACCCTAATTAAACTAATTTAATTCTAAAAAAATTAATAAAAAGTGAACATTAAAAACTTTTTTAACTAAAAATCTTAAAATCTTTTTCTAAGTCTAGGAAAATTATTAAAACTGAAAAATAACAATTTTTACCACTAAATGCCAAAAACAGAATATTAAAAAGTATTAAAATAGTTATTTAACCTAAAAAATAGTAAATGAACAGTAAATAAAAATCTAATTAAACTGAAAAATCACAAATAAAATTAGAAAAATAATGCAACAAGTTTCAAACCCTAATTCTCATTTTCATTCACTAAAGACAAAAAATCAATTTTCTGAAAGGGACATGTGACCTAGTTTTGTCTGCTAGCTTGGCAGTGCTAACAATTGCACTAGCAGTGGGAACTTAGTTCCAACTGACTGTGTTAAAAAACGGGTCTAGTGACTGTTTGAGCTTAGGAAAGCTCTTGCTTGCTTTTTGCTTGGACAAATGGGCACTCCCACAACCAGTTGGGTTGTGGGAAGTCAGTTAAACAAGAAAAAAACACAAGTCACTTAACAAATAAGCACCAAATAAGCCAAAGAAGTTACTGATTAAGCTAAATGGTATCTGATGAATAGTATGTTGATGCACTTTGCACAAAAACGATTTTCAGACCTTCAAAACTTGCACAATAATCAACCAAATGACATACAAGTTATCCACAATCCTACTTTAACATCAAACCTTAGAGCATACAAGATTTGATGGCAGAATCACACAAAACATGCAAAAAATAGCAGTTACTGATTTATGTGCTATTTTCCAAATTTTTATCATGCAAATGTGTTGTAAACTTCACCAAACTGGAAACCAAGAGCATATATCACATACTAACCACCTAAGAAGTGTTTAAAACAGGTTTTAACACAAGATTTATATCCTCTACCCTAGTTTAACCCTTAATTCAAACACTCCTTTTATCACTGAAAATCAAAGTTAACCAAGCAATCCTATTGAAACCTACACAAATCTGATTTAACAAGTCCTAATCATGCATCTAAGTCACAAATTAGCATAAACAAACAACACACTAACACTTGAACAGATTTTCACAAATTTCATACTCAATCACATAAAACTGAAAACTTTGAAAACTGAAAAAGGTAACAAGTGATTTACCTTGTGGGACCCACATCCAGGTCCCACAATGGCTGCTTAGCCATCTCCTTCAGGATGGGGCCTGAGCAGAACCTTGGACAACAAGCTTCCACTTAAAACCTGCTAAAATCAACAAGAAACAAACAAATACCAATAATCTTATTTTAAAACCTTTTAACCTTTTGTCACAAAATTCCCTCAAATACTTTTCCTTTCGAAAACACTTAACAAACCACTTACAAATTTGGAACACCAAATTTGGAAACAAGATTTCACCAAAAAGAACACTTTTTCAGAAACTTGAAAATAACTTTTTGAAAACTCAAAATCACTTCAACAAACCAATTTTTGGAACTCATATTTTTCACAAGTTTATACCAACTTCTAAAATAATGTAAAAAGGAATTACAGTTCACCAAGAAAATACCAACTTTTATTTAATTTAAAAAGGGATTACAAGAACTTTGAAAAATCTGGAACAAAGGGGTATGCACAGCTCGCATCCTCCTTTTATAGGCCTAAACAGAACCTTCTAGTGCTATGAATAAAATATTACATAAACTTAAACCCTAATAGATGGAATTCCAGAAAAGCCCTTGGTCTCTTGGTCTTGATCTTGGTCAAAATGCTTCATGTGATATGCCAGTTGTGATGAAGTGATCATAAACGTTCATTTGAGCTTGGGGTCCAAGTAGTGAATCATGGACGTTTATCTTGTCCCCTTTTTGGGTATTGGGTGAAAGAGACGGGTATAGGGAATCTCTTGGGGAGCACATGGGTTGAGTGGGGACAAAAATAAGAGTGGTATTGGGTTTAGGCTTAGTTTAATCAGTGATCTGGAAAGGATTAACTTAAACCCCTTTGTTTTGGGTGAGTTCATAATTAGGGTTTATGAGGTGGGGAGGTGATAAATAGGAATGTTTAATCACGTTTTTAGGTTTTTAGGTTTTAAATTTGTTGTTTAACTCCAAAACAAATTAGTTAATAATATGTTTATTTAAAATGTGTTTGGAAAAGTGATGTGGAGGGGAGGATGGTGGTGATTGGCTGGAAGTTTAAGTCGGGGTGACGTGTAAGCTGGTGATAGGAGGATGGGGGTTTGTTTGTCTGGGCGCATTTGGTCCCTCAATTTCCCTGTCTTCTTCATTTTGTAATAAACAGCCAAAACCCCATTCCCTTTGTAAATACGTTTGGGAAGTTTACACTTTTGGCACAATAACTTTTCAAGCTTGTAAACAAGGACCATTAATGCATATTTTTGGATTCTTCAAGGGCATAACTTGTATAATCTTCAAACATGTAGGTCTTCTTTTGCCAATGATGAAATATTCAAGGTCTTATCTTGCCAAATCTTCAAAAATGAGGGACTAAAGTTGCCAATCTTAAAAACTTCAAGGGCATTTTGGAAATTCTTGATTCGGGTCCGGTTCATTGTGCGGCTTCGTTTCCCGTGTTCGTTTTTGATTGATTCTTGTGATCTTTTTTTCATTTCCTCAATATCCGTACCTAAAGTACACAAGCAACAAACACGAGGATATTTTTGCAGTTTTAATGATATTTTATGCATTTTAAGCCCGATTTGGACGATGAGACTATGTATAAAAGCAGTCTCATCACTTAGCCAATTAAATCAAAGTTATGGGTTTTCAAGTCATCTATAGGATCTTGCAACTTCTTAGACTTTTTCAAGTTTAGAATTCACATTTTAAAGTTCCCTTGATAAACGACTTTCTAGGATCAATTATAGGAACTTGCGAAAAGTTCTTGTTCTTAACCCGTAAGAGTTATGACTTTCGCGTTTTAAAGTTCCCTATATAAAAGCCTAGCAAAACTTGACTTAAACACGTTAAGGATACTAGCTAGAGTAATCTTGGATAAGAAAACTCGGGTTGAGTCAAAAGATTCACAACGTTGAAAAATTAAAACCACTTTATTCAAAATATATTCTAGCGAAGAAAGTAAATAACGATAGCAAAGGAAAATACTACTATACAACTGGGCCAAAATAAATTAAATTTTTTTGAAAAAAGTCGAAAAATCAAATTTTCCGGTTAAAATGAGGACAAATTAATGGAAAAGCCCACTTACTTCGATAGACGTCCCCCTACACTTGATATAAACATTGTCCTCAATGTTTAAGCATGTGGTAGTAAACTCCCCTACACTTAGGACATTGTGCACTTTGTTTAAATCTTGCTAAGGAAAGGACAACTATAGTGATTTCAATGTGAACATATAAGATATGAAATATTGAATCACGACAGTTTAGGATAGAACCGGGAAGACGGTTACACGGGATCACGGTCGTCAAATGTCATCAAAAGTGCTCTTTGAATCTTTAATCCATGCACATCATAAGAAACAAGACAACTAACACCTACGGGGCTCCCCGTACACTTATTATGAAAACGGTAAAGGATAGATCAACGGGTTGCCTCCCGAGAAGCGCTTGTTTTTGTTAACCGAGTCACGAGCCTGACTCGACCCAGAACTAATTCAAGGGAAACGTGGTGAGGGATGGAATCATATCATGAGAGATGTCCTCACCAAAGTACAACTTCACACGCTGGCCATTCACTTTAAAATTAGGCCCATTTGGTTGAGAAAGCTCAATTGTGCCGTAAAGGAAGACTTTGGCGACGGTGAATGGACCAGACCAACGGCTCTTCAGCTTGCCCGAGAAGATCTTCAATAGAGAGTCAAAGAGTAAAACTTGATCACCAACGTGAAACTCTCGTTTCTTAATCCTTGCAACATTAATGATCTTGGTTTTCTCCTTGTAGATCAATGAGTTCTCATAAGCTTCATTCCTCAGTTCATTTAGCTCGTTGATTTGAATCTTCTGAAGATCACTGGCTTTGTTGATATCAAAATTGGCCCACTTCAAGGCCTAATACGCCTTATGTTCCAGCTCAATGGGGAGGTGGCATGCCTTCCCGTACACAAGACGATGTGGAGTGCAACCAATAGGTGTCTTATATGTGGTACGGAAAGCCCACAAAGCATCATCTAACTTATCGGCCCACGAGGCACGATGCTCTCCCACAGTTCGCTCTAAAATTCTCTTCAATCCACGGTTAGAAATCTCGGCTTGACCATTTATTTGGGGATGATAAGCGGTGGAAAGATGGTGATTGAAACCGTACTTAGCCATGACTCGAGCAAATTTATCATTGCAAAAATGAGTCCCGCGGTCACTGATGATAGCACGAGGAACACCAAATCGAGCAAAAAGCTGCTTCAAAAAGTTCAGAACCACCCTCGCATCGTTCGTAGGGAGAGCCTTTTCTTCAACCCATTTAGATACGTAGTCAACGGCTACGAGGATGTACTTGTTCCCTTTGGATGATGGAAATGGCCCCATAAAGTCGATACCCCATACGTCAAAGATTTGACATTCTTGTATGAAATTTTGAGGCATATCATCTTTATGTGTGATCTTGCCTTGGCGTTGGCAAGCATCACAATGTTTAACCATTTCATGAGCGTCATGATAAATGGAGGGCCAATAGAATCCAGAGTCGAAAACTTTCTTCGCGGTGTAATTAGGACCAAAGTGACCCCCGGTGGGTCCTTTATGGCAAGCTTAAAGGATTAATAAAGCTGCCGGCCCATCAACACACCGACGAATAACAAGATCCACACATTGTTTGAAAAGCTAAGGTTCGTCCCAAAAATAGTGCTTAATGTCTTTAAAGAACTTTTTTTTGTTGGGACGTTAACCCTTCCTTGAGAATTCCACCCGCCAAATAGTTTGCAATGACCGCAAACCATGGGGTTTCATCAAGATTAGAGTTAATAGACATCAAGGCCTCAAGGGGAAAAGAGTCATTAATCTCTTGATTTGGGAGCTCCCCTTGATAAGGATCCTCGAGTCTACTAAGATGATCCGCGGCTAGGTTTTCCGCTCCCTTTTTGTCACGAATTTTGATTTTAAATTCTTGTAGGTGCAAAACCCAACGAAGAAGTCTTAGCTTGGAATCTTGTTTAGTTAATAAGTACTTCAACGCGGAATGATCGGTATAGACAATGGAGGTAGAAAGGACAAGATAGGGGCAGAATTTTTCAAAAGCATACACTACAGCTAAAAGCTCTTTTTTGGTAGTGATATAATGCAATTGAGCCCCCGTCATTGTCTTGCTAGCATAATGGATTGGTTGGAAGTGTTTGTTCACTCTTTGTCCCAAAACCGCTCCAATAGCAAAGTCGCTAGCATCACACATCAATTCAAAAGGTAACTCCCAATTAGGGGTAACTAAGACCGGTGTCGTAGTTAGTTTATCCTTAAGAAGATTGAATGATTCGAGACACTCTTTAGAAAAGATAAAAGGAGTATCTTTTTCCAAGAGGTAGGTCATCGGGCGTGTGATCTTAGAAAAAACTTGAATGAATCGATGATAGAAGCCCGCATGACCAAGGAAACTTCTCACACCCTTAACGGTTGAAGGTGGAGGTAATTTAGGATTCACATCAAATTTAGCACGGTCGACTTCAAGACCGGCTTTGGAGATTTTATGACCAAGAACAATACCTTCTTAATGGCATTTTTCCCAATTAAGAACGAGACGAGTGTCTTCACACCGTTTGAGCATATGTTCTAAATTGTCAAGGCAAGTAGAGAAAGAATCACCATAGACCGAGAAATCATCCATAAAGACTTCCATATTTTCTTCAACCATGTCATGGAAGATAGCCATCATACACCTTTAGAAAGTCCTAGGAGCATTGCGTAATCCGAAAGGCATTCTTTTCTAAGCAAATGTTCCTTAAGGACAAGTGAATGTGGTTTTCTCATGGTCATTAGGATCGATGGGAATTCAAAAATACCGGAGAAACCGTCTAAGAAGCAATAATAGTCATTACCCGCTAAACGCTCGAGAATTTGATCCATGAAAGGAAGAGGAAAATGATCCTTGCGAGTGGCATCATTGAGCTTGCGATAGTCTATGCAAACTCGCCAACCCCTGACAAGTCCAGTAGGAATCAACTCGTTGTGTTCATTGGGAACAACGGTTATTTCGCCTTTTTTAGGCATACAATGGACGGGACTAACCCATGGCGAATCCGAAATAGGGTAAATCATTCCGGCATCTAGAAGTTTGATAACCTCTTTCTTTATGAAGTCATGATTTTTAGGATTAATACTTCTTTGGATTTGGATTGCGGGTTTGAAGTCATCTTTCATGAGAATTTTATGAGTACAAAAGTTCGGATCAATTCCGCGGATATCGGAAAATTTCCAAGCAATTGCTTTCTTATGATTCTTCAACACGTTGATAAGTCGAGATTTTTCTTCTTCTTTCAAGTCCTTTGCGATGATGACGGGTAACTTCTTATTGTCTTCAAGGAACACGTATTCGAGATGAGGGGGTAAATCCTTAAGCTCTAAATTCAGAGGATTGTCGATGGAAAGCGTGGTCAAATTCGGATCATCGATAGAGATTTCCTTAGGAGATGGTGGAGAAATATGGTCCTCATTGAGAAGTTTCTCAATGGTACGAATGTCTTCATCCCAATTGGAGGGAGAATCGTCATATTGTAAGTCCACATCCCCAAAAGTTGCTTCAAATTCTTTCAAAAGGAAATCACTTTTTCCAAATGGAGTTAGTGATGGAGCAATAGAGGCAACGGTCTCAACAATGGGTAGAGAAGAAGAACCACTTTAGAAGCGTCTTTGAAATGTTCTTCACAAGCCTCATCAAGTACGTCAATGAAATTAACGCTCTCGTTTTCAAAAGGTTGCTTAGAAAGTTTACCCATGTTGAAGACGATTTTATCGGCACCAACTCTCATGATTAATTCGCCCGCGGCTACATCAATGAGAGTGAGACCGGTCCTCAAGAATGGACGTCCAACGATTAATAGAACACGGGGGTCCATCTCGTAGTCAACGACAACAAAATCCTTCGGAAAGGTGAACTTGTCGACACCGACGAAGACATATTCGGCTATCCCCACTAGATAAGCAACCGTATGGTTAGCTAATTCCAAGGTCATTCGTGTGGGAACTAGCTCGGATAGAGATAATTGTTTCCAAACACTTTATGGCATTAAGTTAATACTAGCACCTAGATCAGCTAGGGCCATACAATTCTCTACCCCGGGGAAGTTGCAAGGAATCAGAAAACAACCCGGATCACCAAGTTTGGTTGGTAATTTTCTTAAGAGCACTGCGGAGAAATTCTCATTAAGTTGGGTCTGAGCGATATCAAGAAGCTTTTCTTTGTCACTGAGAAGATCTTTAAACATTTTAGCATATTTGGCATGTGAGCGAGAGCCTCGGCAAAGGATATATTGAAATTCAATTGTTTAAACATTTTAAGAAAGTTAGAAACCTGAATATCATCCTTGTTCTTCAACTTCTCTTTCCTCAACCTTGAAGGATAAGGTATATTGGGTTTAGATGAAGGCTTTGGAATGGAATTCTCACTCACATCATTGGGTGGTGGAGGGGTGGAAGTAGAAGGTGGAGGAATTGGAGAAGGGGACTCGTTTTCCTTTGTCACAATCACCGGTGTAGGTGTAGGAATCTTGGGTTCCTTTAAACCTTTGCCACTTCGGGTGGTGATTTCTTTCATCTCCCCTCTTGGATTAGCAACGGTGTTACTTGGAAGAGAACCCAAACCAGAGGCTTGATTACTTGGGGAGAAACTAGCCATCATATCCCTTAAGTCATTCGTTTGACTGATCAAAGAGTTTCGCATATCGGCTCGAAGATCATTCCCTTGTTTTGCCATATCTCCTTTCAAGTTGATGATTTGTCGCTGAAGATTCTGCACCAGCGCGTCATAAGTCCTCATTTAAGTTTCAACCTCGTGATTAAATGTGGTGGGTTGGGTGGGAGGAAGAGCATGGTAAGCAGGTGGTTGATAAGCGGGTTGTTTGTAAACTTTGTTGTTTCCTTGAGGTGGATATGGGTTTCTTTGGGTTTGATATTGATTTGGAGCTCGAGGTTGGTTTTGATTGTTGCGATTGAGGTTGTTTTGGTTTTGAGGAGGAAAACCGGGTGGTGAAAGGAAGTTGTTTGAACGATAACTAAGCAAATTGCGGTCACCTTGAGGACGTGCTTGATAGCCTCCCGTAGAAAAGTTACCGTTAGCGGCATACACATTTTCCGGATTGTCATGAGTCGAAGGACAATCGGTGTATGAATGAGAACCCCCGCATATTTCACATGACTGACTCAACGCATTAACTTGGGCATTGTTGTTTTTGGAATTTTTGGCGGTTTGTAAAGCAAGTGCATCAACAATCGAAGTAAGCTTATCAATTCTCTTGTCGGCATCACTAGTACTAGCAATAGCCACATTAGCCCGAACACTTCTAGTTTTCACTCTAGACTTATTCATAATAATATCCCATGCGGCATTAGAAGACTTAACCAAAATATTACCCCCCGGGGCACTATTTAGTGAATCTTGGTGGTTCATGCTTAAACCATTGTAAAAAGTATTAATTTGATGTACTTTTGTGAAACCATGTTGTGGACACTTTCTTAAAAGTTCCTTCAAACGGTCCCAAGATTCACTAAATGTCTCATCGTACTTTTGTTCAAAGTTAATGATTTCATTCCGCAAAGCGGTAGTACGTGAGGGTGGGAAAAAGTAGTTGATGAATTTGGTCTCTAAATCCGACCACGTAACAATACTTTGTGGCGGTTGCTTATCAAGCCAATGTCGGGCTTGTCCCTCTTGTTGATCCCAAACTTAGACCGATTTAGCTTGTGTAAACAAGATTAAATCAAGTTCAACACATAGAGAAACTTTGTTGTGTATAAAAAAATTTAAGTATTATCCGGAATTAATACTCAAACAAGAACATACAAACAATGTAAACCAAACTTTCGCTTTGATTGATAAAACAAACTTGTGTACAATGAAAGTGTGAAAACGTATATATCAAACTAAAAGCCTAAAGGCATCCTTTTATAGAATAAGGAACCTTGTACAAGAGTCTACGTATCAGCTATTTTAGGTAAAGATAAACATAATAAATACATTGTCGATCATATGTTTACTAGAAACATAATAGAAACATAATACGTGTAGACTAAGTCTTATATCAGTGCTTGACTTCTTCTTATCAACGCTTGACTTCTTCCTGTCAACGCTTGTCCTGTCAACGCTTGATTTCTTCTTAACAACGTCCCGATTGCTCTTGTCAGCGTCCAAGTGTACTGGCTACATTTTATTCCCACCAATCCTCCCCTAAACTTGATATCTACTCTAGTAATCAAGTTTCTGAATAAAAACTAAGAACTAGGAGTGTGACAATTCGTCAATTTTTGATTGATATTTTATTCTCAATTATTATTTGAACATATTATTTTAATGTTATTTTATGAACTCACTTATTTTTGGGAAGAAATTTGGATTTACGTCTTGAAGTAGCATCGACTACGTCTAAACCGGAGGATTCTACGTTACGTGCTTACGTTTAGATACACCGTTTTGGTGACAGTCCGACATTTCAGAAAATAAATTTATTCGTGAATATTATTTTAAGATTTTAAATTTGTGTTGGTTCATAAACTCACAAATTTACGAGAAGAAATTAGGACTTACGATTATAATTTAACGTCCTTTACGACTAAACCGGAAACCTTAGGATTACGTATTTACGTTTTTGAACTCCGTTTTTGATGAGACAATTTTTATTAGATTCGTTTTGTGCCGTTGATTCATAATTTATAAAAACGTTTTTCGTAAAACGACCCGAGGGCACGGAAATCGAGGAAACTAGAATCGAGGAGTACCTGTAAATTAGTGGGATGAGACAAGATAAATCTTGCCCCACCCCACTCAAAAGGGACGGCCAAAACAAGGATACCACATCCTTGATGTGGCAAACTTGTAACAACATAGCTTACACTTGTAAGCTAAGCTTACAAAGTAAGCTACACTTTCTACCTAAACATCAAAACCACAAAACATAACCATTTTCTTTCATTTCTTACATGCAAAAACAACTTCCACTATCCTCCCTCTCTCCATTTGTGCCGTCCCACCACCACCACTAAACACCATCATCCTCAAAAATTTAACCATGAACTTAAGCTATGATCAACATATGTTGAAGCTTAGTTGAAGACTTGTTGATTGGAGGTGATTTTAACAACTAGAAAGGAGTTTTCAAAGGAGTCAAGGGCTGATTATCATCAAGGTGCTCATGTAGATGGGTGGTCTTGAAGATGGTATTGGTTTATCACAAGTTTCTCCATCAAAATCCATGTCTTAAACACAACCTACATCATCTTGGTGGTATAAAGATTGTTCTTCCCATCCTTCTTTTTATTTTGGTTATGTAATCATGTATTTTCTTTCCTATTGTATATGTATATGATAAATATATGATGATAAAAATATTATGTGGGGATTTGGTGTTGATAAACATGGGTAAAAAGATGGAAAACTACATGTAAAAGTGGTTAATCTTGCTTAATTTAGTAAGCTGTATAAAAACAGTAAATAACCATATGATGAACTGATGAAATGGTATAGATAAATTAATATAAAGTAAAATATGATTCTTTTACACATGTGAGAGTTGGCCATACAATGGAATCATTATAATGAATGAGATATGATCAAAACAAGTTTAGAATGCAAATATACATAGACTGTTTTGGACGATTTTTATAAAATACTTAGAGGCTGATTCAACACTAGCCATAGTAGAGTTAAATGGAGCACATATCATGTAGTTTATGCCATAAAAATTTGGGCTTCTATATCCATATAGAACTCTAGATATGGCTGTTTTGGTGAACATGAAACTAAAAATCAGATTTTTAAAGAATTAATGTTTAATAGCATTATATAAGCACTCAAACTAATATAGTATAAAATGTGAATTAAAACCCACTAACTTATAAATATCATTTATATAAATATCTATAAGGTTAAATAAATGGACACTTTATAAAAATGGTAGTTGAATAAGATTTATAAGTATAAAAACTATAAACATGATTTTTACGACTTTTTCGGCTATTACCGTAAAATTAACGTTTTTCGCCAATTAAAACTTAGACTATCAAACCCGTCTAATGTAAAGTTTTTAAAAGTCATATACTGATATATAAGTACCTAATACAAGTAAAAACCGATAAAACCCGAACTATAGGACATACGGACATTAAGGAGCTAAGTTAGCATATATTGGACTAATAATTTAACTAAATAAGTTGAACACTTATAAAAATTACTTATTGGGCTTAACCCATTTGGGCCCAACATGTAAAGTATAAATACTGATAATACAAGTATAAAATGGATTAATACAAGTTAATGGACTTATAATAGGCTTATTGGACCTAAAATATGTAAATAGGTAAAACTAGTAAACTAGTATAAAAGTTATCAACACATAACACTAAAATGAGTAAATGAGAATATGTAAACCCACTTGATCATCATATATATAAAATCATCATATGTATACATAATTGTTATTTTTATAAAGTCATTGGACAAGAGTCTAAGACAAGTATTATTTGTCTAGGTTTCCGTGATTGAAGCACGTACCGTACGTCCGAATTGCCGATAACCCGCTTTCCCACATCAACGTGAGTTCATAGCCTCACACTCTTTTAAATGATTTTATGAAATGTTTTATAAACCCGCGAAGGAGATAACATGTTAGTTTTTATGAAATAGGACACCATTTGTCCCGATTGTTTGTTTATTGATTTGGACCTGAATGATTGTATGACCTGATGAATGATTAAATGACCCGATAGATGAAATGAAATGGATTATTAAAGTTAGGTTATGTCATTACAAGTCCCATTAGCATGAATTCTGAACTACCGGGATTTGGTAGACGCTTATGCATATAATAGTACTATTTAGGGACGATCACCCCAGTTCGTTCCTTGACGGTTGATCCCCGTCGTGCCACATTGATTGGTAAGTGAATTTATGTATGAGAAGATTTACACAAGCGTGATTATTGTGAAGACACGCTAATTTAGATGGGAAAATGAGTTTCGGGCTAGCTACCTGTTGTTTGGTTTAGTAAGGTAACAATGTCATGCGGCTTGTAATAATCCATAAATAACGAAATACTGCTATACGCACTAAATTACGATATATTGCCTGACTAGCAATACGGGGTCTTACTATTGATATTATGTTCGTGTTTTGGTTTTACATAACCATATTCATATAACGATTTTTATTTAGCTTTATAAAACGTATTGTATGATGTTTTTAACGACAATGGTTCGTATAATGATTTTTAAGGTGAAAGCCTAAATTATGATTTTGATAAGGATTTGTATAAAATGACTTTGGCTATTTTATGGCCTACTACAATGATTTGTACAAAAATGATTTTCGGTGATAATTTTATACCGATGTTATATTGATGGATTTCATTAAACTCTATGAATTCACTCGGCGTTATCGCTGACCTTTTCTTTTGACATGTTTTATCTCAGGTACTTGAAGGTAATTCTCGGGAAGACAATAAGAATTCATGGCCCGCACTTAAATAATAATTTCCATTCAAATGCTTTGTAAAACTTGTATGAAATAATATGACTTGGGACCTATGTAAATTTGACATTTATGAATGGAAATGTTTTTATTATTAAATGACGCGATTTTTAAGCCTTGTCTATGATGTGAGTAATGTGCTATCCCGTAACACCAACGAGTCTTCCGCTGTATTAAATTGTGTAAATTTGGGGGTGTTACAGTTTGGAACTAGAGCTCTCGTCATAGAGAACGAAAGATTTTTAAAACCAAGGTTTTGAATAAAACATTTCAAAATCTTTTAACTATATACATTTTTCTCAAAATATTTAAAAATCTTTTGACTATAACTGTGCCGAGGAATTCTCGAGTTACCGACAAGGCCAGACTGAGAAGTGTTATTTTAATATATATATATATATAACTTGGATTATATATATACATATAATGTAATTTGATTACATGATTGTTTGATGATTATTTCTATATTTATACGAGGTATTTATACGACGTAGATTGTCACAAGAAACCCTAACTCCCCTAGCAAATCAATCGAAGCTATTCCCGTAGGAATTCTAGCTATCCTAGATCTAAACCAAGTTGTGGATATTTATGATCCCAACAAATGGTTGATATTCGTAGAAATGTAGATATTAGTTGATTGTGATATTGAAAAAGAATTGGCGAGATTAAATCTGATATCGATGTCATGACGGTCTTTCCTTATAGAGTGGAGTTTGACAAAATGTTACCGCCTAGAAAGATGGAATCTGATTTGTTGTCATCCAATTCTTAAATTGAAATCGAAAGGGTGAATGTTGCACTTGAGGCTGTAATTGGAGCCTTTACTCAAAAGCCTCATGCCACTAGTACCTTTCCGAGAAGTCTAATTGAATGTGTGAGTCATCTCATGCTAGTGACTCATTTGATAATTGTTGTTGTAAGAGTTATAGGATTGGAAATTAAGTGTTGTTCATATTGAACTTTTATTGCCCTTTTAAGGTTTAAAAATAAAGTTGAAAGCGTTGAAGAATGAGGTAAGATATCGAATTGAGTATAAGTTGATTAAAACTTGAATAAAGAAAAATTTAACTTTTATGGAATATGAAATTGTTAAGAGGAAGTCGTTAAGTTCTGTGATTGAATTATAAGGTTTTAATTGATTGTAGGTTTGTGTTAAGGGTTGTTCCTAGGCCATTGTCCAATGACAAGGATGCCCAGTGTCCAATAAATAAGTTGAAGAAATCTTCTTCTAAATTGGGACCGATGGATCTTCCAGGACAGGTGGGACACCTAATGACTCTTGTAGATTAGTATTCATTGTGGTATCTTTTAAAAAAATAATCCCTAACCTAACTGAGACATCAGTTGGTAGGATGAGTTATTAGAATTGTATGACATAGTGACACGTAATGTGTTACGGTACAATTTTGACTTGTTTGTGATTAATGAAAAGACTATATTTGATTGCTAAATCCTACATGTATCGATGTTATCTATCTTTTATTGCTTCTTCCTAATGTTCGCATTAGTGATGCAACCATTGAACAAGTACTCATCTTGAATTGAGTTACGTTGTGGATTATTCTTTTGAGTGCCATCGAGATCATGAACCTCATGATTATTTGGCTAAAGCTCATTTCCTATCATATTGTAGTTAGTTGTTGGTGAACAAGCTTTCATCACTCTTTTGCAGATCACTCATTGTTTTTATAAGATAAAACAGTATCCCTTGAGAAAAATTGATTTTTCATCACTATAAGGATTATTCAAAGTAAGATTTATAAGTGATTGTCATCAAAATGAGGTTGTTTATAAAGTACCTTGGAAAACTTAACTATTTTCATAACAAAGAAAATCTTTGTAAATTTATTCTTGATTCTTATTTAAGAATTAAGCATGAAAATGTATTTATTATAAACATGATGATAAAATTTTGACGAACTGAGTATTGCATCGTTAATCTTGAAATTGTATATAGTTGCGCGCCTACATATAATTTGGAGTGGACCATGCAAGGCTGATTAGTAGTCACCATAAAACTGATTAATAAACACTAAATTTTTTTGAAGATTGTGAAAGATTAATATTTATGAGATCTGCAAGAAGTGAAAAATAAGGACACAGTGTTAGGGACACCTACATATGTGCCTGTAGCATCTATTCTTCTGAGTCGAATTTACTCATCTGTGGATATTGTCTTATTTGACAATTGACAACTCTTTCCTGTCCAATTCTTTCGTAGTGAGATTCTTTGAAAAAGTATTTGATTACCGAATGCTGATACCCAACTGGATGTATCGACGTTCCTATCATTTCTTTTGAATTGATTTCATTTTAATGACCTGGGTAACGATCCGAGGAGCTTTCGAATGCGTACTCGAATTATGAAAACATGGGATATATTCATATTCGTTAAATGTTTTCGTCTATATCTGATTTGAAATTCTCTCGCATAGATTTTGCGTTGACCTTACATTTTTAAGGTTAGTTATGTCTCCATATATCCTTGAATTGTGAAGGATTATGAGTTATTATTAGTCTTTTGAGAAGTTCACATCTTATGAATGGTAACAAAACTGGAAAGTTGATAGTGCCAATAGAATGGATTGATTGATTATGACATGACGACATTGTCTTAATTGATGGGAACTCGAATAAAATTCCCCTAAATGATAAGATGTTGGTTATCAAAAGTGATCTAAATAACTCTTGATGGATGACTTGAAATTATACCATGAATGGTTGTGAATTAGTCATAGATATTATAATCTAGAAAGAACCTAATATGAATTTATTAAAAGATGTTTCTGTTATCTGAAATTTTAGAAGTTATTTGTTGGTAAATTACCTAGACTTTTGCCATTAAGTCAAGTTGAAATTGGTATTGATTATATTCCCGGTGTTACACTTGTGGCTTGTGCGCTGTACGTCAGCACCATCTGAACTAAAGGAATTACCGTACAACTGAGAGAGTTGTCGGAGAAAGATTTTATTCTACCGAGCTCGTCATCATGAAGAGCTATGGTGTTATCATTCCTTATATTTATAGATTACTGTGAACTGAGGAAATTGACAATCGAAAACGATATCCATAACTCGAAATGGAAGATTTGTTCGATCATTTACAAGGTTCTTTTCAAGAATTTGATCCACGGCATGGTTATCATCAATTTCGCGTCCGCGAAAAAGATTATCTATTCCAATCACTACATCCGGTACATGTAATGAACATTATGAGTTTCATGTTATGTTGTTTGGATTGACCAATGTACATGTAGCATCCATAAATATGGTGAATCATGTGTGTAGACTGTAATTTGATAAATTCATGCTTGTGATCATTAAGGACCATTTGTTTGTATATAAGAATAAGAATGAGTTAATAATTAGTTATAGACTGCCCTAAATTGGCTGAACAATGAAAACCTGTACCTTGAATATTTAAACATGAGACTTAATACTTAAACCTTTACATAAAATGACCGTTTGATTAATGATGGTAAGATATATATATATATATATATATATATATATATATATATATATATATATATATATATATATATATATATATATATATATATATATATATATATATATATATATATATATATATATATATATATATATATATATATATATATATATATATATATATATATATATATATATATATATATATATATATATATATATATAGATATATATATATTGGCTCTTCAAAAATTAGAAGTCATTTAAGACTTTGGGTTTTACCGAAAAGGAGGTGCACATATGTTTTGACAAATGTTTTAACAAAGGATTTTTGAGGCATTATTCCCTTATACATAAATCATTTAACTAAACTCCTGTTTAGGGGTAAATGTTTGTGTATACGTCAAGACAACCTAAGAGGGATTGAGGAAACCGTTAAACCATGACTTAAAATTTGAAACGACAATTTTTGCTTTTCAACTAAGAAAATTTTGACCAAAGTATAACCAAAGATTTTTCGAACATTTACGAATCTTATTAAATATTTTCGATAAATCAACAAAAATCTTGATAATTAAATTCAAATTTATTTTGAACATTTTATATAATTGGTCTAACTAAGAAATTTAAATTTTTTACGTTTACATTTCATAAAAATTTAATAATTATTATTTAATTAATTGTAATAATTATCCACGCTTTAGACGCCGGATTGAGTAAAACAGATAAAAATAATAGTTGAGGCAAAACTAAAACATAGAAGATATGAAGAAAGAAATTTTGAATTAATACGGTCATGTTATATATATTTCATCAGGAGAAAGTGAATGTAGATACTGACATTATGTAGAAAAGATAAAGAACCAATTAGGACATGTTCCTTAATAATGAAGGTGCAAAATAAATTGCCGAACGATAAAAAAAATTAAATAAATAAATAAAAAAATAAACAATGTTTGTAAAAAGGATAATATAGATAATAAAAAGGGGTTCGCGGCTAATGTGAACCATCAGAATTGAGAAGCCGATGGCGTTCAATGTATAGAAGGTCGTTTATGGTTGCCTAAATATGGAGATTTTGAGATTTAGTTATGTTGGAATCTTATAAGTTTAAGTATTCTATTCCTGTCATTTCAGATTTAATATATCTTTATCTAAAGAAATTGTACTAATGGCAAGTTATGAAGGCAGAGATCGCCTCATAGATTAGTAAACATCTATCTATTGCAAAGGTCATCATCTGAATTTGATTTGATTTGGGTCATCGTCGACAGACTAACCAAATCTGCTAATATCATTCCTGTTAATGATAAATTCTTGATTAAGAAATTGACTCTTTTGTATTTAAAGGAGTTGTGTAAACATAGTGTGCATGTATCGATCATCTCTATCAAGATCCTCGCTTCGCATCGAATTTCTAGAGATTTGCTCAGAAGTCATTGGGAACGAACCTTGATGAGAGTACTCTTTACCACCCCAAATTGAAGGGACGAGGTAAAGTAACAATACAAAATACTATAAGTGCTGTTTTATGTTTGAATGATTGACCTTTGGTAATAGACCGTATAATCGTTTTCATGTGGAGAGATTATCATTGAAAACTATCGTATTAGGATCGAGATCAAATCTTGTGAGGATATATATTAGAGCATCTGTAAGCAGGAGTTGGGATGAAGACACCCGACATACACCCATTGTGAGTTGGACATGTCTTTTAGGTTTAAGGTTTCCTATGATGGCGAACCTAACCTTACAGAATACTCGACCCGCGAGACCTGAAATGATTGTTGAAATTAGGATTTGATTTTTGACTGCCGGTAGTGGGCAGGAGGTTATGTGAATATGAATGTAGATCTTGAAGTGCCAGATGGGTAGCGAAGTTATGCCACAAATTTTAACCATAGAAAAATAAATTGATGATCTGAAGGACCATGGGATATAAGTCCCCGTTGTATGGGACCATTGAGATGATGTAAAAGATTGGTTTGAAAGGCATATAAGCTGAATCCACCCTAGGACTTCAAGAGCTGCGTGAATTATGTTTCGTATATCGAACTTGATAAAATATCTATCAAGTGAAAATCTACCTATTCCTTAATGAACTTTAGATCAGCGAAAAGTTACATTCACCAAAAACCCGTGAACATCATGGATAGAGAAAGTAAGTCAACATTAAGCCTGATCTTATTCCCGTAGTTATGTTTGATGAAACTCGCGTATTGTAATGAATTACACTTGAGAGAAAAGACCGAATGTGGAGGAAATACCCACATGGCTTTAACTCTATAAGAAGCGAGTAGTAAGGTAAGATGATCTTTGAGGAAAAGATCCTGTTTAGGGGTAAATGATGTGACAATCCGTCAATTTATGATTGATATTTTATTCTCAATTATTATTCGAAAATATTATTTTAATGTTATATTATGAACTCACTTATTTTTGGGAAGAAATTTGGATTTACGTCTTGAAGTAGCATCGACTACGTCTAAACCGGAGGATTCTACGTTACGTGCTTACGTTTACATACACCGTTTTGGTGACAGTCGGACATTTCAGAAAATAAATTTGTCCGTGAATATTATTTTGAGATTCTAAATTTGTGTTGGTTCATAAACTCACAAATTTACGAGAAGAAATTAGGACTTACGATTATAATTTAACGTCCTTTACGACTAAACCGGAAACCTTAGAATTACGTATTTACGTTTTTGAACTCCGTTTTTGATGAGACAATTTTTATTAGATTCGTTTTGTGCTGTTGATTCATAATTTATAAAAACGTTTTTCGTAAAACGACCAGAGGGCACGCAAATCGAGGAAACTAGAATCGAGGAGTACCCGTAAATTAGTGGGATGAGACAAGATAAATCTTGCCCCACCCCACTCAAAAGGGACGGCCAAAACAAGGATACCACATCCTTGATGTGGCAAACTTGTAACAACATAGCTTACACTTGTAAGCTAAGCTTACAAAGTAAGCTACACATTCCACCTAAACATCAAAACCACAAAACATAACCATTTGCTTTTATTTCTTACATGCAAAAACAATTTCTACTCTCCTCCCTGTCTCCATTTGTGCCGTCCCACCACCACCACTAAACACCATCATCCTCAAAAATTTAACCATGAACTTAAGCTATGATCAACATATGTTGAAGCTTAGTTGAAGACTTGTTGATTGGAGGTGATTTTAACAACTAGCAAGGAGTTTTCAAAGGTGTCAAGGGCTGATTATCATCAAGGTGCTCATGTAGATGGGCCATCTTGAAGATGTTCTTGGTTTATCACAAGTTTCTCCATCAAAATCCGTGTCTTATTTTGATTATGTAATCATGTATTTTCTTTCCTATTGTATATGTATATGATGAATATATGATGATAAAAATATTATGTGGGGATTTGGTGTTGATAAACATGGGTAAAAAGATGGAAAACTACATGTAAAAGTGGTTAATCTTGCTTAATTTAGTAAGCTGTATAAAAACAGTAAATAACCATATGATGAACTGATGAAATGGTATAGATAAATTAATATACAGTAAGCTATGAGTCTTGTACACATGTGAGAGTTGGCCATACAATGGAATCATTATAATGAGTGAGATATGATCAAAGCAAGTTTAGAGTGTAAATCTGCATAGACTGTTTTTGACGATTTTTATAAAATACTTAGAGGCTGATTCCACAGTAGCCATAGTAGAGTTAAATGGAGCACATATCATGTAGTTTATGCCATAAAAATTTGGGCTTCTATCTTCATATAGAACTCTAGATATGGCTGTTTTGGTGAACATGAAACTAAAAATCTGATTTTTAAAGAATTAATGTTTAATAGTATTCTATAAGCACTCAAACTAATATAGTATAAAATGTGAATTAAAACCGACTAACTTATAAATCTCATTTATATAAATATTTATAAGGTTAAATAAATGGACACTTTATAAAAATAGTAGTTGAATAAGATTTATAAGTATAAAAACTATAAACATGATTTTTACGACTTTTTCGGCTATTACCGTAAAATTAACGTTTTTCGCCAATTAAAACATAGACGATCAAACCCGTCTAATGTAAAGTTTTTAAAATTCATATACTGATATATAATTACCTAATACAAGTAAAAACCGATAAAACCCGAACTATAGGACATACGGACATTAACGAGCTAAGTTAGCATATTGGACTTATAATTTAACTAAATAAGTTAAACACTTATTAAAATTACTTATTGGGCTTAACCCATTTGGGCCCAACATGTAAAGTATAAATACTGATAATACAAGTATAAAATGGATTAATACAAGTTAATGGACTTATAATAGGCTTATTGGACCTAAAATATGTAAATAGGTAAAACTAGTAAACTAGTATAAAAGTTATCAACACATAACACTAAAATGAGTAAATGAGAATATGTAAACCCACTTGATCATCATATATATAAAATCAACATATGTATACATAATTGTTATTTTTATAAAGTCATTGGGCAAGAGTCTAAGACAAGTATTATTTGTCTAGGTTTCCGTGATTGAAGCACGTACCGTACGTCCGAATTGCCAATAACCCGCTTTCCCACATCAACGTGAGTTCATAGCCTCGCACTCTTTTAAACTCTTTTATGAAATGTTTTATAAACCCGCGAGGGAGATAACATGTTAGTTTTTATGAAATAGGACACCATTTGTCCTGATTGTTTGTTTATTGATTTGGACCCGAATGATTGTATGACCCGATGAATGATTAAATGACCCGATAGATGAAATGAAATGGATTATTAAAGTTATGTTATGTCACTAAAAGTCCCATTAGCATGAATTATGAACTACCGGGATTTGGTAGACGCTTTGCATATAATAGTACTATTTGGGGACGATCACCCCAGTTCGCGCCTTGATGATTGATCCCCGTCGTGCCACATTGATTGGTAAGCGAATTTATGTATGAGAAGATTTACACAAGCGTGATTATTGTGACGACACGCTAATTTAGATGGGCAAATGAGTTTCGGGCTAGCTACCCATTGTTTGGTTTAGTAAGGTAACAATGTCATGCGACTTGTAATAATCCATAAATAACGAAATACTGATATACACACTAAATTACGATATATTGATTGACTAGCAATACGGGGTCTTACTATTGATATTATGTTCGTTTTTTGGTTTTACATAACCATATTCATATAACGATTTTTATTTAGCTTTATACAACATTATAAAATGTATTGTATGATGTTTTTAACGACAATGGTTCGTATAATGATTTTTAAGGCGAAAGCCTATATTATGATTTTGATAAGGATTTGTATAAAATGACTTTGGCTATTTTATGGCCTACTACAATGATTTGTACAAAAATGATTTTCGGTGATAATTTTATACCGATGTTATATCGATGGATTTCATTAAACTTGATGAATTCACTCGGCGTTATCGCTGATCTTTTCTTTTAACATGTTTTATCTCAGGTTCTTGAAGGTAATTCTCGGGAAGACAACAAGAATTCATGGCCCGCACTTAAATAATAATTTCCATTCAAATGATTTGTAAAACATGTATGAAATAATATGACTTGGGACCTATGTAAATTTGAAATTTATGAATGGAAATGCTTTTATTATTAAACGACGCGATTTTTAAGCGTTGTCTATGATGTGAGTAATGTGCTATCCCGTAACACCAACGAGTCTTCCGCTGTATTAAATTGTGTAAATTTGGGGGTGTTACAAGGAGGATTCTTACAAATCTTATCAAATTGGAAATAAACATATCTATTCAAATCTTTGGCCACGTCACTTGAGTAGTCAATTTCCAGCTGTGTTTTCTTCATCTTCTCCAAGACTTCTTTGGACATAGGATACTCAGCATCCACAAGAAGATACTCAGAAAACTTTGTAGAACTCAAATGGTACACACCAGCTGCTGAATATAGACCCCATTGAAGTCCACTGATATCATCCTCAAGATCCTTTCAAACTAGATCTTCTTCTTCTGGTGCACACATTCTCTTGAATGTTGACCAAAGCTTTATTCCATTGACTGAAGTAGATACTTCAGTCTCATACTTGGCTTGCAACAACCTCCAAAGGTCTGCCAAGTCTTCCCTATCCAAACTTGCAAACAAATACATAAGAGTAGTAAAAGTATGCACCTCTTTCCCATATATTCCAATCATCCAAAACTCACTTGCTTCTTCTTCATTACTAATGATAGGGTTTCTGGAATCATGAGGTAATACTTTTACCATATCTGAAGCTTCCATGGGTAAGAGCTTAATACTCTTTCTAATAACAGCTTCACTGGGATTCACTCTATTCAAATTTGAAGGAAACTCAAGTGGAACTCCCTTCTTCAATGGTGTTGGTACAATCATAGCCTTTTGAATCTCCATCTCCTCTGTAAGTTCTTCTTTCCTTTCATCTGAAAAAAGTCTGATAGTGTTCATCTCCAGCACTCTTGCCCAAATAGGATAAGCTTTATACTCCAATTCTTCAAAGGATAGTTCCTGCAACTTCTATAAAATTCCAACCTCCTTGATGACATCTAAGCAACATATAATAAAGCTCCCTTCTTTCTCTCTTAGACTATGAGAAAACTTTGCTGGCCTTATACTTTAG
The DNA here is from genome assembly GCA_025667525.1 of Glebionis coronaria. NCBI lineage: Eukaryota > Viridiplantae > Streptophyta > Magnoliopsida > Asterales > Asteraceae > Glebionis > Glebionis coronaria. The sequence goes on from CM046875.1 coordinate 25,354,099, forward strand.
GATTACCTGGAAATCCTTTTGAATCCATGAGAAGAATCTCCAATCCCCAAATCTGATCTAATAAAGACATATCTGGATTATCCATGATCTTATTTTCCCAAGCAAAGTACATCTGGGCAACTTCTGGCATATCATAATCTACCTTCATCTTTAACTCTGCAAGTTTCTCTCTTGCCAACACATCACCATATTCAAGTGTTTCTGTTCTTTAATTATCATAACACTTGAATCTATGCTCTCATCATTACTTCCTTCTTGTTCCTCGGATGTAACCACAAATGGTGATTCAACAACCTTCTTCTTTTCTTGTTCCATAAGTTGTGCAGGCAACATTGAATCAAATTTCACTTGTGCTGCATCCTTGGGAACCTCTGTTTCTACCATAATTCCTTTACCCCTATCTAATGTATCAATGATGGGTAAAGATGATGATGGTCCCTGTGAAGACACTTCCTTGATGATAGCTGATGACTGGAATACATCAACCATATCTGCAGGTATATCAGCGTCCAAATCCTGTGTGTCAACGCCCAACTTACTCTTGTCAGCGCTTGGCTTGTCAGCGTCCAAAATCTGCTTGTCAACGCTTACCTTACTCTTGTCAGCGCTTCTTGTGAACTGCTCCATCATTGTTGTAAAGGATAAGTTCAAATTTGTAGGAGTAACCAAAGAGACATCAAAACCTGGTTGCTTCTTCAATTCTGTAAGAGCTTCAGCCACATCCAAAGATTCTCCATCATGTGAGCCTTTGTCACTCACATGTATCTGCTCATCCTCCCCTTTAGAAGAATCCTCTATACCACGCCTATTGTTAGCATCTTCTAAAAGAACAATCCTCTCCCTCAATTGCTTGAGTTCAAGGCCTTATGTAGTGACAGTATGTACCAAGTCTGCATTTTGCTTTTGCAAGCTAATGCAGATAGCCGTCAATTCCAACATTGTATATGGTTCCAATCTACCCTCCTCTAGAATGGGTATTTGACCTCCCAAAGTAGATTCATGGGGCATGGATGAGGTCTTAATGATGTTAGGACTGACTTGGCCTGCATCTAAGCGAGTACGAATAGTCCTCGCCTCATCCATATCACCAACTAAACTTGTGGTGGTGGTTCTCTCTGCAACATGGCTAGGACCACTAGAGGAGAACACTCCAGTAGTCCTTGGGCGTTTTACCAACCTAAATTCAGGGGGTGTAGAAGATGATGTGGATTAGGTAGTAGTTTGAAGGTTAAGGGGTGTTTGGGTATGTGGTAGAAAGGTGTCAACGTTTGGATTTGAAGTATCAACGCCAACGTTTAATGTGTCAGCATTGAAGGGATCTTGGTCAAGTTCCATATGTTGAGGTGAAGGTGATGGTTCTTGTAATGGGTCAAGTTGTGGTTGTGGGTCTGGTTGAGGTTGTGCTTCTGCAATAACAACAAGCATGGCTTGGGTAAGAGGTTGGTCTCTATGAGGGGGTGAATTCATCTTACTAAAAATAGCTTTCTTTTGCATAGTGATCGCATAAAAGTCATCATGATCGCTGGTGCAATACCTTTGTTCATCAAAAATCATTTGTAAAAATCTTGGGTAAGCCAGAGTCATCTTGTTACCCTTGTTTTTACACATGCCATCAAAAATCAGTTTAGAAAAATTATATTTTTGCCCATTAGTAATACACACAATTGCACTAGCAATAGATCTGTTAATTTCATTATGTGCAATACATTTGAGACTTAAACATTGAAGGATGACATGTATTAAGTACTTCTAAGCTGGGGGAAATTCTTGTTTATTATATTTATTTAAAGTATCCTCTTCAGGGAAAGGATACCCCAAAGCTTGAAGTCCCTGTTCTATCTCACCAATGGGTAGAGTGGTTATACCATCTGCATCATTAAGATGCAAAGCCTGGCGAACCAAGGCTTCAGTAACCACCCATGGACGCCCATGGACAATAGTAGTTAATGTAGTCACATTATTAAGCGTTGAGGAACTAACAGTGTTCCAAAACTGTTTAATATGAGTGACATGAATAAGAGGAGCATGAGAAAGTGCATACCGTAGTGGAGATGCATTAAAATACGCCACCATCTGAGTATATTGAGGAAACAAAGCATCATGAGCCTCCAAATAGGCAACCATGTTATGCTGACTTCTTAATCCCAATACCAAGTCACTCGGTTTAAACTTAGGCGCCATTGATGTAGAAAGTTGTTGTGAAAGATTATTAAAGATGAATGATAGGAGAAAAATTTGTTAGACAAGAATATGAAATTACCCTGGTTAAAAAGAAGGAGCCAAATATATAGGAGAAGTAGGCACATGTGATTGGTAAAAAATGAGGTAGTTATTTTCAAAATACAATGATGGGAATCTTGAAAAGAAAATAACTTATCTTGTTCATTAATTAAAAGTTACCACCTTCTAAAATTACGGCCCCAATTTTCGTCAAAAATAACAAATGGGTAGGACCCAATGAGTGTCAACGGTCAAAAATAACCTATCAACGCTCAACGGCTATATTCTTGTCAACGTTGGAAAAAGCCATGTCAGCGTCTAAATTGGTCCTAACAATGTTTGGAAATAAAGCTGTCAACGTCCAAAAATAAAAATAATAAAAATGAAAAAGGAACTTAACAAAGTGATTTATCCTAGTGAAGATAACCTATAAACTTAAAATTACTATAGGGTGGCAACCACTGTCCAATCATGCAACTTGCTTATGCAAGATAGACATAACAGTCCTCTAGTGTCCCTTGCTAACCAAAGTTCTTAACAGTGAAGTTATCTTATAAAATCCTTTGTAACTTCCCTGTTAAGCCCAAAATAAATCATACCTAAGTCTCCCAACAGACCACTCCCAATTCTAGGCCAAAAGGTCTTGGCAGCGTGCATAGTATATCAACTTTGCATGCTATAGTGCCTCATGAGTTAGTAAACTAGTTCATACTCACCAGTGGACACAATCTAGAATTGTGATAAGAGTATTATAAGAATACCCAAAAAGTCCTAAAGATTCCTAAAGCTCCCCTTAAACTATGATACATAAGTTGCCGAATAATATGCATGTAATAAAAATTTATGTCAAGATAGGAATATAAATATTCCAACCATCATCCATAAATTGAAACATGCTCCAATAATGCTCCAAGAATACATAAGCAACTCTGTATCCAATGGTACGATGCTAACAACGCCTGCATAATTAGATCAAAAACCACAAAACTAACATGTTGCTGACAACGTCACGTTAACACTTATCAGCGTTAAAATAACCTTTGTCAGCGTTAGACAAATAAAGTGGAAATTATAATTTTGTATAAAGACCAATAACAAATGCATATCCTGTACATACTTTTACAATAAGATCCCAAAACACATATTAAGTGAGATTGGTCATTCCAATACTTGTTACCAAGTATTGAAATCTTCCAGTATCAAAAGGTTTAGTTAATAAATCAGACACATTTTCTTCTGTGTCAACCCTATCTGGTTGTATTAAACCTTTTTTCAAAATAATCTCTTATAAAATGATGTCTAATTTCTTTGTGTTTTGTTTTAGAGTGATGTACATGATTTTCAATAATGCATAAAGTACTGTTATTGTCTACAAAAATCTTGGTTCTGAATCCATAAGACTTGTCCACAACAAGCAGCTGCAGCAACGTACTCTGCTTCAGTTGTAGAATTGGCCACCACTCTTTGTTTCTTGCATTGCCAAGATATTAATCTACTCCTAAGAAATTGGCATCCACCAGTTTTGGATTTTCTATCAAATTTGTCACCATCATAATCACTGTCTAAATAAGCAATAAGCTCCAATGGAGAATCTTTTGGATACCATAATCCCAGGTCTGGATAACACCTAAGGTATCTAAAGATCCTCTTGACAGCATGAAGATGACACTCTTTGGGAGTCACTTGATGGCGTGCACATGCACACACAACAAACATAATGTCAGGTCTTGAAGCTGTGAGATACATCAATGAACCAATCATTGACCTATAATGCCTGACATCCACCTCTTTTCCATCTCCAACTTTTCCCCAAGGGTGTTCCCTATCCATAGGTGTACTAGCCCGTTTCTCATGTGGAGAAAAGCCAAAGTTCTTCAAGATTTCTGCTACATATTTATCTTGAGAGATGAAGATACCATCTTCTTTCTGTTGTACTTGTCCCTAGAAAGAAGTTCATCTCCCCTATTGCACTCATCTTGAACTTGTCTGTCATGAGTTTGGAAAAATCTTCACTCAGCTTTGGACTAGAAGAGCCAAAGATGATATCATCCACATAGACCTGTACAAGTAAGAAATCATTACCAGTCTTCTTTGTAAACAATGTCTGATCTATGGTGCCCCTTTTGAAACCATTTTCCACCAGATAGGTGGACAATGTGCCATACCAAGCTCTTGGGGCTTGATGAAGTCCATACATAGCTTTCTTCACTCTATACACCTTGTCTGGATGTTCTGAGTCTTCAAAACCAGGAGGCTGCATAACATAAACCTCTTCTGCAATTGTGCCATAAAGAAAAGCACTCTTCACATCCATTTGATAGACTGTAAATCCCATGTAGGAAGCATAGGCTAGAAAAATCCTAATAGCCTCAATCCTTGCAACAAGTGCAAAGACCTCCTCATAGTCTATCCCTTCTTCTTGTGTATATCCTTGTGCCACTAACCGTGCCTTGTTTCTGACCACAATGCCTCTTTCATCCTTTTTGTTTCTAAGAACCCATCTTCTCCCAATAGGTCTGACATGTCTGGGAAAATCAACCAACTCCCAAACATCCTGGATAGCAAATTGGTGAAGCTCATCCTGCATTGCTTCCACCCAACTTGGTTCTTTGAGAGCATCAATAATATTCTTGGGTTCCTGTTGTGACATAAAACAGGCAAACAAACATGGTTGAACAAGAGGGGTATCAACCTTCTTGTGAGTATTGGCAATAAATCCTCTTTGATTATGATGAGACCTTCTAGTTTGCACAGGAGTAATCACATCACCAATAATTAGAGAAGGAGAATGATTTTTGATTGTAGAAGTAAGCACTCCTCCCTCAATGATTGTGTTGTCCTCAATCTCATCTTCCATGTTACCAATATCCTCTCCAGACTCTCTTCCATCATCATCTGAATGAACCTCTCCATTTATGTGTGAAGGTTCACCTTGTTCAAAATTACTGGAAGAGAAAAGATGGTCAAAATATCTGTCAATGCCTGAATGAAAGTTCCCAACGTTTGAGCCATCAACGCTTGAATTTGTCTTGTCAGCGCTAGAATTTCCTTTGTCAGCGCCTGAAGGATCATGCATGTTTTCAACTGGTGATACTTGGGAACCACCTTTTTCCTTTCCAGCAGCAGCAACAGCAGCAAATGCATCTGTCCATATGGGAATGGTAGCATACTCAAGTATGGGTGTTGTTTTGTCTGCTTGTGATCCAACCTCTTCATCAACCTGTTTACCTAAAACATCAACAACTAGTTCTTCCACAACATTTGAAGTCACCTTCACAATGTTTGGACTAGTAACAGGCATATAATTCAATGTCCTAGATAGAGGTTCCAAGTCAAATAACCAATTTGGACCACTCTCAGGATCACAAGGTTTACTTTCTAAAAACCTAACATGTACTTTTTCAAGTATACGTTTTTGTTTCTTAATGTAAACCCTATATCCTCTACTCTGCACAGAATAACCCATGAAGTATCCTTCATCACCTTTAGCACTAAACTTACCTAAGGCATCACTAGTATCCAACACAACTACATGACATCCAAAAGGTTTAAGAAAACCAATATTAGGTTTACTGCCCCAAAGTATCTCATAAGGTGTTTTGTTATGAATCTTGTTGACTAATGCCCTATTTTGAACATAACAAGCTGTATTCACAGCCTCAACCCAAAAAGAAATGGGAAAGTGAGCATCAGCCAACATAGTTCTGGCTGCTTCTATGAGGGTTCTATTTTTTCTCTCAGTAACCCCATTTTGTTGTCGGGTTCTAGCTACACTAAACTGTCTAGTAATCCCTTTCTTGGCACAAAAGTAATCTAATAACTTATTTCTAAACTCACCACCATTGTCACTTCTAAGCATCTTAACCTCATTACCAGACTTCTTTTCAATTTGGGTAATAAAGTTAATCAAAGTATCAGCAGTGTCACTTTTCAAAGCTAAAAAGAAAGTCCAAGTAAATCTAGAAAAATCATAAATGATGACAAAACAGTAGGATTTACCATTTAAGCTTTCTATATTAGTTGGACCAAACAAGGCCATATGCTGCAAGTGAAGTGGTTTAGAACTAGAGTGCACTGGTTTAGACTTAAATGAGACCTTGTGATGTTTGCCTTTAAGGCATGCAACACAAGAATGGTCATTGTGGAAAGTCTTTTCAGGCAAACCATCAACTAAACCATGTCTCACAAGTCTATTTATATTCTTAAAATTAATGTGCCCTAATCGTCTATGCCACAGATTACTCTCATCAACTGAAGCCTTAGCATATAGACATGGCAAATTATTATTCCTCCTAATTCCATTAAGATTCACATTATAAATGTCCTTATGCCTAGGTGTTCTATAATCAATGAATTTATCATCTGGTATTTGAAAATCTTTGCTCAACACCAAGCATTCAGTATCAGTGAAAAGAACCTTATTTTTGTTATCACACACTTCTAATACACTATACAGATTATAGTCAAGTTCTTTTACCAGAAACAAGTTTTCAAAACGCAAATTGTTGGTGAGAAGAGTGCCTTTGCCAGTGATAGTTCCATATCCACCTCCAAAGTACACTTTGTCACCATCTTTAATGGGGATAAAAATTGTCAGATAATCTTCCTTCCCCGTCATGTGCTTAGAGCATCCACTATCCTAATAGCCATAATCATTAACCTGCTTATGAATGCCCTGTACATAAAGAAAACAAATTAGTTTTCTTTGGGAACCCAAGCCTGAGCAGACTTGGATTCATTTGGTTGTTCAACAAGAACAGACTTAGTCCTTATGACAACCCCTTGTTCATCCCTTTTTGGATTAAACACCCAGTTAACCCCAATTGGTTTTGTTATGACCTTTGAAATATAATAAAATCTGTTACAGGTCATAGAAATCCCATATGAATTAGGGTTTTGGTCCTGCTTAGGTCTCCATGTCAAGCTAGAAGAAGCTTTAGAGCCCTTTCCCTTTGGTTGCAAATACTTACCATTATTTGGTCTGGCAACGTTCTTGTCAGCGTTTAATTTGTTATTGTCAACGCTGAAATTACCCTTATCAGCGTTGAACCTAGGGTTTGCTACAGGAACCCATTGTCTGTTAGACCATGTATTGGTCTTCTGAAAAGGTCTTTGTCCATAAGTATTAAACCCTTTAGTAAAGAATGGGGCTGGTCTAACAACTTGTGGACTTTGCTGGACAAAAGGTTTGGGTTTGACAGTGTTTGACTTTTTATCAGCGTTGACCTTTGAAGCATTGACACACTTATAGGCTAAATATGAAAAACTTCCACAAGTGTAGCATGCTTTTCTAGACATAGCTAGGTCTAGAAGAAAAGAAACTTGTCCCATTATGTAACACCCCAAAATGTGATATGCGGAAGCGGTGAAGCTCGGGGGCTGTTACGTCATTGTATCATAGTTCAAGGTACAAGAGAACGACTCTAAATGAGACGTTTTATAAAAATACCTCGTTGAATTTAAATTAAAAGCATCACAGTACAAAAGGTCTCAGTTTCAAAAGATAGTGCAGCGGAATGTAAAAGTTTTAAACATCAACGAGATAATAGTTCAAAAGCATAAGTAAACAAATGTCCGAAGATAGTCAAGAAATGCATGCGGACTCCAAGTACTTCACACAGCAGATACAAATCATCATCAATTACCTGAGATAAATGCTAAATTGGGTCAACATAAAGTTGGTGAGAATATAGGTTTCAAGTAAAAGTTCATAGTCATTCAATTTTAGATTTCATTTCATGTACACATGCAACTATAGGAGATATAGTGCCAAGTGTAGGATAAATTGGGTGTTCACAATATTTATGATAGCTAAGCTCGTGATATCGAAACTAGTGATCCAGTGCATACAATAGATTGCATACATAAATTTTGCCCCAATGGAGTACCTAGCCAAGATGACTCCGTTCATACAAATGATACACACTCGTCCGGCGTCCGAATGCCAGAGTGGAGGTTGTCAACCCTCAATAGATCTATCCGTAACATAAGAGCTTACTCCAACAGATTAACTAACGATTCACGATAGTGGGGACTATGGCTAAAGCAACTTAAGCTATCTCATAAATAGTGTTCACAAAGCGTTCACATAAATCAAGTTTTACTTGCGTCCAGAAGCAAGTCATCAAAGCATTTATCACATCCCAAAACATTAAACATAGAAAGTAGTTTAATAGGGATCTATAAACTCACCTTAAGCAACGATTCAAACCGCACAAGTATGATCAAATAGTAGCGAGCAACTCTAGCAACAACCTAAATATAATACTATAGTTTAGGTGCAGTAAATAAGTCACAATAGTTCATCACGTACGTTACTCATCGATCAAGTATATATTTTGTTGTTAAAATCGTGACTTGTAAATGTTATATCGTTATAAACATTATAGTATATATATACTTAGGCAAAAATATTTATTTTTGACTCGACGAAATTTCGACAGCCTTTCGGCGTAAATTTTAATTTACCAAAATTTATCTTAACAAATTTTCCTACATGATTTCTAACGAAAATTCGGCAGCCTTTCGGCGTCACATAAAAAATTGCCATTTTTAGTAAATACTCAAATCTCGTCCTAAAACCCCTATTTTAAACAATTTCTCAATCGCCAACAATTCAACAATTCATTTTTCACAATCGTAACCATTTTAACTTCCAACGTTCAAACTTTCAATAGTACAACAAGTATTCACTTTTCGAGCTAACACGCTTTTACAAAACAAGTCCAACATCCATACATACCATTTAGTAGCCATTTCGACACTTAAAACAACTCCGTTTAACTCGAAAATGTCGTTTCGACCACTTTAAAAATCTGGACAGCAACCACTTATAGTGTTGTTTTCCAAAAATTAAGTTTTCCGACAACGAAATTTAAACGACCACAACTTACTCATTTTAGCTCCGTTTTTAGCCCATAATATATCGAAACGAAGGTATTCACTTATATTTTCATAATCTCGTAGTAAACTAGTGTCAAAACAGTTTTTACGACTCTCTACGCCTCTTACAAAAGTCGGACAGATTGTACGTTTTCCGTAAAAACTCGTTTTCGACCGTTTTCAAGCGTAACCACTAGTAGTAACACTACTAGTTTCTTCTAATTTTTCATATACATCAACAAAATCAAAGATTTTTCTTCAAGTTTACAAATCCAAAATATACATACTTATATTTTTCACAAATCTTTCAATTAACCCATTTTCATGTATGGATCTAATAGATCCATACTTAATTTCCACAAATCTTAAAATATTTCATGACCAAAAATAATTTTTATCATTTTATTTCATAAAAATACTTGATGAGTAACATGCATGCATAGATCTACAAAGATCATGCATGGAAATATGAAAAGATGAAAAAAAGTTTAAGAAATGACCTTGTGTAACGATTCTACGTAACCACAACGACCCGATCTACAATATAACCCACTAATAATCAACAAGAACTCTACCCTAATCTTCAACCCAAAAACTACTCAAATCGTCAAACCAAGAAAGTCCATTCTTCTTTATGCTTATACAAGCTCTAGGGTGTATTTGTTTTGTGTTAAATCTTGGTAAAATGAAGCTTTTTAGAAATCAACAATGGTGGAATGTGGTTTGTGTTTGTGTCGTGTGTTTAGAGAGAGAGAGGAAGAGATGTGTGTTTTTTTAGTGAAGTGTATGTGTAAATAATGTGAAGTGATTTTGAGGTTAAATGGTTAATAAGTTCAAATGTGTAGGAAAGTGTAAGTTAAGCTCAAAATGGCAAGTGAAGAAAATTTGGTATCTTGCATGTGGGTTAGTTGTTTGGCCGGTTATGGGGAGGGTCCCACAAGGTAAATAATTCAAAAAATTTACTATGGTAACTAGTTAGAAGGTTTAAGGTAAAAAGGTTAGTTAGTTTTGGGTAAATATCGAAAAGTATATAGTTAAGTTTAAAATTACGTATAACTTAAAAATTTGACGAAATATATTAAATTTACGATTTTTTGACGAAAACTGACATTTTATGATTGGTAAAGTATTTTATGCATGTTAACGACGGTTAAACGTAAAAACGACGTAAAATACGAAAACGCGTTACGTTAATTAGATATTCACAGTAAATACGATTTATTACTATAAATAGCAAAATTATTATAATACAGGCATATATAAACATATACAGAAATATTTAAATACGCCGCTCAAGAAAATACGATCACGTTGTTAATAACTAAACAGTTTAGCACATAATTCACAGATAACGAATAATCTCATGGATTATCGTCAATTCATTGACCGTCTCAGCACTTTGGTCAGGTTCACAGAAAATGTTCAGAATAATGACTGAGCACAGAGCCAAGCCATTACTCGTCAGCAAACAGTTTTTCAGAAAACACGGGATAACTTCCCGGTTCCAACAAAGTTAAATCACATAGTTGACTAAATAAAAAGTCAAAGGGTAAAATAGTCATTTTACAAAGTAGGAAAAATTACCAGGTGTTACACATTATCACTAATTTGGCTTTTTGGTGACCTAGGTTTTCTATACATTTCTGCATATTTAATACTAGGTTTTCTATCAAAGTTTAAGCCAAGGTCAACAGTCTTGCCAGTGGTTGGGTTTGTCACTTTTATGGGTGAAGACTCATTTGGGCTGTCATTAAGCATGCCACCCTTAACAAACAAGGTAGGGTTGGCTTTCTTCCATTGGTCCAAATCAGTCAATTTCTGCTTGTATTCCTCTACTGGGGTAAGAACTCTTGGTGGAGGAATAAATTCCTCTTCTTGGAGTTCTGGTATACCAGTCTAAGACAAGTCCTTTTTAAGAACACCATAGAAGTTCCCATCAGGTGGTGGAACACCAGCATACTCTTTCATTCCAATCCCAGTCATATCCCTAGAATCCCTTTGTTCACTAACACATTTTTCTAGGGTTTGTGAGGCTTTATCAAATCTCTGAATTTTAAGATCTACATTATCTTTGTTTTTTATAGCCTCATCTAACTTAGCCTATAAAACACCATTGGCCCTCTCCATGATGTTTCTAACCTCAACACTAGCATTTAACTCATGAGTTAGAATATTGATTTGATCTTTTAGGTCAAACTCCATTTTCTTATACTCAGCTACAGTCTTTTCGGTTTGAGTAAGAGCAAGTTGATAGTTAGATAACTTGCATCTTACATTAACCATATTTTTTGTCAATTTTAAAACTTCTTTGTTCAGTTTTTCAGTATTTAGACGACAACCCTTACTACAAAATGCATCATCATATACCTCATTGTCTGATGAAGATGAAGAGTGTGCCATGAGAGCATAGTGAGCATGCTCTTCTTCTTCCTTTTCTGCAACCAAAGCTTTGTTTTCTTCCTCATCCTTGGCCAAATAACTCCAATCCCAGCCAACACCATCAATGTCTTGCATGGCAACCATAGCTTTGGAATCCTGAGCCTTGATGATTTGGCTTGAGGGTTTTCCAGCATCAGATCTTCTTGGAGATCTGCATTCTCTCATGAAGTGTCCCATTCGATGACAATTATAACACTCAACCTTGGATTTATCAAATCCAGCAGTGTCCTTAGCATTAAAAGTCATTTTCTTCTTAAATCTTCGATTCCATCTATTTGCCATTATGCTTGCAAGAGCCATATTCCACTTTATGTCCATCTCCTCCAAATGCTCATCACTAATTTGCTCAAGGTCCTCATATGTAATCACTGAACCATTGGGCAATGAAGCAAAGTATGCACAAACAGTATCTAGATCAATACCAGCAGGCTTAACTCTTGGAGAGTCAACATTGTAAGTGTCAGCGTCTGAATGTGAGGCGTTGACAAAGCTTGATCCAGCGTTGACACAAGGTGATCCAGTAACGGGGTGCATGTATGACTCCTGTTGATCAAATTTACCTTCACTATGTGAGAAGAAGGCCATATTTCTATTGGTAGACTTTCTTCCTTGATCAAAATGAATTTCATTCTCTACCAGCCTCAGTTTATTGTAAACATCATCAAAAGTAGAACTTTTGTGAGTATTATTAGAGATTATAGACCTTGCTTCAATCTTCCATGCATCACCAAGGCTTTTAAGAAAAATGGTGATGATGTCAACATCACCAAGCACTGTTCCCATAAAGGACAACTTGCTTGTAATGTCAAGAAGTCTGCTTCTCACTCCACTTAGCTTTTCATTGGGCTGAGCTTTAAAAACATCATACTCATGCAAGAGTTGCTTCTTTTTCTCTTGTACAGTATCAGCATTACCACCATAAACAACTTCAAGGGTTGTCCAAAGATCTTTTGCAGACTCATAGCTTCTATATTTGTGTTGATTAGCTTGTCCCAAAGAGAGTTTGAGAATCCTTAGGGTTTTCATGTCATTCCTTCTCTTTGCTATGTCCTCAGCTGAGACAACTCTACCAATTTTAGGTTTTTCTTTTCGATCCTCTTCAGTAGAGCCTTGAGTTGATCTTGTCTGGATAGCAGCTGTAATCTTTTCAGCCTTATTGAATGTGTTTCCATATTCAATAATTTCCCATAGGGTGTAGTCATGGATTTGAAGATATATTCAAAGTTAAACTTCCACAGCTCAAAATTGTCTGGGTCTAGCATGGGAATCTTGATGTTAGGGTTTGAGGAGGAGGAGGAGTTTAACTCTGGAGTAGACATGTTGTTTTTAGGGTTTCTTGAAAATTAGCGTTTTTGGCGATTTAGGGTTTTTGTGTTCTTTAGATCAAAGTTTCTCAACATGCTCTGATACCACTTGTTGATCCCAAACTTAGATCGATTTAGCTTGTGTAAATGAGATTAAATCAAGTTAAACACGTAGAGAAACTTTGTTGTGTATAAAACAATTTAATTATTATGCGGAATTAATACTCAAACAAGAACATACAAACAATGTAAACCAAACTTTCACTTTGATTGATAAAACAAACTTGTGTACAATGAAAGTGTGAAAACGTATATATCAAACTAAAAGTCTAAATGCCTCCTTTTATAGATTAAAGAGCCTTGTACAAGAGTCTACGTATCAGCTATTTTAGGTAAAGATAAACATAAGAAATACATTGTCGATCATATCTTTACTAGAAACATACTAGAAACATAATACGTGTAGACTAAGTCTTCTATCAGTGCTTGACTTCGTCTTATCAACGCTTGACTTCTTCCTGTCAACGCTTGTCCTGTCAACGCTTGAGTTCTTCTTAACAACGTCCCGATTGCTCTTGTCAGCGTCCAAGTGTACTGGCTACATTTTATTCCCAACACCTCTAAGGAGAAATGAAAAAGTTGCAAGCGATCACCTCTTGTGAAACCCTATTATACTTGACCGTATTAGTGAGTTGAAGGAACCTTTTGATATGGTCATGAGGATAATCAAGTGTACGCCCCAAGAATGGTTGAGCAGAGACCATTTGAATGAAGCCTGATTTGATTTCAAAGTTGTTGGCTCCAATCTCGGGTATGACAATAGCATCGGTGTTGCCCTCTACTTGCGATTTCAAAAGCTCGATCATTGGTCGATTGTCCATGGCGACAATAGGTGGAGTTTCGACTTCGGCTTGAGTTGCTTTCTTCTTACGAGCATGGGTACGCATACACACCTACAAAAAGAAAAGAAAGATAGACAAGAAATATTTTTGGTTTTTTATGTTTTTCTATTTTTTTGGATTTTTGAAAATTTTATATTTTTTAGGATTTTTGAAAATTTTTGAAAATTAGACAAGAAAAATAACGTTCAAGAGTGAACGGATCCCAAAATCCAACGCGTCTCTCACAGAAAACCGTTAATCTTAACGAAAAGAGCCGACAGCGGCGCCATTTAATACAAGGTTGTTACCTCCTATGAAAAAGATTCGTTGTTCCAGTCTTTTCGAATTGATTACCAGTTGAAAGTGAGACTCAGTCGTTCTTGGTGGAAAATAAAATGATTTGATTATCTATTTTAAACTAAAAGCAAATATGAAAATGTCGTTGAGTAAAATTAAAAGCTTTTGAAAATTAAACTAAAAATTACGAGTTAAAAATAAATTATTAAAAACTTAAAAACTTAAAAGTGAATTTAAAACTTAAAACTTTGTAACAATAAAAACTTAACCCCGTCGGAATGCCCATGATCAGAATCCCATCGGAATAGCTTTGTCGGAATACAATCGGAATGAAACCATCGGAATGCTTCGTCGGAATATGTTCAAGGAAATCCTGTCGGAATATTTATGATAGTATCGGAATATTTAGTGTTTTGAAAAAGCTCTTATTTGTGCTTATTAGGTCTTTTCATCATAAATTTAGTAAAGTTTCGGATTGTGCTTATTAAAAGAGAGCTTATGCGTTGCTTATTAAGTTTTATACTCTATCGGAAAAGGTAAACCCTTTTCCGACGAGTTATTCCGATCAGTCTATCGGATTAGGGTTTTGTATTCCGACGAGTTATTCCGATCCTTCCATCGGATTGGGGTTTTGGGATTCCGATCGTCTTTCCGATCGTGATTTCGACTGTAGTGATTATTTGATATTCCGACAGTTGTGTTTATCATTATTCCGACTCCTATTCCGACAGTTGTGTTTATCATTATCCCCGGCAGCGGCGCCATTTAATACAAGGTTGTTACCTCGTATGAAAAAGATTCGTTGTTCCAGTCTTTTCGAATTTATTACCAGTTGAATGTGCGACTCAGTCGTTCTTGGTGGAAAATAAAATGATTTGATTATCTATTTTAAACTAAAAGCAAATATGAAAATGTCGTTGAGTAAAAATAAAAGCTTTTGAAATACGAGTTAAAAATACATGATTAAAAAGTTAAAAACTTAAAAGTGAATTTAAAACATAAAACTTTGTAACAATAAAAACTTAACCCCGTCAGAATGCCCATGATCGGAATCCCATCGGAATAGCAGTGTCGGAATACAATCAGAATGAAACCTTCAGAATGCTTCGTCGGAATATGTCAAAGGAAATCCTGTCGGAATATTTATGATAGTATCGGAATAATGTAAACCTAATGCTATCGGAATGATCCGTCGGAATAGGAGAAGGAATAGTGATAAACACAACTGTCGGAATATCAAATAATCACTACAGATGGAATCACGATCGGAAAGACGATCGGAATCTCAAAACCCCAATCCGATGGAAGGATCGGAATAACTCGTCGGAATACAAAACCCTAATCCGATAGACTGATCAGAATAACTCGTCGGAAAAGGGTTTACCTTTTCCGATAGAGTATAAAACTTAATAAGCAACGCATAAGCTCTCTTTTAATAAGCACAATCCGAAACTTTACTAAATTTATGATGAAAAGAGCTAATAAGCACAAATACGAGCTTTTTCAAAACACTAAATAAGCAAACCTTTTAAAACAAACCTTAAAAAGAACGAAACTTTTAAGAAAACTTAAAAGTAAATAAGCTAAATACAAAATAAGCCAATAATCATGATAAGCTCAAAGCTCAAATCGCATTAAAACATAGATATGAATAAAAAGATAAACTTTTTAATCACATAAACATCAAGATGAAACAAGATCAAAGATTATTTTGGATCAAAGATAAATAAAAATCAAGAAAGGTAGAAGGAGATGAAGTTTAAAACAAGATTTAACTTTCAAAAGTAAAGATTTGATTCACACAAGAAAGAAATAAAAGATGAAGTTTTCCTAGTGAGAGAAAGTTAAACACTTTCTCTCTCTAAAAATTAAAACTACAAAAAAGGAAAAATGAACTAACTAACTCCTAACACCCTCCTAATGACACATTAGGAGGGTATATATAGAAGGTGGGGAGGCTAAGTGTTTATGCTTCCTTCTTTCTTTCTTCTCGTCTCGACTCGATTTAAATTCTTTGTCCTTCTCGACGTCGTCTCGGGATTTGTCGATATAAGTTGAAATTGTCTTATAATTTTCTTCTATAATTAGACTTGGTTCTTCGACTTCATTAAACTTCTGTCTTTAGACTTTTTCTTCGATAAATCTTCAGAATAGGCCTTGGACTTCCGTTCTTTTTGCACTCTTGATCTTTTGACTTCGTCTTTTCTCGTTTTCTTTGGTAAAAGCCCGTGATAGCCCGTGTTTTCTTCCTTTTTCAAATTTTTATCCTGAAACACAATAAAAACACAAACCACGCATAATTCCGACTTTTACGATATAAAATACACGTTTTGGTCTTGTTATTATTGGAAATAAGTGGTAAAAGGATAAGTGTTTTCACACTCATTATGGACCAACTCTAGATAAAATCTTGAATGGTCCGATATAGTGGGGATTCAATTTCCCACGCTTTTTAAATATTATGACATCTTTCCATGGCGACAATTTCAACATCACACGGTCCCCCACTTCGAACTCCATCGGTTTCTGCCGCACATCCGCGTAAGTTTTCTGTCTACTTCGGGCCGTCAACAACCATTTCTTAATCTGAACTATCATCTCCGTAGTCTCCTAAATCAATTCCGGTCCGGTGAGCTAGGTATCCCCAACTTTACTCCAACATATAGGAGACCTACACTTTCTACCATAAAGAGCTTCGAACGGTGCAGCTTTAATACTAGCATGATAACTGTTATTAAATGAAAATTCTGCCAATGGCAAATGTTTATCCCAATCCTTACCAAAAACAATCACACATGCTCTTAACAAATCCTCCAGTGTTAGTATCGTCCTTTCACTCTGCCCATCAGTTTGGGGGTGATAAGCAGTGCTCAAATCAATATTCGTTCCCAAAGATCTTTGGAGGGATCTCCAAAAATTCGATGCGAATCGAGGGTTTCGATCAGAAATAACCGATACAGGCACTTCGTGCTTAAATACAACCTCCTTAAGATAAAGACGAGTCAGCCTCTCCAGTGGGAACTGCTCTTTAATAGGAATGAAATGAGCTGATTTGGTCAGTCTATCGACAATGACCCAAATCGAGTTATTTCCAGAAGATGTTTTAGGAAGGTTAGTGATGAAATCCATCGTGATTCGTTCCCACTTCCATTTAGGAATTCGGGTTGTTGAAGTAGTCCTGATGGCTTTTGATGTTCATCTTTGACTTTTACACATGTCAAACATTGACGTACATACATTGCAATATCGGCTTTCATATTCAGCTACCAGTATAACTTCTTCAGGTCAAGATACATTTTGTCAGAACCAGGATGAATGGAATATTTAGATTTGTGGGATTCGAACATGATTAAGTCTCCTAAGCCTCCATACTCAGGTAACCACATACGACCTCTTAAGCATTTCACTTCGTCTGCTCTAACCTCTAAAGGATCTCCTTCACCTCGAAACCCTTCATTATCAAAATTTTCTTTCTTACAAGCTTCTATTTGTGCATTTCTAACTTGATCAGGCAAATTATTGTGCATAGTCATGACTAGAGAACGTAACCTGATTGGCTCTCTATCCTTTCTACTTAATGCATCGACAACAACATATGCTTTACCTAGGTGATATTTTATCTCACAATCATAATCACTTAACAGTTCTATCCATCTACGTTGCCTCATGTTTAGTTCTTTTGGTCGAGGATATATTGTAGGCTTTTATGATCGGTGAATACCGTACATTTGGTGCCATACAAATAATGTCTCCACAACCTAAGAGCAAAGACTACAGCTCCTAACTCTAGATCATGAGTAGCATAATTTTCCTCATTTTTCCTTAATTTCCTAGAAGCATAAGCTATCACCTTTTCTCGCTGCATTAAGACAGCTCCAAAACCTCTAAGAGACGCATCACAAAATACCACAAAATCTTCACTACGTTCGGGTAATGATAAGATAGGTGCACTACATAGTTTTTGCTTCAATACCTGAAATGCTCCATCTTCTTCACTTCCCCATACAAAAGGTTTATTTTTCTGAGTAAGCTTGGTCAGAAGTTTAGCTATTAAAGAAAATTATTTAATGAATCGTCTATAATAGCCAGTCAATCCTAAGAATTGTCACACCTCTGTTGGTGTTGTAGGTGCAGACCAACTCTTAATGGCTTCAATCTTTTCCGGATCAACATGAATTCCATCTTTGTCAATCACATGACCAAGAAATTGAACAGAGTCCAACCAAAAATCAAATTTCGAAAAATTTGCGTACAACTTTTCATCCTTTAACAAATTCAAGATAGTCCTTAAGTGTTCTCCATGCCCTTCTTTATTCTTGGAATAGATTAAAATGTCGTCAATGAACACGCTCACGAATTATCCAACTACGGTATGCACACTCCATTCATTAGATCCATGAATACCGCCGGTGCGTTAGTTAACCCAAATGGCATTACTTGAAATTCGTATTGTCCATAACGAGTTCTAAATTTAGTGAAAGGAATATATTCTTCACGTATGCGAAGTTGATGATATCCAGACTGTAGATCAATCTTAGAATACACTAGAGCCTTGTAGTTAATCAAATAAATCATCGATCCTTGGTAAAGGATATCGATTTTTAATCGTCAACTTGTTTAGCTCACGGTAATCGATGCACATACGGAAAGATACATCTTTCTTTTTAACGAACAAGACTGGGGCTCTCCAGGGTGACGAGCTTGGTCGAATAAAACCCTTATCAGACAACTCCTTGAGTTGTTCAGATAATTCTTTCATTTTGGATGGTGCTAATCGGTAAGGCGCACGTGCCACCAGTGCAGCACCAGGAACTAAATCGATTCAAAACTCAACTTGCCTTATCGTCGGAAGTCCGGGTAAATCATAAGGAAATATCTCAGGAAAATCATAGATGATAGGAACGTCTTCCAATCGTTTGTCCTTCGACTCATTCCCTGTCACTTGAGCTAAGAATAGCTCGCAACTGTTCTTGATGTACTTTTGGACTTTAATACATGAAACGATTTTCAGACGAGATTCACCTCGATTACCATCAATTACTAACATCCTCTTCTTAAGGGGAATTTTAACCTTCTTTTCTCCAGATAAAATTGCAGCATCGTTCAAGGATAACCAATCCATCCCAAGGATAATGTCAAAACTACCTAGTTCGATTAACATCAAATCAATCAGGAAGGAATGGTTCAAGATATTTAAAGAACATCCTTGCAATAACTTATTAGTTCTTACCAATTTACCATCAGCCAATTCTACTTCGTAACTAGTATCTCTCTCAATAGGTTCAATATCAATAAGGACACTAAATTTGGTAGATACAAAGCTCCTATCAGCACCCGAATCAAATAGAGCAACAACATAATGATTGTTGAGTAAAAACGTACCAGTAACGACATTCGGGTTCTTCTTAACATCAACCGTCCCAAGTTGATAAGCACCACCCTGGTTGTTTCTTCCTTGACCATTCTTCTTCAACTTTGGACAATCTGGTTTCCTATGGTCCTCTTTTCCACAATTGTAACAAACGACTCCCCTCTTACACTTTTCCACTTTGTGTCCTAGCTTTCCAAAATTTCTGTACTTCTAGTAATCACCAGCATGCCTCTTATTACCACACTTTGGACACTTTTCATCATTACGCGGTGCGTTGTTAGTCAGGGCGTTTGCATTTCCCCTTCTTTGATATTGACGGCGATTGAAATTTTGCCTATTGTCACCTCGACCTCCACTATAGCCTTCACCCTTTCTCTTCTCACCAATGTGTGCTTCATCCTCCTTATTATGAATGATTTATCCAATGAGCTGGTAAGCCATTCGCACCGCATCATCAATGGTCGATGGCTTTGACGATGTCACATCCCCTCATATATTTTTGGTCAACCCTTTAATGTATTGCTCAATTCTTATCTCCCCAGGTTCAACCAACTGAGGACACAACAAAGCCAACTCATGGAATCCATTTGTGTATCCATCAATGTCCACTCCTTTCATTTTCAAATGAGTCAACTCTTGTTCTAACCTTATAATCACACTACGAGGACAAAACTCCTGAGTCATCCACCTTTAATTTCAGCCCATGGAGTAGCATTAGCAACATCAATGCCCATAAAATCAATCCTCCCATTCCACCAAGTCAATGCACGGCCTCTAAGATTAGCCATAGCAAAAGTCACCTTATCTTCCTCCTTACACTTACTGATGCGAAACACAGACTCAATCTTTTCAATCCATTGACTTAATCCTACCGCACCTTCAGTTCCATTAAAAGGGAGTGGGTCACACTTCATGAATGTCACATAAGTACAACCACCGACTTCGGGTGCAATAAGTCAAGGTCCTCCAACATTTCCTCCACTATTAATATTCACACCATTACCGGCTCCATTGCCAGCTCCATTACCGCCAGCTCCACTACCGCCAGCTCCACTACCGCCAGCTCCACTACCGCCAGCTCCACTACCGCCAGCTCCACTACCGCCAGCTCCACTACCACTAGCTCCACTACCGCCAGCTCCACTACCACCAGCTCCACTACCGCCAGCTCCACTACCGTCGGCTCTAGTACCGCCAGCTCCACTTCTAGCATTTGCCATAAACTCAGCCATATATGCGGCAACTTGCTCCGTAATGATCCTGTGCACTTCATCCTCAGTCACAGTTTTCTTGGGTGGCATGATTCTGTTATTGCATAATTCAAAGTATGATAAGCATTCACTCAATGATGGATTTAAATAAAAGGGTCAAATTGACAATCAAGGAAGGAAAATATAAATAAGGCACGACATGGAATTTAAGACAAAAGATACATATTTCATTAGATCATAAACAACTAGTTAACTTTCCACATCATAATCCTAGCACTATATAAGCCCAAATTTGTGCTAGATCTACTAACCAACATACCGGTTTAGTTAAGGTTTTACAAAAGATACAAAGATACTACTAAGGATAAACTAGTCTATTGAGAACTGCTAGAAGGTCCATCATCCTTCTTCTTTGGTATCTTCCTCGGACGATCACAAGACTCATCATCATCAGTTGGGCGCCTAGGAATCACTCCTCTCTCGACCATCTCAGCATAAAACCTACTGTTCCAACCAACAGACACCAGTAACTCTCTTTCTGGCTTCTCGCGCATTGCACGAGCCACATTCAACTGAAACTCCATCGAGATTACCTTTTTCTTCATCTCCGTATATTCACCACTTTCCAACATAGACAATCTCCTAAACACTTCATTCAAGTTACGCTCCACATCACTCAAACACAAATCAAGAAACTCTAGCTCTTTCTCACCAATCGTTGTTTTTGACTCGAATAAAGCAACATGAGTCTAAACAACACCTAAACCAAACTCTGTCATACTACCTTGGACTCGGGAAGCATCTAAATCACGTCTTAAGGCCCAAGGTGTAAGTCCATCAATATGAGTCGCCTCTCGAACCCTCGACGACTCTCCTATCACATGTACACTCCTCTAAAAGTCATCCCTATCAATCGGCCTTCGGGTAGTAGTCCCATTAGTGCCATCAGGTGCATCATCATCCTCATCATCCTGTGACTCAGACTCAGACGATTCATTACTAGGTAACTCAGAATCAGAATCAGACCACTCAACTGGAGGGGGTAAAATCTCACCATCCTCTACATCATAAGGAAAAATAAGCTCCGCCTCATCATCATCAATCTCATCACCTATATCTACATCCTCCTCGACATCCTCATAGTCATCCTCATTACCTACAACATCTATATCAACCTCATCATCTTCCTCGACACCAACATTACCATCCTCTACTATATCAACCTGTGGGGCAATCTGATCTCCTAGTCCTATTTTGGGCTCAGGATCCTCGAATGGTTCCTCCTCTTCTTCCTCCATATCTTTTTCTACATTATAAACCACTAAGTTAAGGTAAGAGTTATCATATAGGTTAGGTTCAGGAATAGCGGGGTTCTCTACGGGAATGTTAGGGTCTGCCATGACAAATCTGCATTATATAATATATCTCGTATTAGCGTAGAATTAATTATTAAACGGTTATATACTGAAATCACGATATATAATTTAGATTATAAATCCAAAAATATATCTTCTCAATAAGGCTTGTTGGTAACATCGAAGATCTTCGGCACCGTTATAGTCAAAAGATTTTTAAACGTTTTACTCAAAATATTTATTTAAAAATATTTATGGTTAAAATATTTTTGAAATGTTTTATTCAAAACCTTGGTTTTAAAAATCTGTCGTTCTCTATAACGAGAGCTCTGGTACCAAACTGTACACTCTTAATTTTCGTATCGGATCAGCGGAAGGGTCAATAGAGTGTTATAGATTAGCACAATAACTCAAATCATAGACTACACATAAAAAGGGTTGTACAACGCCAAACATACATTCATTCGAATAAGATTTTAAAGTTTACACAAGGTCCCCCAGTTTTTACAGTCATAAAGTTACAAAACATATTTCGAATGAATATTATTAATAAGTGGGCCATTAGAGTCTATCTTCGTCCAAGTTACCTTCAAGCACCTGAGATAAAACATGTGAAAATAAATCAGCGAATGCTGAGTGAATTCATAGAGTTTAGTAAAAACCGTTATATAAGAACAGTTATGGAAAGCAGAACACAAGCATAATATCAATAATAAGACCCCATATTGCTAGTCAGGCAATATATTATAATTCAAATAATATATCATACACTATTCCTAAGACCGCAGCCTCAGTATTACCATTATCGGTATTATTATCGGATTATTATAAGTCTCATGACATTGTTGCCTTTCTATAATATACAACGGGTAACGAGCCCGACAAATATTTGCTCATTTAAATCAGCGTGTCGTCATTAAAATCACGCTATATAAATCCTCTCATACATAAATTCTCTTGCCAATCAATGTGGCACGATAGGGATCAACCGTCAAGACGAGAACTAGGGTGATCTTCCCTAAATAGTACTATTATATGCATAAGCGTATACCAACTCCCGGTAGTTCACATTTCATGCTAATGGGACTTATAGTGACATAACCTAACTAATAATAATTCATTTCAATCATTCACTAGTTCATACAATTAATCGGGTCCATATCAATAAGCATAAAATTGGGACCACTTGTGTTCTATTATTATTAAAACTAGCATGTTATCTCCCTCGTGGGTTTATAAAACATTTCATAAAACATTTAAAAGAGTGCGAGGCTATGAACTCACGTTGGTTTTGAAAGACGGGTTATCGGTAATTAAGGTGTATGGTGTGCGTCGTGATCACGGGATACCTAACAAATAATACTCGATCTTAGACTATGTCGAATAATATTTATAAAAATTGTTATGTATAAGTAATCAAGTCATAAACATGACGATCAAGTGGGATTTTATCACTTTACACAACACTATTAGTTGTTAAGCTTTTAGTTAACTTAGTCCAGTTACACTAATTTTAGCCCATTTATATGTTAAGGCCTAATAGGCCCAATAAGAGTCCATTATGTTTTATTATTCCATTTATCTATTTAGGATCAGGCCTCTACTCATATGTTGGACCCAAGTGGGTTGAGCCCATGAGCAAGTCCAATAGAGCTAAACCAAACTAGATGGGCCTAGTGGTCCAACAAGGCTAATTTGGTCCATTACGGGTCCATATGTTACAAAGCTCGGGTTTGTCGGCTTTTACTTGTTAAATGTGTTTATATATCAGTAGATGTTCTATAAAAATATTACATTAGATGGGTTCGACCATCTATGTTTTATTTGGCGAAAACGCCATCCTTTCGGTTTTAGCCGAAAAGACGTAAAAGTCATATATATAGTTTGTAGTTAGAAAACTAGTTGATTTTTATTTTTATAGATTGTGATATTTATTTATTATAGTATATAAACATATTTTTATAATATTTATTATCAATTATTCACTTTTACATATTTATTTATATATCATTTTACCTCATGTTATCTTTTAATATTAAATATCTTATTGTGAAATCTGATGTAAAAAGTAATGTTCACCATTTTTAGCATATCTTGATTTCTATAATGACTTAGAACCCCAAATTTTTGCTGTAAAAACTACATAATATTCTCTACAATTTACTCTTCTATGGCTCCTTCTCAAACAGTCTCTAAATATAAGTTTTAATTTGTCCAAAACAGATCAGTCAGATTAGTACCTCCAAAGTATTTTGGCCATATCTTGCTCATTTTTAACATTCCATTATGTGGACAATTAACCACTTGTGTAAAAATCATTTATCTATCATTATATAAAATAACATAATCCATTAACTCAACTAAAAATGTTGAAACTTACTGGTTTTTCACAGCCTACTTATTTAGTTAAGATTTTATCATCTTTTACTTGTAGATTTAGCTTTATTAACATATTCTAATGACACAAAATTCCCATACAACACATTGATCATCATTTATAACTATCATACATATACATTTAGAAGTAAATAGACAAGTAAATTTACAAAAATAATAGGATGATAGAAAGAAAACAATCTTTATACCAACCAAATGATGGAAAATGATGCGATTTGGATGAACAAGCTTGATCTTTGTACCCAAATCTTTAACTTTTCAAAACAACTTTTTGTGATCTTCAAATATATAAACTTCTCTTGAGAAATCAGCCCAAGAACTCCATAGAAACTTCCTTTCACAAGTTGAAATCACCTCAAATCATCCTTCTTTTATGTGGTTTTCATCATAAGTTGAATATATTTTAAGTTGTAGGTTGAAATTTTATGAAAATGGTGTTATGGTGGTGATGGTGGACAACTACAAGAGGGAGAGAGGGAGAGACTGATAAATTTTTCTAGTCAACATGCAATTTATGAGTGTGTGTGTGAATTTTTGAGGTTTAAGTACCTAAACCATCCATTAGAGAAGTGTCTCAAGTATTAGCTAGAAAATTGACACCAAAGGGTGGTGCACCCTTGGTGATCCGCCCCTATTATGGGTGGGGAAAGTGTTAGACTTGTCTCATCCCTAATATTTTACGGGTACTCCTCGATTCTAGTTTCCTCGATTTACGTGCCATCGGGTCGATTTACGAAAAACGTTTTTGCAAAATATGAAACTACGGCACAAAACGATTCTAATAAAAATTGTCTCATAAAAAATGGAGCACAAAACCATAAATACGTAAACCTAGGGTCTCCGGTTTAAAGGTAAAAGATGCTAAATTATGCACGTAAGCCCTAATTTCTTCCCGTAAATATGTGAGTTCATGAACCAACACAAAAATAAAATATAAAAATAATATACGAGAATAAATTTACTACCTGAAAATGTCAGATTGTCACACCATTCCTTGATTACTTATTCATATGTGTTATGTATTCATTCTTTTACGATCCTTGAGTTTACCATTCATTTATAGGGATTCTAAAGTTTCTAAGGGAATTTAGAGCATCGTAATTATTCTTGAGATGTTCTCATTCATAATGTACTTGTTATATCTGTTGGAGTATGCTCGTGTCATAACAACTAATTATATGAGCCTATGGGGTCACACACATATACACTGAGGTATCATTTCAATATATCGTTTTTATCGTATTTACGATATATTTATAACCTACATAACTCGGAAT
This sequence comes from Glebionis coronaria, assembly GCA_025667525.1. Taxonomy (NCBI): domain Eukaryota; kingdom Viridiplantae; phylum Streptophyta; class Magnoliopsida; order Asterales; family Asteraceae; genus Glebionis; species Glebionis coronaria. Next base: position 25,379,733 of record CM046875.1, read on the forward strand.
AGTTATTGGGCCTATAATGAATAGGTAAAGTACTTAAATCCATTGGACTAGAGAAAACAAATGGAAAGCCCATTTGGGCCCTATAGTGGACTTCCACATAAAGAAAAAGGATAAGTTTTGGTTTTTGAATTAATATGACTTAATTATGCATTTATGTGTAATTTAATTCCATATAAACAAGTTACCAAAACCATTTCCTTCTTCCCTTGACCATATACCACGAAAATATAATGATTTTATGAGTGGGTTTGTTGTTTTTGATCAACAATCTTGAATGTTGTTCATTCAAGATTTGTTACAAGGTTACGGGTTATATTGACTAGCATCTACGGGATATACAATGACGTGTAGTGTGGATTACATCATAGAGATGATCTATTTTGATCATTTAGTTTCTTGGTTAGATCATGTGGTGATCGTCTCCATATATCATTTGTTGCCGTTCGATCCTACCGAATCACGTTACAAAGGTATACTTTTATCTCCCTTTTTGTTGATTAATCATATGACTCTATGGATCCGTTCATAGGTGATATTTCCGCTACGTTCATTATTTATTCATATCATGTTTCTATGGATAATCACCTATAGTGGTATCAGAGCCATCATAAATGTCATATGATTATCGGGTATGCGTAAAAGTGGCTAAAACTTGTGTTTTTATGGATTAAGAAAAGATAAAATTAAAACAACCCCTAGGGCTTAATTTTCGTGATAAAACAGACCCTAAGATGGTCTTATGATCTGTTATTTTTTATTCCATGGCCATGGGTTACGCATATCCTAATTGGTATTGTTACCGGTACGTGTAAAATGACCTAAAAACGCGTTTTTTGGAACGATTATTGAATCGGGTTTTAAACAGCCCTTATGACCATATTTTCTGTAAATATATGATAATTACAAGGTTTCTAAAATGTGGTTTTAAGGTCCTAAGGTCATTGGTTACACCTACCAATCAGGGGTTTAATTAATTGTTGATTATTGCTTCGATTTCGTTGGCTAACATGTGTATCTTGTTGTTTATTTTATATCCATGGCAAATACATGCATGTTTGGTCATGGAATTAGCCAACACCTTGTTATATTAATAATCTTATGGTATTATTATGTTTCGTATGCAAAGCCGATGAAAACCTAGACCAAATGTGACATGTTGTGTATTGATTTGCATTTAATTTCAGTTTTGGGGATTGCCATTGTTTCGGCTTAATTAATATGTTTTTGATGTTGTTTATAGCCATTGTTTGGGCACTATACAGTAGTTTAATGATAGGTTAAATGTTTTTAGTCATAAATCAATTGTAACCGATGCTTGGATGGGAATGGCTAAAGAATTAAAGAGATATTGTGAAATTCGGAGCTGCTGAGTGACCTGCACTAAAACGTGATTTCCCGGAGTTCTATAAGGAGATAGAAGCCCAATTTTGGTGTGCTGATTTGAAACTCATGGGCCTTCAAAAGTCTCAACTGGGGCTCAGGCTAGGGAGGATCTCTTCTATAGGTTTTGGGCCCTAGAAGTAGACTGAAAATTTATGGCAGTTTTGGGCCTTATGTTCACTTTGGGTTCTACTTGCTCTTGATGGTCTTAGAGCAAGTGGGAGACCACTTTGTGGTAGTGTTGACTTACCCTTAGTTAACTTCTTGGTCCTCGTGATGGGTCACGAGATCAAGCTTAGGTTTTTTCATCGGTTAGAGGCTTTGCATACTTGTGTTGTATGGTTGCTTATTTGCTTGATATCTTGCTATAACTTGCAAATGTTTTTATAAAACTTGATACCAATCACAAACCATTTATAAAACTAAATCTTTGATTTAGTTTAAAGTTTAATTACGATTTTAAACAATAATCTTGTTTTCATAATAATTCATAACATGTTATGAATGTTATTTATTTTATGCATTGTCTAAACTAATAATACTTCCACTTAGGTTTTATATTAGTCTTTAACTTGGACAAATTGACACGCATAAATTAAAACAAGATTGGACTTAAGTTAAGAAATTTTTTTAACTTGTGCTACGATGGATGAATGCATGCTTCCTCGTACACACTTTTGATTTGTAAATCAAACTTTTATACCCGTCTCAAATTTAAGTCATGTTGTCCAATCGTTTGAGATCACTTGCAATTACTTTTTCCATCTTGTGGGACGGATGTGAATTGTAACCCAAGGTGATTATTATCTATGCGTGAGACCTAGACTTATTCTCGCATGTTCTCAAATTGGATGACTTAATCGGTACAACGTGAGACCATGACTGAGGCAAGGATGGGGCTAAACATGCCAGATTAACATTTAGTGAAATGTTTACTTGTGTCATGAGTCCTATAAGGATCTAAGAATTGCACAATATTTGCAATTGATGAACGTCATCTACCTATTGAATCTATCATTGCTAGCAGATCAACTGATGTGATGGTAGAACCTCAATGAGGTTCTTAGCCTTTTCGTAAAATTAATTGTTTTTTATAAAACTTGGGTAGTTAATTTAAAAGGATAGTTATCGTAAATACTAAATATGAACTTTATATTTCTATTAATAAATTTATGCAACACAAATCGTAAACAAAGCTTGTTTCCTTTTGTGATAGAGGAAGACAAACTAAGTCTTCTTTCCTTGTAAGAATAAGACTCGTTCCCATCCTTTCTCCTTGTATGAGAAAGCTATAATAGGAACACTTGAATCTTCTCAATTCTAATCAAACTTAAAACACACCTACTCAAGAAATCGCATTTTATTGTAAGTTACAAGACAAAACGATTAAGTACGGTTGCACATCTTAAAGTGTTAAGATATTGTATGAGTCTTGATTAGAAAATGAAATCCCAATAAACCGTGAGAAGAAAGGAAATTACTAGCATGTTTTTCTAGTATATTTTCCTTACTCAAATAAGTTTCATAAGATTCTACACACCTTTGAGGTAAAGTAGAAAGAGAAATTACGTGCAAAACTTTCAAGTTAATGGCATCAATGGAAATCTCATTACAAATATAGTAGAACTTGATACTTTTCTTTGAATATCTATGTACATGTTTGCTAGTCGACAAGACTCACATTGGCTATAATGTGTAGACATTCAAAGTACTATAAAGTATACAAATTGCTACTTGCTTTTTCACTAGTATAGATACATTCAAAATGTTGTCTAAGTTAATGGGAGCAATGCATTTTTAACCATAGGACACACTTGTAAAGTTGTCTTATTCAGTGGGAGCTATGAGCTTATCACCTTGTAAGTGACCCACTTAATTTCTAGATTGTCTTGAAATAACATCATAGTTTTCTAAGCCTTATTGCATATTATTTTAAAAGATAACTAGTCGCTTATCTGATGTCGCTTCCCGAAATGTTATCTAAAAATAGTTATGCATGATTGCTTATTAAACGATGAAGTTCTGCATAACCCTTCTATACAATCTTGATATGAGTATGACTTAAATCTTATTATATCTGTGATATTTTAATATTATTCATATATGATGTTGTGCCATGCTCAAGTGGGAGAAATATTAGAGTGTGTAAGGTGCAACACAATATGGCTTATAATATTCTATTAGGACTTATACTTATTGATGTATGTTGTCTAGAGAACTAATGTCAAGAAATAATAAAAACTACTTCATCACATTACCTAAATGTTTTTAGCTAATAAGCATATGTCTTCTTGTAAATACATAAATATGAAGTATGTAAATTAACTTGAAAATACTATTGAAGCCAAAAGTAGGCATTCAATAATACTTTATTTGTAATATGTTTATGTTTTCAAGTAAAGACATAAACATGAACTTCCTTGAATTGTTCAAAAACTTATAAAATAAAGTAAATAATTGAATTGTTGTCTCTTCCTGCTAGGGAATATACAATGAACTTATTGAATTGTTCAATACCTTATAAAGTAAATTAGGCGATTAACATGTTATGTTTTCTTGTCAAAACATGAACATTAAGTTCTTGAACTGCTAAACAATCATACTTTATAGCATGCAATTGGCTTGAAATATTGTTTATGCAATTTGGTTTGACCAAATAATAAAATTTGTGAGCCAAAGAGTATTAGGTTATTTAAGGAATTATGATAATGTCTCACAATCGCAACACTATGTCTCATGTGTAAAATTAAATACTATTTTATTATTTGATCCTTGTTAACATTAACTACTCTCTCTCTCTCTCTCCTCTCTCTCTCTCTCTTCACTCTCTCTCTCTCTCTCTCTCTCTCTCTCTCTCTCTCTCTCTCTCTCTCTCTCTCTCTCTCTCTCTCTCTCTCTCTCTCTCTCTCTCTCTCTCTCTCTCTCTCTCATCTC